>JBBPDC010000135.1:11915738-11937460 GCA_037974485.1 Hemigrammopetersius urotaenia
TATCAAAATAAAAGCCCTCAAAGCAAAACAGATAACAGGAACAGAAAACAGACATGCAGCGGCCTCTAACGGCCGCCAACCGTGACAGTAACTCCCACTATGAAACCAAACCCCTTAATTTTACCCCTTTTATTAACTTAATTTTGAGCATACAGGAAATGAAGGAAATGCCCCTTGAATAACAGAATCTATTGAATTAATTTAATTAAAATTTAAGAGTAAGGGGTTTCACACTCATGCCTTGAATCTAGTTTTAAGGTCAAATTAAGGGATTGGTTTCACAAATTAATGGCCACTTAATGGGGTATTTTCAGGGGTAAATTAAGGTAGGGTTAAGCACATTTTAAGTACATTGCACATTAAGTACATTAAGTATGTAGTCGTCTCAATGACTGAAAGGTACAAGTACCTGTAAATCCAAACTCATAAGTTTCTGGATGGCTAACCAAAGTTCTATTGAATGAAAAGCTCAATATAAACAAATGTTTTTATGATAGTTGACTTTATTTGGGTACATGTAAGGTGCATGTTCTCTTAACATGCTAAATACCAACATGCAGCTTCAGGGGAATTTCATGATTGGAGTGCCATTAGTACTACATTTACAAATGTATGTAATTGGTTCCACTTATGCAATCACCCCTTTACCCCTGACTTGTGTGTTTACTAGGATCCACCAATGCGCAGATTAGCTTTATTTGGAAAGTTATATATATTTTGAAGCTGATTCAGTGAATACGCTGACCTCTCAACTCTGCAGTTTCTCTTGTATTGGTCAAGATTTATCTAAGGAACTTACTCCCAAATAAGTAAGAGAGAAATATTGCATATGACTCTATTTCTCTCTTCTGCCTGTCCTCTACCTCCCTCATCCTATCATCTCTGCATCTCTTTACATCACCGCCTGACAGATGCGTTTAGAACAACTCTGATTTCCATTTGTTGCTTAATTGCGTTACAGCCGACCAGATTGCAAGCCCTAACATGGAATGCAGCATCTTGCTGTGACTGACAGGCTAATTCATTGCACTGTCTGTGCGCTAGATTGAGTTAACCTACACCCATTATTGAAGAAGTCAACCTGAATTAGGGAAGTCGTGTGAGAACTGAACCACATGGTGGCCATTGCTTTAGTCACTGGTTCGTGCTGTCCAATGATTTTAATAAGAAAATGAGCTTCTGGCTAAGCAAGATGCAACGGAGGAAACTATGTTAGCTTCCCTCACTTGCATTTCAAATGTTTCCTTTTTCTATAAGCAGCTGAGGAGGGAAGGCAGCATACTTCAGTTAATGAATGGGATACCAGTGAGCCTTATTTCCATTGAAATCTGAGCCTGAAATGCTAGGCAGCTGATTTTTTTTTGCACTTTTAATGCTAAAACAAAGATGGCCTCCAGCAGATTCTATTATCACTTCAAAGGCCAAAAGAACTCACAGCCCTCCCTCAATCAGCCCTGGTGATGAGATGCAGGACAAGCTAAACAGACATTTCTCTCACTTAGAGACATGGGAATAGTAAAGAGCAAGCAAAGGAGGGAAAGGCAGGGAGCCAGATTCATGCCAGATCCTACAGCTCCCTCCCTCTCTCCCTCTCTCTTTTCTCTGTTGCACTCCTTTCTGTTATTTACGGAACTAAAAACATCCTCTTGTTCCCTCTGTGCATTTCATTGCTGGTCAGGCGGAATAGGAGGACATGGATTCTCACAGACCCTCACAGTGGTGCCTTGTCTTTGTACAAATGTTCCAAAGGTAGAGACAAGGTTGTTCTCTATGTTTAAGTATAAACAGAATTCTCCAGTATTTCATACCTGACTGATTTAAGTAGTGTAGGAAGAGGCAATATGGCTAAAAATATTATGATGTATTCTTCCATATCATTGACATTCATAATTTCCAGTAATCACTATACAATCATTTTATGTAATTTCGTGATAGCTCCCTTTTATATGGTTCCAAAATTACTTTAAAAAAGTAAAATAACTTTTTTGTTCTGATTTTCTAATGCTCACTTTGGTCTGATTCAAGGAGATGAAGTGTGGAAGTGTATTTTTTTTTAAACTACAGTCTCCACTTATTAACAGACATTCTCTTTAAACTCACAGGTTTATTTAAAATCAGCTAGCTAGCTAACTCTGATAACAGGTATCTTGTGCTGTTGTTAGCAAACAGCTAGACTACTTCTATCTCACCATTTAGTAAGTAATAGGTGCAATTACTAATAATGGCTAAGTTAGTACTTAGTAATACATTGCCATTGTGTGTATGGAAATAGTGATACGTTTAGTGAATCTTAGCTCTTAGACACTAGCCTGTTTACACTAGTTCAAGGACAACAGAAACTCAGCACTTTTACAAGTTTTAGTATTGTATGTAATGATAGTGTAAGCTAAATAACAAAAATTACACCTCATTATGCCTACACCTATTAAGCATGAATAATAATAACGCAGGTCAACAGGTCAAAATCATCAGAGATAAGTTCATGTGAGTTTTGTTGTGTTTTTCATGCTGATGTTTAGTTTTTCCAGCATGTACAGTGTTTGTGATGAAGCTAGCTATATACTGCATGATAGTTGGTATAATTAGCATATAATAATCATAATCTAAGCATTTTTGAAGAAACAGTGGTAGCTGACTGACACTGATTATTATATCTATGCCACAGTGTGGCCTGTCTGACTTTACATTGAAAATATTGAAACAGTTACTTGATTGGTGCCTGCGGTTCAATAAAAACCTCATGCAAGTCTATGACAAATCACCATAATTAAAAAACTTGATGTGACTGAAAAAAGATCTGAAATCAACATTATAAACTGGTTTAGAAAAGCGTGTTGTGGTTTCTGATGATTACTTTTTTTTCGATGTGTGTAATCATAAGTAAGTATTGTATTTAATATACTGTAAAACCACATTTGCTTTTCTACTAGGCCAATTACATACTATTGTATTTTAAAATTATAGCATTTATAGCATAAAAACATGAAACAAAAACTCAGAAATGGAAGATGCGTGTTCAAGACACACCCCTCCAGTATCTCCAAAAGAGCTTAGCTTGTGGAAAATGGCACAGTAAAGTCCCCTGCTGGGTGACATATTAGCTGCTTCTTCCGTTAACCCCTCTCATTGAGCTCCAGAATTTTGGTTTCTTTGGCCTCCTGATGTTCTCTACTACACAAATTCCCACAGTTCCAACTGAGTGTAATGCAAAATAACACATGAAAATGTCACCCTTAGTGAAACAAGGCCACACTGATTCAAGTCTGCCCCAAGAGGGCCAAGCTATGGATCCGGAGCCACAGTAGAAGGCATGCTCCTACACAATGTAGGCTGGAGGAAAATGGTCTCAGAGGAGTGTAGGCCTAGAAACAAGGACTCACTAACTGTCAGAAGCTTTCATATTTTTACAAGGCTTTTTCAGCACAGCAATTCAAGCCATTCATTTTACAGTAGCTGTGTTCTTTAAGGAGACGGCTGGAGAGCTCTGCTTTAGTGTGTTTTTGCCTTGAAAATATGCAACAAATGTACATTTCTTAAATTTAATTGGATCAAAATTGAAAGCACCTGGAAACTTGACGTGAGTTAAACACACTGACAGTAATGTTGCATTATGATGTATGTTAGAATCTGGAAGAGAACAAATTTTTTGCTTCCGTCACTCTGAAGGTAGACATGTAGACTACAGTATCTGCTGTGACAAAAAACTCACAGGATGTATAGGACAGTCCACATGCTAGAGGCTGACAGTAGCAAAACAGACATCCTTTAACATACAGCCATGGAAAAAAAATAGGATTTTTTCCCCCTGGTTATTGTTTTTGTAATTTGTGGCAGCGTGTCTGTGTAAAATGTTCATGTCACTCTTGGTTTATTTTGAACATGATTCAAAATTCCAAAGAAAAACATAAATAATAAATAAATACATATTAATAATGTATTATACTTTGGAAATGTTAAACTACTCTTACATTATTTTACAGTTAAAATAGTAATATTAACCCATTTAATCCCACCGGCAACAAATGTTGCCGTTGTTTTTTATTTATTTTGGAAGCTCTAAAAGTGATGTTTTGGCTTCGGGCAGCTAATGCAAGTTTTTTTTTTTTTAAAAAAAGAGAAAAGGTTGTCTTCTCTAAATTGCATCAATGCCATGTGACTGGTGTGAATGGAGACATGACCAGGCCCCTTTACATCCTGCCTGCATCTCTGGAAAGAGATGTCTGCCTCAAACTTGTACACGAGGAAGTTCGTAAAATAACTTAATTAACAGATATTACTAAAATATTTTGAACACATACTACTAATACTACTAATACTAACGGAGGGATGCTTCAGCCCTACTGTAGCAGGATGGGGCCCTAATAGGTGGTCCAGGGGGCCTTGGGGTCCTGGATCTCTTCAGTGCGTGGATGGCCCTCCACCGGGGGGGGGGAGGGGGCCTGCGCCATGTGAGTGGTCGCAGAGGGTCTAGGGATTCCCTACCCATTCCCTACACATGTACATGTGCTGAGTTATCACAATCAAACTTAAAAACGTAACCTGTAAGCAGAAAAAAAAGATGCTCCAGCATGTGTTGAAAAAGTGAATCTACGGAAGTAATCATATAAACAATTATTTATGTAGTTGATTTTCATGAACATGAACACACACACGCATGCATTCATGAACTTCTAGTGATGTGGGTTCCTTCCTTTCAGTGATACACACAAAAATGGCATACTCACTATCTCTTTTCCCTTGTGGACAATGTTTGGACTGCTGAACACAGCTTTATTATTATCTTTTCATAGACTATCAAGTCAATTTTACTGCATTTAAATTGCAAAAGATACTGCAACAAACATGGAAGAGTGCTTAATGTAATTTTTTGTGTACAACAGATAAGCGTAACATAAAGAAAAGTAACAGGTCTTTAGTACAGAAACTTCAGAAGATTAATTAGATAGCAGGCAAGTTTCTACTGACTGTCTGTCCAGCTTATTTTTACATAGGTTTATTATGGCTAATCCTAAAAGACTAATCCTAAAAGTTCTCAAATGTTGCTAACATATTTTTATGAAAGCCCATTGCTTGGCACATTCACTGTTTCATGGTTCAGGCTGTACAAACCCCACCCTTGTACCAGCCATGTACAAGCCTCCTGCACCCCAAACATCTATTCGGATAGTACAGGTTTTACATTAGAAGCTGGCATAGAGAATTGATTATCTTATTTAACTTGTACTATTCCACTATATCAAGTGTTATGTATATCATGCATGAAGATTCTGCCTGTGATTTTTTACCTAATATAAAATCTACCATTATTTATTTTTTACTTGCAGGCATTGCAAAGATATTGCGGTAAAATAACATGAATCTACCTCTCCATGCAAAATTAATCCCACCTGAACAGTACATAATTAAACATACTGAATATTTCAGTGTATATATGTATGCGTTAACATGTATTTCTGCATTATTTATGCATGTCATTTTCTGTATTACAATATGACATGGACACTATTAATAGTTGTATATAAGCTGCACATTCCTTATTAAATACTGTAGGTAAAACAATGTAATTGTTTTGTGCACTGTGGAATTGTTTTGTTTTGGGAAAAAGCTTTTTTTTTATCACAGTGAAATCTGTAGCTTAAATTGAATGTAATTTTTTTCCATTTATGTCATAATCATTATTTTCTGATTTGCATGTGAGTAGTAAAATGAAAGAAAAGCAAGTGTTATAGCCAGTTGTTATGCATCATTTGTAAAACACATTCGCTCCCTCACTCTTTTAAGTCATTCCGGTTATATGGGCACTGACATCAGTACTTGTGATTCACTCGTGCGTGTTTGCTCAGGAAATGAAACAGCAAGGCGCGGCCATACTCGTGAGTAATAAATCTTGCATCGTTTTTATTATTTCCACTCGAGCTGGAGACAGCCCTGGAATGGCCTAGTGTTGTAGAACACTTGCCGAATGTTCACGCTCCATGGCCTGTTCACTGCTGTAAATGGATGCGTTTGGTCTATGGAGGCGGTGCAGTCCCCACCTCTGAGCGCCGTGACTGGGCTTAAAGCCCTGGGCCGGCTGGCTGTCAGTCAAATCTGAAACACGTAGCCCATCCAGCCGGTGCCTTTCCATAATTAAACTCTGGCTCAGCAGCGAGGATTGTGCATGGAGGCAAGGTGTTTCTGATTCAGCGAAAAAAATATCAGTTCTAATCTCTCGGCCTGAACAGAGTGATGATCTCTGCCTACACACGCGGTCCTCCATCTGAAGAGTGATAATAAGGACGCAGATGTTCAGCTAAGATGGGTGTTTGTGTGGGGGAGTGTGTGTTTGCGTGTGATTGCAGAGTGTACGTGTGGGTATAATTAAGCATTCAGAAGTTTGGAATCAGTGCAAATCATTATTAGCAAGCTGCAAAAAATGTTAAAAAAGCACCAGCAACTGTATATATAGACATTTAACCAAACCCTTTGGTTTTTTCAGATACTCTGAATGGTCATGATATCCTATTCTTAAGCCTTACATAACTGTTTTTAAGGAATGAATGAATATATTATAAGTTGGTATTAACATAATAGCAAAAAAATGAAAATGCTTAATGAAGCAAATAACTCATCAGAGCATTTCAATGTAGTATTAGCTTATGATCTTTGGCACTCAAACTGAAGTGATAGGTTTTATGCATATTTTCCTGTACTTTTTGCTGCATCACTTAAGTTTAATAGAACTAACACATTATATAGTATTTACATTATATAATTCTTAACTAATTCTATCCCTAGTTCATCATAACAGTCCTAAAAGCCTTCCAAGAAGAGTGAATGCTGTTCTAGCTGCAAAAGGGGACCAACTCCATATTAAAGTCTATGTATTTCAAGGCAATGTCATTAAAGTCCCTGTTGGTGCAATAGTCAGGCATCCTAATACTTTTGTCCATATAGTGCTGCACCCAATCACACACCACCACTAACACTGGCAACATGAAGGCTACCACATGCCTGGAGGAGAGCTCTTATTACCAGCTCTGATACAACAGCTAGCAGGCGACTTTGTAGACTACCTGGGTGCTGGTTGGGTTATAGAGCCAAGGGTGGGGGCTTTCCTACCCACATTGCTATAGCAAAGTCAGTTGTGCTCTTTTAGGCTCCCAGCCACGGATGGCTGTGACATTAACAGGGGCTGAACTTTTGATGAGATGCCCAACCCTTCAACAGGTCTATGACTTTAGTTAGTGTCAACGCCATGTAACACACCTCATAAATATCTTACCTTTAAACATATTATTCTTGCAAACATATGTTTATAAATTCTCAAATTCCTATGGATTGCTCTTTATTTTATTAATTTCCATGTTAGAGCTTTAGTGATGTAGAAACAGAACATTTTGCATTTTGAATGCGGCACAATACAGGGTAGCCAATCGGAATAGATATAATCATAAAGGCACAGCAACGGAGCATATATCGGTCTGAAAGGTACTATATATTGTATTCTTGGGAATGAAGAGAGGCTGGAACATAATCGTGTGAAATTAATTAACACTCTTTTTGATACAGAAGTCCACACGGGGGAACCACAGGGAATGACATAACATGAAACAAATGTGTGGGATATGGGCCCCTGTGATAATTCTTTGCAAAAATAAGACATCAAAAATAAAACACCTATCTTTGGGTCCAGTTTAGTGATTAGTCTGGCAAGATGCCAATGGAAGCATTTCTCGTTTGTGTTCACATGGAATTCATCCATAATGGATACATTTTTACAAACTGTGGTGTTCAAAAGGAGAGCCCAAGGCTGGGCCATGTACAAATAAAGCAGACACTGGCTCTCTGACCGAGAAAACCAAGAATACCACCCACAAACCACAGTTGAAAATGAGCATCTACTGCTCAGTACTGTAGACTCAGGGCCTCTGAGTCACAGGTCTTGTCAAATTATGCTTTGATGCTGAACAAATTATGTCATCATTTGGAGACTAAAAATAGTGAGGCATTTGCAAATTTTACTCTCTGTAGTCTTGTATCCAGCACTTGTTGGCTAAACAGTCGTCATATTCAATTAGTGTCAGACATATCATTATTTTCTACCAAATCTGAATGAACTGTGGAATGCACTAAATTAGCTAAAAGCCATGGCTCACATTAGGTACATTCCCAAACAAGGTGGCCAGCTGACGACTTTCCAATAATGTACATGCTTGTTTATATTCAAGTGGTAGCTACCCTACACAAGCAACGGACATCTAATACTTACCTCACTCATTACCTCAGTATTAAACTCAGTTCAATGCATTATCCTTAAAGAAACTGTGAAGGTAAATAAATAATCAGAATCAGAAAACTTTATTGCTTAAAAATACATTAGCATTAGCATTTAGCATCAGCAGCGTTCAAAGACTCAAGACACAAAAGAAACGTTGAAATAACTCACTCTACCCGCATGTTTAGACAGTGCTTACTAACTTTCTTACTAATAAACTTACTTATACTAAATAAACAGAGTTACCTGTTGAATCATGCTACATGCCGCAGTGGGCTTCTTCTTCTTAGTTTTATATATATATATATATATACATAGTGTCTGTTAAATTCTTACACAAACACCTAATTCTGCTTTATGGTACTGATTAGTGATCACCTGAATCAAATCTTATTTAATGAGGAAAAGTATAAAAAACACTGGTATAATCAACACTCTCCTCTCGCAATGTGACCAGTTTGATGACAAAACACTACTAGAAGTACATCAAAGATAATTATTGCCATTTTGTTTAAAAGTGAACAAGAGATTTGTTTTCTTTGATATATTCAAGCTCTGTAAACACTGCATCATTTCTCTTATTTTGATGTTTTGTCATTTCCTTTACAAAGATGTTTTAAAGAACAATATTGTTATTTGATACTTAGGAGGAATATTGCGAGCAGTTTTGAAAAACGAAGGCAAAGCTGTTCAGCTTGCACCTACGCAACATTTTTGCTGTGGTCTCTTTTTTTTTTGTAAAGTAGCATTGTGTTTATGTCGAAAGTCAACCCAGAATCCCAAGGATTAATGGTTGTATTATTATTATTATTATTATTATTATTATTATTATTATTATTATTATTATTATTATTTCAGCTACTACTACTACAGTTTAAAGCTGCTTCCTTTCATTCTGCAATAAATGTTTATCCTCACAACCATTCCCATAAATGAGACAAGACAATCCCTTTCACATTCAGCTTCATCTAATCCACTCTGACAGTATGCTCTGATAGGTAATGTGCATGGGGGATTAGGCTGGGGCACAGTTGGCTGAGTGGACAGGATCAAATAAGGACAGAAAGATTGGCCAGCTGTGTTCATCATGAAGGCTTTGGGCCAAGCTGGGTCAAACTCTGCTCTCAGTTCTACACTACTGGTCAAAACCTTGGAATCACCTTTTGGTTAGTTTATAGATCAGTTAAATTATTTTTTTCAGATTAAGTACACTTGTTAAAAACCTTGAAACACCCCTAAGTGAAATATTGAAAAATGCATATAAAATGGTGTTAGACCATGTATTTTCTGCTGATAGGCCTTACATTGAATGATGGGAGAGAGGTGAGGGCCGTCTTATCCACCTAAAAAGCCAATTAAACACTCTTAGACTCTGGGTAATGGATGGCTGCAGCACTACCGGGAACTAACGATCTCTTTATGATCGGGCAAAGACTACGGGAGGCTCTTTAATGTTTATGTTTTACTTTCTGTTAAATGAAATTGCAGTTAGCACTTAATCAAGTCTATCCAATGTGTGAGTAATACCACACAAAACCACACATGAAATTTGTGTGGATTTATGTACAAATCCTAAACTCAATTACTTAATTACTTAACCATTGTCTCTATATATATAAATAGTGAGAGAGAAAGAGAGAGAGAACTGATTCCAGATTTTTGAATGGTGTTTCCAACCCTTATATGTTAGTGTGCGCTGCCTGTCATTAACCTTGGACTGTGACGCTCCACTCGCCCCTCCTCCTCTCATTCGGTGGCAGATCCATGGCAGAATGTGTTGTCGTAATCAAAGGTGATGACGTGAGCTGCCAACTGTTCCTGCTGGATGGCAGCCTGGGCCATTCCTGAGTGTCGCATCGTCTCCATCCTCAGCAAGTCAGCTTCTCCATGACACTTTCTGTCACAACCAGCACTCAGAAATACCCCCGTAGGTGCAGGCCATGCTGTGATGTATGGCTGCAGATGGTCTGAGCTGGCAGGGCTGTGGACTAAATGCGGCGAGTGAGTAAATATCACAGGCCAACGACTTGTTCTCACCTTCAACACAGAAGCTCCAGATAGACAATCCAGGTTATTGATCCCTTAATTCAACCACTTGATGTGGAAAAAAAGCCAGAAGCCAGGGTCAGTTTCGGAGTGCCCGTTCCGTCCATCAGAAGCGCCATCCATATCAATGCCCCCGCCTGTGTTTCTCAACAGTTTTCTTAGGAAAAAATCAATGGAGCCATCGACTTGTGATTCATGTCTCGACAAGCTCTTAATCTCTCCCGTGTATCGCCTCTCCAAATCTCTCTCACCACTCTGTCTGCTCCTAATATCGGAACTAATTTCTGTAATGAAAAAAGGACCTTCTAAAAGGGTTTCTTCACATTTTCGTGTGGTGTCTTGCCCATGACTTAATTTATGTGTGAAAGCCACATTCTCAGGAGCCATTACAGATGTGAGGATGGAAATCATAATCCATTAGGCAGCGGCAGGGCATAATCGTTAAACTGACTAAAACCGGAAGATGCCTCATTAGCTTCGCTGGACATGAATGTGACTTGATAGATGACTGTGACTTGAGTGATTAGATGTTGTTTCCAACAGTTGGATTATCTCCACTGTGACTAGCAGCCAGGATTAGGAAAAAAAAAATTAGACAGCAACAGGAAATTTTTTGCATAGTTTCACAACCAATCCCTATTTGCCAAGCTCAGCTTATGCAGGAACACTGGCATATGGTCCGCAAAGCTCATTTTTTGTTCGGCTCAATATGGTGGACAATAGAAATTGGCGCTCATGGCAAACGATGCAGAACCAGTGAAAGCGGCACCAACTGGAACCCTCAATAACATTCAATCTCCTTTCCCATAAATTCCCATGACCATGAGGCTGCTGGGAGTTTTCTGCCGAAGCTCGCTTTCATGACACAGACAGGACCTGAGACTTATCTCCCTTCTGTGTACACAGGAGAAATCACTTGGTGTCTCAGAAGGTCACAATATGACTCTCCTCTTTTTTTGTGGCCTCGCCTTTCTCTCCACACCCAGCCTCTCTCAGGGACCAAATTAAACCCATCTGGGGGCTTCCGTCCGTACAAGACAAGGGAATTAGTTCTCGGAGTGTCTCTTATCTCACTACCTCCACACACTGCCTCACACGCTCTGTTTCTCCACCAGTAATGAGTATCTACCCAATTTAGTTCCTTGTCTCTCTCTCTGGGAATAAATCCTCTTCAGCTTCTCAGATGAAAGCAAGTAGGAATCCCCAGGGTCCCAAACAATGACTTCAATGTCCAAGACCGTGACCTTAATTGATAATACTTTTTGGTTGAAATGGCTGTCGTCCAACTTTAAGCTTGACAGAGCAAGGATGATGATCTGCTCTTTCTCTTCTTTTCTCCACAGCGGCTCCAAAAGGCCCCAAGCTCCTGATGACCCCAACCAGGGCAAAGGTAGGGGATACGGTGCGCATCACCGTCCAAGGATTCCAGGTAGGATCTCCAGGGGTAAGTCCAGGGGGTTTGACGAAACCGGGACCACGTTCAGTCTTGGATACAAGGAGCCACGATCTTTCGTGTGCAGTTAAGTCTGTAACACCTGGCTGCTATAGTGGCCATTCTTACGGAACGGACAATATACCATGGGTTTCGGTCAGATCTCAAGCCTCTTAGCCCTTCATATGCCAGCTGGATATTATTAGGGAACAAAAAGGCCTGATTTCTGTTTCTATTTCTGTTCACATTTTTGATTTTAGAATCATCGTTGCTTGTTTCCTCCTGACTTTATTTGGAAGCTAGTGCATTACACAACAGGCACAAATGAATATTATGTGGAACAAGTTACTGGCTACATTACCCAAACTTTAATTTGCAGAAATATCTACAGTATTAACTAGAATTTACTAGTAAAAATTAATGGATCAGTTAATGTATGAATAAATATACTTGCAGAAGTATGGTTGACCAAGAACACTATGACTAATGAATTGGTCAACATATCCACCATCGTGGTGATCTTCCATCCTAATTTAACACACCAAAATATCAATATGAATATTTGAGCCAAGTGTGTAGTTAGCAGATCTCCATGGCTAGGATACACCGGCAATAATGTCACATACTTGTGTATCATCTTGTTTATCATGGGTAAATCATACACTATATGGACAAAAGTATTGGGACTTGCATGATATTGCATTCAAATACCTAGACTTTAATATGGAGTAGCCCCTCACCTTTGCCACTATAACAGCTTCCACTCTTCTTGGAAGGCTTGCCACAAGATTTTGAAATGTTTCTGTGGGATTTATGACCATTCATTCTGAAAAACATTTACGAGGTCAGGCACTGATGTTGGACAATCTCCATTCCAGTTCAGCCCACAAGTGTTAGATGGGGTTGAGGTTCGGGCTCTGTGTGGGTCAGTCAAGTTCTTTCACACCAAATTTATTCAACAGTGCCTTTATGAGCCACAGTCATGCTGGAATAGAAAAGGTTCTCCCTCGATCTGTGTCCACAAAGTTTGAAGCATGGTGTTGTCCAAAATGTGTCCCGGTACGTTTGTCCATATAGTGTATGAATCAACCAAACATATTCCAGTGAAATTTCAGTCAGTCCTTGGGGTGTTTTGAGTGACATGTAATAACTGAGTAATTTCTCAGTCTTTTTTTGTGTAGCAAGCAGAATATTAATTTAGCGCTGCTTCTTATGTTTCCTCGCTGTTTGTTATGCTAGCCACAAGGCAGGACAACATCTGATCGAACAACTAAACCAACCATCTGCTCAGCTTTCAGGTGTAATTCTTTATGCCTGGAATTACGCTGTCTGCTTTTGGCTAAGCACACAGGCATGTATGGGAGTATGCAGAGCTAGCCGTTAGCGCTTTTCTCTCAGACGTTCGTCCCCATTGCTCTGTCAGCTCAGAGATTTGTCTTGGTATGACTGTCAGTGTCTGTCAACACAAAAAATCTCTTTCAACCCCCCAACCCCCCCCCAAAAAAAATAACAGTAGCTTTGAGGTTGATCCTGTTCAGGTCGTTCAGGTGGAAAGAGTTTAGGAGACTGACACACCATCGCCTTTAAATCGTCTTTGCAGATTTACACAGCTGTGAGTTAGCGAATGATGAGGCAATTCGGTTTTACTAGACCATTATTTATTGTCGTTGCTTTATTATTACGACTGAAGTGCTGCTCTCCAGCAGCGGCCGACTGGCTGGGGCTCAGGCTGTAGATCTGACAGATTCACGGTGTACATTCAACTCGTCTGATCAAACTGTATATGACTGTATATGTGTATATTTGATCTTTTAAATAACTGCCAGAGTGGTCACTATAAACAGGCTTGACTGGAACATTCGGCCAAAATTAGCACCACTGGATTTGCACTTTGCAAAAGGAATTAAATTTATGTCAAAGGATTCTCCTTTATCCTCTACTGGATCATGGTCCTGGGTTTCAAGTGTAGATAAGATCTCTGATATGTAATATTTTCTCTCCCTGCTAATTCATACTGGGATGAAAAAAAAAAAACAAATCTGTATCCCACTTGGCTGATCTTTTGGTTAAAAAAGGACCAGGGTGTTAGGGGTCCACAATATCTTGGTGGCTGATATATTATGGGAAAATGTATTTGGTTGGTTATTGAAATTACAGCCGATACTTACAACCACTAATTTGTAACTAATTTGGGTGAATATTTCCATTCTTTTCTGAAATGGAAAAGAACACTGAAGGTCAAATTCCTCCTTCAGACCAGAATGCCTCTGCTACACTAGTCCATGGGCTCGCCTCCAAACACTACATTCATTTACCACTGAAATTTGGCTTATAATTTATATTCTGGTTTTGTAATGTAGTACCAGAGATATGGGCAGATTTCATAATGAATAAAAATAAAAAAAATACATGATTACCAAAGAAATAAAAGTAATTAAGATAAGTAAAGTAACTGAACCTTGACATAAACGAACCTCAAAATAATAGAAAATAGAAGTTTGCAGTAAACATTTAGGGTCGGTTTCCCAGACAGGGATTAAGCCTAGTCATGGACTACCCTTTCCTTTTCAATGGAAAATCTCCACCTTGGGGGCGTGTTGCTAAAACAAAAACTGCTTATAATGGCCAAAATGAAAATGTTGTCCAGAGTTAGGCCAGTTCGGAGTCCCAAAGTCACCTGATACTGTTTTCAGCTAACGTATGTTGAATACATTCCTTACTCTTATTTGCATAGATTTTGCTTCAGTGGTTTGATGAGTCACTTATATTTGTATATCTCAACACTTTAACCAGCAAGTTCTGTTTGGTGTAAATGATCAAGAAAATGATAAAAGCTAGCAAGTTTGCATTACATTATTGTCCGTCACCTACATTCTGTTTTTAAAAAATTGCCGTACCACCTTAACACCTTTGTGCATCCATAGTTATGGTAAAATTAAAGTGACCTACATTTCATATTTGAATAATAGCATGAACCTTATAGTTTAAAAGTAAAAAATAAACAGTTAATGGCATCAGTAGCGACTACATAATGAAATGAATTGATCTTATGGCACTAACTGTGAGATTAGTACAGTATAGTACAGTTTTGTATCAAACCATATTTGGATCATATTTGGAATAATGTTATTATTAAATGGAAAATATTATGTAATGGAAAATATGTTGTCCTTCCAGCCAGCGTATGTTTAATTGTATCTAAACGAAATTATCTCTAAATTTGGGAATTTACAGTTTCTCCAATTTCAGTCTCTATAATCATTTGCTGAGGAAGGGCGTGTTCATGGATTGGTCAGTTGTCATTTACTGGTTATAATTATCGGCCCAGAATGTCCATATTGGTGCATCCCTACTCATGGAAGCCCAGTGACATGTCCTGATTACTCTTTTGGATATGAGATTCATTTCACTTATTTTAATCTCTTAATTCCTTCTATGTAAGAACCAAAGGGGATATGTGACAGAAAGGTTTCCATCAAGCCTTTCCAACATGTTTTTTTTTCTTTTTCTTTTTTTTAATCTGACCTAATGCCACCAGCAAGACTCATGTCAGCGTTGTCAGGGTGTGAATGTGGAAGCCCAATGACATGTAGCTCTTATATCGGCCATTTTCAAAGGTCATAGGGCCAGACCAGACAAGTCTATTGTGTTAGATGGAAGATACTGGCTAGTTGCTTTTCACAATGCAACACAAGCAAATTGTTCTTATTCAGGCATTTCTACATTCAGTTATCTTTTTCAGTCCATTATGGCTGTATATATTTGATAAGAATGTAATTGAAGATATAAAGGCTGCTTAGGGAATTTCCGTTAAATGTCCAAAAGTTGCATCATGCATCCCATGCTTAAAGGGCCCAGACACACCAAGCTGAACTAGCGTTTCCTGTGAAATTTGCTCTCAAGCACAACTGATAGCCAGAAAAAGGGAATTATTCTGTAGAAGGATCTGCCTGGAAAAAAGTAAAGTAAAACCACAGTAATGTCAGTTAATTAAATATATCTCATGCAAGCTAAGACCAGTGTGTCAGAAATAAAGTGAACTGCCCTTAGCCTAGCATTAAGTTTCTTTTTTGTTAAGAAATATGTATATTTGGATTATTTAAATAGCACAGTTAAATCAGAATTGTAAAGAAACGATACTACTTTCTGTGTTTGTCCTATTAAAGGCTGTCACACACACAGAGTAAAATATTCAGACACAATTAAAAGTACACATACCAGATGTGAAGACAATTTTTTGGAGCATAAACAATCAAATTGGCAAATTTGAAAAGGAGCAAATTGAAATAGTACAGCGAGATTTTCTTTGCTCTGCACAAACTGAGCAAACAGTAAAGCTGGGTAATTTACTCTCCATTTTGGGAAAACAAATTAGTTTTACAGCCACATTCTGTAGCTGAACTTTATGTGAGCTTTAACCTCGATAATCCAGTTTGATTGCTTTAGTAGATGCTAGCGGCATTCACAACAGAGCAGTTGGCAAAAAAGTGCAGTTGTTTGAACACAGTAGATTTGTCAGCTTGGTTGTTGCCATGACGACACCCGAGATGATGATGTTTGGGAACTAAGTTTATGTCGGCTGCAAAAATCACCAGTAATCAAACATTGGGCAAATATAATAATCTCACATTTTTACCATCTGAAAGATTCAGTTGTACGCCCTTTTTTGTTATAATGAACAGTGTGCCTTAGAGATGGTCAGCTGCTTTCTTTGCTCTTTTTCGTTTCTCCCCTAATTTACAAATGTCCAAATGGTGAGAAAACGATTGTGATTCACCTCAGTCGGACTAAGTAGCGGAGATGAGAGTCGACCACAATTATCTGTCACTGGACCCACATTAACCATGGTGTGTCAGGGCCCTAAAGCAAGGACAACTTACTTCATTATGGCCTTAACAGCACAGATGTACTACAACAGATGTACATGCTATACAGGGGCTGGCCACTTTATCAGAAAAATCTTGTAGCTCCACCTTGCTTGTGATAAGTTAACAATTTGTGTTCAGTGCCTTCTGATCACATGAACTCTTAGCACAGGGCTCTCCACTCTGGTCCGAGAGGGCCTGTGTTGTTTGATAGTCCCCTTACTCAGACACTAGAGATGTATATTACTGGAACACACCCATGTAATCTGGCAGATGTGTGTGTTTAAACAGGGGAATCTCCCACTGTGCTTTACAGTAGGGTCCCCAGTGCTGGAGTTAGGCTTAGCAGCCCTACCCTAGAAACATGACTGCACCTTATATACTCGTACCAACTCCACACACATTCCCATGCATTTGCCATGTCAAGTTCACCGCCCAAAATATTAAGTCATTAGGTTAAGATTAGGTATTAGAACAGAAATAGTGTGGAGTGGGGTAGAGGGCGTCTAACTTATAGTGGCGCAACAGGTAGGCTACAGTTTGTAATTGTACCTGTATGATAGATCTCAGAGATTGGTGGTGCTCATAAAGTGGCCGGTTAGAAAAAAGGAAGGTATTGTGGATGTTTTCTAAAGTGGATAGAGCAGTGATGAACACATACACTCGCACACAATGTGCTTAAAAACACCTTTCTTTCTGGGTTTTGTTAGCGGGTTTCCAGATACAGACAATGCTTTACAAATTTCCCTTGTGAACGGCACAGAATAAAGATGAATATTCTTTGCCACAGTGAACTGCCTTGTTGTTGTGACCTTTGAGTAACCCCCCAATCCTTTCATGGGACCCTTTGCTTGCTACCAAAACCCTTCTGTTTTGCTCTGTAACTATGTTTACATGCACACAATAGCACGAGTCTATAAAACTGAACTGAGGTAGAACATTTTCCGAGTTGCAGCAATGACTAGTTAATGATGGTCCTGTTAGATTTTCATTCTATTTAAAAAAAATAATGAAAAAAGAAACTGCCAGGCTTTCTAAAGCAAAATTATGTAGCAATGCTGTTGATGAGAAGGTCTGCTCCAAAGCTTTTGTTTGATTGCTTTACACAAAAAGAGACTCATTTTTACTAATGTTTGTTTAAGCGTCATAAAGCTGCCATCATGCATGCTGTTACAGAAAGTGATGGAAAATCTTTCAAAAACTCCACGTGAGATGCAGTGGATCAGTCTATATTTGAACACTGTGTCCCCTGTTGGCCTGGACTACATTTAAATCAGCTTAAGATGTAGTCAGTGTTATAATGATTGAGGTGAGGCCGGATGCATGTGCAAAAGAGCTTTATTTGAGGAAATCCAAATATTATTTGCACAGGCCAGTGTCAGAAATATCAACAGATGTGGGAACAGTTTGGTCTGAGTCAAGTTCTAAATTGTCACGTTCCCCCGAGTTTCCCCTAAGGACACACGACCGTAGGCAGGCTTCCATGTCTTTGATTTGTCTTTATTTAGAACCAAACTGTAACAGAAAAGGCACGTTGGCCCAAACTCACGAATTGTCAAATAAAGTGCAGAACTATAACTGAAAGCAACTCTTCTACTACAGAGCAACAGTGGCATGAGGGGACATATTACACGGGACATTGGCGACGGTTAACCCACAACTAAGGTTCACATAAACACAACTTAAATAGTCCTTACAATAAACCCTGAGTACCCCCTACAGCTGATACCTATCTTAGCTGGGGTACTCAGGGTGTCAAAATAAAAGACACACAGCACCAAAGCAAAACACACATCACATAAACAATAAACACAAAACTCCAGGACACCCTCTAGCGGCCATCCCTGCACAAAACCTCCCAGAGGTGTAACATAAATCAATTCATGCAAGTCTCAAGAGGAGGTCAACTCAAAACAAACCAGTCTCAAATCAAGTCCTGAGTCCTAAAGTTGGTCTCCTAAACAAATAGTGTAATTTCTACACTGAATAGCAAATAAATTATGAAAAGGCTGTTTCATGACTGCATGATATTTAGTAGTATGCCACTAATCTACCATTATTATTATTACACAAACAAAGGCAGCCCACTTTCATATGTGGCCCTAAATCAGATATAAGGCAGATATTTTACCATCTAACCATGTTGGAATTCATGTGGCATTTATGTAACTCTGACATTTGCCACATTTCTGCATTGGCTTGAGTCACTTAGAGAATACAAATATGGTGACTGTGGCAGTGTGAGTCAGTGGAGGAGGGACAGCGAGGTGTTATACCTCAGAGTACAAGCAACACTTTCTGGCTCTTATAACCACATACTTCAGCATAGAAGTAGCGACTGCTCCCCAAAATCTCAACCTCATCCACTTATCTTAGACATATACTTACAACTTATAAACTGACATTAGGGGCTTCGATTACATTGCATTACATTCATTTGGCCGATGCTTTAATCCATAGTGACTTACAATATGAGGAATCACTCCAGTTTCAGGACAGTGTGAGAACCAGAAGAGAGTTCTAAGTGTACACGAGAGAGTCTACAACTGTTCACGAGTGCTGCATATGTCTTTGTTATTGTTCTTTTTAGAACCATGATTAGTTTATTATGGAACCTAATAATGACACCATTTAAAAAGTCTAAGAACAGTCAAACAAAAATATTTGAGCAGTACATCCAAACAGAACATGACTTAAATCCATGGTATATGGATGACCATTACAGACACAATGGATTAGTCTTCCAAGCCATTGGTGTGAATGTCAAAGTCAAGTCATGAAGCTCTTTTTTAATTTTGTCTAGCCAGGCCTCAGGCTGTCAAATCTGTGACTCCAGTTTACCCAGACGAATAGTTTTTTTTCATGTTTTTTTGTATTTCCCATTCAAGTGAGAGGGCTTTTATTCACCAGGCCAATTTTGCTTGTATTTGGTGTGATTGCAGCTTTATGGCAAGCTATTTTTTTGGTTCCAGAGCAACTTTAAGCACAGATAGATCTCTCTTCAACATCCCAAACATGTAATCCGACTTTGGAGCAAATAATATTATCTGTTATATCTCTCTGCCACAGAATTGTTTTTCAGGTTTAATATGCAGCATCTTGAGCAGTGTGACAAGCAACAACAGTCTTACAGCAGGCTGTAGGGTATTATTGAAGTGTGCATGTGAACATAGTAAATAGTGCCTGAGAGTGCGCGAGACGGAGGGCTCAGTGAAGCCGTGGAGTTACAATAAACAGACTCCGTCTGGTTTCCTCTGCAGAGAAATGTCTCGATTATTGATTGAATTCTTAAGTAAAACTTCAGTAAAGGGTTTGGGGAAGATGCCGTGCTAACTGGAATACGTCAAAGCTAACTAGAGGGGGAAAAAAACAGTATTAAACAAATAATGTATTCATACTATTAAGTTACCAAAGTGTGGTGAAATACAGCTTTCTATTATTGATATTATGGGATGGCTTCATCCCTCAAGACACTTTTTATCTGAGCATGCAGAAAAACATTTGGCTGCAGACTGAAGCCTGGTCTTTTATCCTTTTCTGACTCCTTGCCCTACATCTTTCACATTCACATACACATACACACACACACACACATACACACACACACACTTTCCTACAGAATGAGGTGTTCCCTGAGCCTCTCTTCACCTGGACGCGAGTAGGTGGTAGACTGCTGGACGGGAGTACAGAGAGAGAAGGGAAGGAACTTGTTTTGGAGCGAGTTCCTGCAGACCTCAACGGCTCCATGTACCGCTGCACGGCCCAGAATCCTCTTGGCTCCACCGATACACACACGCGCCTCATCGTCTTCGGTGAGTTTCATCTCCACATACACGCATTTGATGGTCCAAAGCCTAGGAGATTGGTTTGCAAGTGAGGCCCAGCAGTGTATGGTAGTCTTCCTCTTTCCCTCTTTCACTAAACTTGCAACATATACCCAGGACCCCTTATAAAACACCCATGATACCCTAAAAATGAGCAATTTAGTCCAATAACAACAATGTCTAATGATTATATCTGCACCCACAACTGCCAAATCCGCATTGCAAATCATCACACTACAACTTTCACAATACAGTGCTTGATGAAACTAATACATCACAATGTAGGCTATTATAAACAATAGTAGCAATCAGTGATTATACTTTTTTAAATGGGTCCGCATTATCAGATTCACTGTCCTGCTGCAGTTTTCTCTAATTTCATCTTCTTTTCAGTGAATAGTGGCATTATTTAAGGAAAGAAGGCACTTTTTCTCTTAGTTTAAGATATATTTTTCATGACTGAGATTAGTTCCATTAATAAAACATGTGTTTCCCATGGAGCCTGAATATATCTTCAAAAAAACCTCACTGATCCGTTGCATTGATCATTGAAGAAATATCATTTTATCGTTTTCAAAGCGACTCTACATGCATAGCTTATAGAATTTTAATATAAAGAGTTGGAGTTCATAGTTATTCTTAGTGCTGTTCTCTGTATCAGGCTGTATACAGAGAATATGTTATTACCTACATACATTCATACAGATATACACTACCAGGCAAACGCCTTCTCATTCAGTGTTTTATCTTTGTTTTTATTATTTTCTACATTGTAGATTAACATTGAAAACAAACAAAATGATGAACACGTGGAAGTATTGCTTTTTTTATTGCTTTTTACTTTACTTAAATGGTTCTTGCCATAATGTGGAGTAGAACTGTAGTCTAATAGGATTACTAATTGTGTACCAACCCTACCATCACAACTGGTGGTCCCAAACATATTAAGAAGGCAAGAAATTCCACTAATTAACTCTCGACAAAAAAAAACTGTTAATTAAACACCATTCCAGGTTGATACCTCGACTCTGATTGAAAAAATGCAAAGCTGTGATCAGAGCAATTGGCGATGTTTTTAATATTAACCTACAATGTAGCCAATAATAAAAACAAAGGAAATCATTGAATGAGAAGGTGTGTCCAAACTTTTGACTAGTAGTGTACACTCACCTAAAGGATTATTAGGAACACCATACTAATACAGTGTTTGACCCCCTTTCACCTTCAGAACTGCCTTAATTCTACGTGGCATTGATTCAACAAGGTGCTGAAAGCATTCTTTAGAAATGTTGGCCCAT
>JBBPDC010000135.1:11937560-11961459 GCA_037974485.1 Hemigrammopetersius urotaenia
GCGTGCAAATCCCAGTAACTGAGCAGATTGTGAAATACTCAGACCGGCCCGTCTGGCACCAACAACCATGCCACGCTCAAAATCGCTTAAATCACCTCTTTCCTATTCTTTCCTATTCTAGGAGATTGTCTTGACCAGGACCACACCCCTAAATGCATTGAGGCAACTGCCATGGGATTGGTTAATTAGATAATTGCATTAATGAGAAATTGAACAGGTGTTCCTAATAATCCTTTAGGTGAGTGTATATCAAGGTACAAGGTTTAAGGTGCTTAACAGTCATCAGCAGCTGTGTACACATACGTGGTGAGAACATTTCTGAAAAATCTGAAAAATCAACCAACAAAAAGACACACACACACACACACACACACACACACACACAATGCTGCTGCACAAGTTGACAATATCACTCATTAAGCAAGCTGGTTCTGAACATGTGCATTGCTTTAATTACCTCAAAATCCATCATTGACATTGGCTGCCTGGTGTCCAATCATATGGCTGCCAAAACTCATCACTGCATGCTCTGTATGTGGTGCATCTATGCTCATCATTTTCATCCCAGACAAGTGAAGTGAATCAAGTGAAATGACTCTGCTCAAAGTAATTATTACTATAAATATTCCTGTAATTGATCCTACAGTGGGGATACACTTCAGTTGCCTTTGATCATAATAAAGCAAATAGAGCATGTTAAAGTGGAGATATATTTCAAAGTTCTTTTGCACATCACACAAAAAAAAATGATAAACAGTTCAGAAAATCATGAAGATGATTCTTTTTTTTGTCCCAGTTTTAACTCTGTCTCTCTCAGCCTTGTATTGGACTCAAACCTCTTTAGATTCCATCTTGACTTTCCCCAGATTTGGACTTGTCTTGGGTTCATCAAAGGTCGTCTTGACTACAGCCATAACTCTATCTCACAGTACGGCACTTCTTCATGTGTATTAATGCTTAAATATTTCAGCAGATGCTTTTCTCCAGCTCCAGTTTTAATCAAGGTACACATGTGGGCCATTGTAGGGTAAGGGGTCTTTCCTTTGGTCTCTCTTTGGTGTAGTGTGGTGTGCTTGCCTGCGCCAGAAATCAAATCTCAATCTGCTGCATGAAGGCAGCTGTATCACTCACTATTCTACACCAACCACTGTAAGATATATTTAGGATCAACCAGATTGTTCCCTGACTCCCTTGCATCTACAGGTCTTGCTGGCCCAGACCAATTTTCCTTTGGAGCTTGGGGTCATATGAGTTATCTGCCTGTAGTCCAGCAGCAGAGTTAATCAAAAAAGTTCCTTAGGAGATGAAAGACATTCTGTCTTTTATCTCAAAGACAGTCATGGCCATTTGCTTCATCGTCAAGCTACCCCCCCCCCCCCCCCACACACACACACACACACACAGTGCACAGATACAGTAGTGTATATTCTCTATTTCTATCGTCTATTTTTGCTCTTCCTTTCTTCCCTGAACAATTTACAGCACATGCAAACACCCACAACACCGTTGCTATTTCTAAAAATGGCACGCAAAACAGATTCCTAATTTAAAAAAAGGCACACAAAGCCGTTACTAAAGCGTTGAAGCTTCATTCAGAGAGAGTTGGAGGGAAAAATAGTCTGCCTTCAACCCACCCCCTGCTGCACCAGAGCCGTAATGGAAGAGAAGACAGGCAGTCCATCACTTGACAAATTGCTTTGCTACCATCTCCTCATTAAGATCTCCTGAAAATTTACAAATCGCTGGGCGCGCCAAGTGATAGGGAGGAGGGGGTTGTGTGGCGAGGCCATTTGGCGGGACGTAGTACTTTGGGGAAGGTGCAGTCTGAAGGGACAGATTGGGCAAAAAAAAAATTAATGTCCATTTAACAGCCCGCCGCACCCCATGGCTCCCTCTGCCCCCCTGCGGATTGTAGGCTATCAGTCTGTGTCCGAGTCTGAAGCTGATGGAGCAGCCTTGGTCTTTTCCCCCATCCTTGCAACGGTGAGGGCTATTGGCTGCATACTGAAAATGGGTCTCCGTGTTCAGCCTATCATTATGGTAGCCTATCAATAGCTGTAATAATGAACGAAGATTAGTATCTAGAAAAAGGAAGAGCTCGTAGCTTTGGCCTTAGTAATAGGTGTCTTCTGAAAAATAAGTGCAGAGGTTAATGATGTGAAAGAAGATTCTTGGGTAATGTTGTGAATGCAGGTACGCTCAGAGGGCAAAGGGTACTACATAAAGGGAAAGTTCAGAGAAAATCTGTAGTTTGAACTACAACCTTCCATTCGATACATGTACAAGTACATGTATGGAATAGAAGGTTGTGGTGCAAACTATTGACTTTCATGTACCAATGCATGATTTTGCAAGTGCAGAAGTAGAGGACACCAGGGATGGTTGTAACATTTTTTATACTTCTGTCTGTATCTTGGAGCTCCTCTAAGCTAGTGTGGTTACAATCTGTACTGGTTACAAAGGTCTGCTATTAAATGGTGTAGCAGAAAATTCATGGTGTAGTCTCAGTGTTACAAGTGTTACACTCTGTATTCTGGGTAAGTTGTAACACAGCCTGGGGTGAAATGTAACATAATGAAATAAGGATTCTGACAAAACACTAAAACTGATAAATCTCTTGTAAAGTGGTCTGCATAACGTATGTATGGGAACATTGGAGGGACTGCGGTAACAATAGCATTCACTGCACATGCAATAGAGACCTATGAGCCCCTTTCTGCTCAGTCTTCTCTTCCAAGACCTAGGCATGCTGTAATACAAGTAAAATTTGCCTGTGACCCCATGTTGTAACATTTTCATGGTTGTAACATTTTCATGTTGTAACATTTCACACAACTAACCCATATGTGTATATACACATGTACTGCTGCTCTTGCAGAACCGTGCACATGAACATATGTTTTTTTCAATGAGTGACATTTACAGCCTGAAATGAAGGCCTGACAGTCACTATTCACTCGTGACATGTCATGCAACTTGAGGTCGCATTCACTTTCACTTAACCACATAGTTTTTCTGGTCCGTAGCCAAAGAGGAAAACTTTCTTGCTCTTTCCTCACATTTGTTAGCACCACAGTGTGATATTGTTATATAACGGACTACCAGCACATGACAGCTCTGTGGTATACTAAAGTATAACACATTGTCTCTCTTTCTCTCTATCTCTCTCTCTCTCTCTCTCTCTCTCTCTCTCTCTCTCTCTCTCTCTCTCTCTCTCTCTCAGAAAACCCAAGCATGATGAAAAACACGCAGAATCAAAACAGTAAGTATGGACACCTTGGGAACTGTTGACTGAGAAGGGGTTCGGGGAGAGTGTGCAGGGGAAAAAAAGTTTTTTGTTGTTATTTTCTCCTCTTCTTCTGTTTGAGGAGGCTCTTTGACATATTTGACATGACAAGAGAGCCACCTGCGAGACATTGCTGTAGCATATGCTCCCCCTCAACACACTATATGAATTGGAAATTGGATTTTTCGGCCCGGTAATATTTCGGCACGCATGGGCGCCATTCGGGCAACGGGAAAGAAGTCTATAAGCCTGTTAATAACACTGGGGTGGCTCATGGATTGAAATTACACTGAAGCACAATGTGGTCACGTATCGCTCTGGTGGAGGACAGCGCTGTATCGTCATAGTGGGATTTTTTTTCTCACTGTCTGCTAGCTTCCTTTCTCAAGAACCAAACACAATCTGACACATTCAGCTCTCCACTAGATCTTATCCTCCAGGTATTTCCAGGGTTTGATCCCAGCCTGCTGTTGTTTAAATAGTTCCCTCTTACATATTCGTTTTAATTAACAATGAATTGTGAAGAATGAAGTGTTTCTCACTTGTAGCTCAACAACTGTAGATGCTGTTGAAAGCTTTGAACCTTTCCATTCACACCACATACTGTTTTTGTAAGTAGAAGAGGGGATATTTTATCCTGATTTGAAAATGAGGTTAAATGAAGTCTTTGCCTAAAGGAAAAAATGCCTTAAGACTTTTTTAGCTTTACAAATTAGTTTTTGTTAAAGCAAACAGACAAATGCCATTACCTGTTAATAAAGTAAAAACTGTAAAAAGCGGTAATGGTAAAAATAAAATAAAATGTATAGCAGAGTTACAGGACAGTGATTACCTCAGACTTCTAAAAGTGCACATCCCTGCATATTCCATTTAGGAACTGAATGAAAACCTTTATATGAGGATGCAGTGGTTCCTGTCTGGTTTTTTTCCCATTCAAATAAAGTTCATTTGAACTGGACTGTAGGGAATCTCAGGTTTTAAAGCCTAAACTCCATTCCTTTGTCCACTGCACAAGAACTGGCCCAAATTGGAACTGACAGAATTGTTATAGTTCTGTTTTTTATCAGCATGAGACAGCAGGAAAACTTTTTGTCTTTTTTGTTGGTCATTAAGTGGTCATTTAGTGTCTTATTTGGCTTATTAAGTGCTCTCAGTACTAATAGGTACTAAAAGCCATAAAACTGTATTCATTACTTGGCCAGTGGTAAAATCAAATTCAAATTGTATTTGTCATGTACACATTATACACAGTATGATGTGGAGTGAAATGCTTATACTACTGCTGATAACCTATAATATAAAAGGAATGCCCAGTGTAAAAGAGAAATTGTGCAATTTGAAATATAGAGAAATATGGATTAATTTACATTATGTACAAATAATAGAATAAAAATAGAGTGACAACAGTAACAATTAAATAGTAGAAAAATAGTAAAAACTCTTTGTGCATGAATTTGTTTTGGTGATGCTGTGCGTGAAATGTTCTGATGGGTTTATCATATTGGCAAAAATATAACAAGACTGTTTAAATTATTATCAATTATTAGTATTTAATTATTATTAATTATTACTGATCCGCTGTGGTGAGCCTTAAATGGGAGCAGACGAAAATAGAAGACAAAGATGTTATTATTATTATTATTATTACTATTTTTAAATTATTATTATTATTATTATTATTATTATTATTATTTTAAACATATTATTGTTATTATTATTATTATTATTATTATTATTATTATTATCATCATCATCATCATCAAATATTCTATACTTGTCTTACATTCTAGAATTCTTGCAATGGCAGCTGTATATATGTAGAGAAAGAATTGTCTTAACAAGTGAAATTATCAGTTTAGATTGTTTTCCATTTTTATGTCTCTTCCTCTCTCTTTCGTTTCTTTCTCTTTCCCTCTCTCTCTCTTTCTCTGTTTTCATTTTGCCTCTCCCTCTCTCTTGTTCTCTCTCACCCATTCACTCTCTTTACTGTAACCTCCTCCTACCGCTCCCCAGTACCTACGGATGTAAATTTGAATATGTAAATGCGGCAGTGAGCAGGTGTGCGCATGAAGGGACAGAATGAGGTCAAGGCGAGTATTCAGTCTCCAGGCCACTCGTATGCAAGTCAAATGGCTTGTAGAACAAGGCCCCAGGAGGTCGGTGTGTTTGTGCGTGTGTGTGTGTGTGCGCGCACGTGAATGCCTCCTGACGCATCAACTGAACCATTCTTAGACCGTTCAGCTCAGAATTAACCTGCAACACTATTTACTCACATCTGGGGTCCAGAGGATGGGAGATATGGCAAAAATCTACTATTATACTGCATGACTCATGATATGTGACAATATGTATATCTTTCGGCTAAGCTGAAATGGACAGAAAGGTGCCATTAGAGCTGCATTTAAAAAACAAATGATTTTTGTTAAGTTTTACACACACTGCACTAAATACAGTTAAACAGGGCTAATTATGCTCTGTTTGTCATAAAACATGGACTTGTTCGGCGTTCTTCGAGTAGTGGCAATGATGATGATCACCATATGCTCAGATCCTTTTCCTTTTATTCATTTATTTGTTTTGTTTTGTTTTTTAATTATCACAAGAACACCAAATATGATTATATAGTCCAGCACTTTTCAAAGTAATCATTATCTGATGCATCTGCAGTGTGCAGTTGCCATGGATTTTAATGCCTGTTTTTGTGCTTTCAAAAGAAGAGAAAACCTTTTGATTTGAAACTTATTTATAACTGGGCCACTGGGCAGCTGGGGAATGTTGATGGTGAGTGCATATTTGTATGTGTTTATGTTATAGCAACATAACATAAACACATCAAAATAGATGACCACTGAGGGACGACACCGAGGTGACAATAATGACAGAATTTAATTTTAATAAACAAAAAAAATATTCCATTGATTAACCCTTAGTAATAGCTAAATGACGCACACATCAGAAAATGTCTTCTAAAAGTGTCACATAATGACCACAATTCAGCAAATATCCAGTGGCCTCAATCATAAGTGAGATTCAAGTTGAATTCTTTTCTAACTTTTTTTTTTTCTTCCATTTTTAGGGTATCTGATGATACAGTACATGTGTGCCAGGTTGAAAAAACCTCAGAATATTCTCTAACACTGTACTGTAGCCCAACATTCTTAATGGCTACTTTATACCTACACTTGTTAGGTTGAAATGACATCAAATTTGAACAAAACAGTCTTTATGACTGTTGATGCTTGCTAGAATAAGGCTTTCTATATCTTAATGTGGGTCTATGTCAGTTATAAAAGTCATAAAAGGGTTTATGTAGGTGTTTTGTAGCCTTTTGAATGGCACCCTCAGTAAAGTGTTAATGGAAAGTCCTTAAGAATAAATGAATAATAGTTCTCATATTTAAGGTGTTGAGCCTAAACCTTGCTGTTGCAGTTTGATTGGACACCAGCTTTTCCATGTCCTGGAAATAGGCCCTATGAGTAACTATTTCAGGCATTAGAGGACAAAGATTTTCCAGGCCTTTTTGACAAAACACTGTGTAAAATGCTTGTGTCGGGAATAGTCTTTTTCACATTTATTGGAAATTGTGTAATATGTGTACGAGCTGCACTCAAAGTCACTTGGCATTAGTGTACAGCTCAGTCAAAAGCCCTTTACAGTGCATTAGGCAATTATAATGCAATATCTGCGGATCTACAAAGCTGCTTGGTCATTGTCTGCATGTCCTCTCCGTTAGTGCTTCAGAGACGCATCCATGCAGAAAGAGAAGCTCTTTCCATGTACTCTTGCTCAGAGGTCTCTCTGTGGAGCTAAACAAACTGCTTTTGTTCTGTTATGTGATCAACCCTAGTGCTAGGAGTCCAACCATCTGAAGGTGGAGGTTTTGCAGCTTTGTTGATGCTGTTTATTTGGCTGTATTGGGAACATGCTCTGTGCTGGAAAGGGCAGATCCATTGCTAATTTGGCTACGAATGAACTTTTCCAACTGCAGTTCATATTCTGATTGAATGATAGCATTTTTAGTTAGCTCTTTTATGCAACTCCCAATTGACCTCCTTTATTTAGTCATGGCCAGTTCTCACCCACTATCTAGGTCACCCCCTATCTCATGATGCTGCCGTGCTGGGTGGGTAAAGGCTGGCATATGCTTCTTCTGAGACAGATGATGGACCATGAAGCTACTTCTCCATTGGACAGCTTAACATGCTAAAGGCACTTTTCCATAGACATACAGGAACCATGCCTAAAACTGTACTGTGATGGCACAGAACCCACAATGCACTTCGATTTTCAGATATCTTAGCCATGTAATGGTGATTCTGATGCATCAACATTGCAATTCTCTCCCCAGTGATCGTCCCAAAATCGCGTCCACTGAGTCTTACCAGCAAAACGTTTTTCTTATTGTGGTATTTTATTATTTATAGTGTTGTTTGAGATTTTTACATTTCTTCTCAGCATTATTTAGCCGTGCAATGACTTTCTAAACCAGCGAACTTGTTTTTGATGTCCTGGTCCACCTTTGCGTTTCCCACCATGCTGGTATCTTCAGACCAAACACACAGTAGTGTTTGTACTGTGTTGATTTCCCAGTTGGTATTTTGTATCGCTGTTGTTGGTTTTTTTTGCACAAACAGTAAAAAAATACCTCTTGCCATGTTGTAATGACAACATTTCAACCAATCACAAAACTGAGCCTTACCAAACTGCCATCAAGCAGCTCAGGTATTATGGCTTTAATTGTGAAGTCCTGCGTGGTTCCTTGTGAAAGTGGAATCCTACCATAATTGCAAGATACAAGGAAGTGTATCATCCCAAGGACCTTTGCAATAAAGTATTAATTTTGTTTTTTTTTTCATAGATGGAGCCCCCGGTTTGCACATGTTCGGTTTGACGTGGCTGCCACTCGTCCTCACAGTGACCGCCAAACTGACGTGAGCTCTCCTCACAAAAGGGGGGGGGGGTCAAAAAGAAGAAGGGTAAACACTCATGCGTCTGCTCCAACCAAGCACACACACTCTTTCAAACACAACACCCGCACCTGAACAGATTGTGAACAGACCCACTTTGTATCCGTCTTTCAGATGGACATTGGCATCCTCACCGTGGGGGGGAGGGCTATGTTCTCTCTTATTCTATGTAACTTTTTTTGTTTGTTTGTTTCATATGAAAACATGGAAAAAAGCCTAACGATAAAAAGTGAACAAGACATCTAATATAAGAAAAAGAACAAGAAGCACCACATAACATCTATCCCCTCGCCTCACACACCTTGTCTTTTTTTGTTTGGGTTGTTGTTTTTTCATTTGTCAGTCAATGAGAGGTCTGAAATGAGGAAAGGAACTGAGCCTCCAAGGAAGGTTTCTTGGAGACGAACTCTCAAAGGTTTTTTGCAGTGGACTGGGTTATGGACACATGAAAAAGAAGGACAATAAACACTGCTGCTGCACCAGTGCTGACCCACACAACGATCCTGTACTCTAGCACAAACAGGACACGCTCCCTCTTTTGGACACCATTCTTTTGTGTATTTAGCACAGTATTTTTTCCCGCATTTTTAATCTTTTTTTTTTCTCTTGAATGGCTCATGGCTGGAATGTACAAGAAAAGACTTGATTCAAAAAAAAAAATCCTGTGAACTGGTGACATTTTCTTTGAAAAGTAACAAAAAAGACCCTCTTTTTAAATGTATTTTGTGTACATCCCTGTAAATAATAAGAAGTATATAAAAAATGAATCAAATTCAGAGATTTTAAGGGGTAATGGGGTCTAAGGGAAGGCGAAAGTTCTACAGATTCTGCATTTAATGGCTTTACTGCTTATATTTGGTCATCCCCAGTAACCATCATACCAAGGCTTTTAAAGAACAGTGAAATCGATATCAATAGACTCCCCTGTTTCTGATTTCATACGTTCCGTATCTATACCATCACTGTGGCAGGTTTCAAACACGAGGAAAGAAAGAAAAAAAACAACTCATCCTTATCCATGGTGTACGTCTGCCTTCCTCGGGGTTGTGGTGCATGTGACGTTTGACAATTATTTCTCCCCTTACATCTGTTTGGCGGCTGCTCCTCGCCACTCGCCCACCTGTTTCTCCCCTTCTTTTTCTTGTTGCATAATATATTCAGTGACCTGCATTGTGTACAGTATGTAACTCTCTCCTAACAGTTACTGCTAGGATCATGTTAGCCACCATACTCCCCACCCCTCCTTCCCTCCCCCCAAGGAAGCTGAGTGTAAACAGGGTTGTTGCATTTGTTTCATATCACCTGTATTAAAAAATGGAGATGATCAACTCGACATGGCTGTGCGTGCTCATAGGAATGTGTGCTGGGTTTAGGTGTGCTGGGATGGAGGATACTGCGTTTGGCAAAAGGGTTCAACAAATTACATGTTTTGTTCACTTGTGAAAATAAGCACCCATCCTATACAGTGTACTTTTTGAGTAGAACACACATACACACACACAAATACACTATATGGATAAATGTTTTTCAGTGTTTGGGCTAGGTCCCTTAGTTCCAGAGAAGGGCAGTCTTACTACTTCAGCATACCAAGACATTTTGGACAACGCCATATTTCCAACGTTTTGGACATAGTTTGGGGATGAATTTCTATTCCAGCATGACTGTGCCCCAGTGCACAAAGCAAGCGCCATAAAGCGGAAATAAAAAGGAACGCCTTCTAAGAAAAGTGATAGCTGTTATAGCTGCAAAGGGGAGACCAACTCCATATTAAAGTCTATGCATTTGAGAGTCCCTGCTGGCGTAATGGTCAGGTGTCCCAAAACTTTTTTCCATATAGTGTATACATACATATATGCATACACACATCTTATGGCCACTCAGTTGGACAATTAGTAAGAAATGTGTTCTCTGTATCTGTACAGAATATGTACTTACTTTCACTTAGATCAACAAAACATGCTGCTTGACCAAAGACACTAGAGGATCTGGTCACCCATTCTATGACCCCCTGTGTTACAGGCCCCAGTGTAAATACTCTGGCTAAATGTCTGATATGCAGTCTAGCTCCAGTTATTTAGTATATTAGCCCTCTCTGGTTCATCAGTATTTATAGAGGTATGGAAACTGTAAACCACATTTTGTGAATTTTGTCCACTTTTTATATTTTTACGTTTGCCATTGCAGTTTGATAAGGCTTTGTTTTGATGGTCTACAGTGGATTCTTTTCAGATTCCCATCTTGCTTGAACTAATATTTAACTAAATAGGTCAGAAAAGTTTGTAGACACCACATGCTGTGAATACAGATCCTTTTTTTACGATTCCTGCCACTAGCACACACATGTGCGATTGCATTTACAGGGGATATTAAATTCCCTAACATTTATGTCTGTAAAAATGGAGCATGTTTCACTACCTTTGGGATGAGTTGGAATGGTGTTTGTGATCAGTGCCTGACTTCACTGATGCTCTTGGGGCAAAATGTAATCAAATACTCTCACCAATGTTCCAATATCTAGGGTAAAGCCTTCCCAGAAGAGTGGGGGCTGTTACAGCCGTAAAGTAATAATATCCTTTATTTCTGAAGACACAGATGAACAAGTGTCATAAACGTTTGGACATTTAGGGTTGGTTTCCAAAACGGAGTTAAGACTGCTCCTGGAGAGTGGAGAATCAAGGGAGAATCAGTTAAAGAAGCTGTGTAGTCAAAGACAAGGCTCAATCCTTGCCAAGGTAACTGGTCATATTCCAGAAAAGGATTAACACTATCAATTTGTTGTGCATCATTCTAAGGTTACCTGTAAGGGCGAACCAACCAATAGTGTATTTCTAACCCTACAACTCAAGCTTAGCCACTACCCAAACCCTAAACCAAACTCTAACACTAATGCGTGTTCTAATCTTAAACGTAACCTCGATACTAACCATGCTTTTGGTAATCAACTAAGCTTGAGCAGATAGTCAGGCTTCAACCAGTTAGCTGAAGAGCCCTTGTCCTGCATTTTTATAATTTTTTTTGCCTTTTTGAGTTTTCTCCTCTGCAATCCACTTATTGTGTTTGTGTAGATTTCTGTAACAGCTGAACAACCAGTAATTAATTTTTACATGACCATTTCCCAACCTCTCTTTAATTCTAAGAATTAAACAGTCTGGACTGAAATGCTCCTCACAACTTGGAAGTGAAAGGGTGGACTAAACAGCCGTGTAGGTGCTTCTATGTAAATAGGTTGGTTTTTGTTACATCACAAAAACAAAGAAACAATGAGAATATGGAAATGAGTCATGGACTCTGTGGCCCAGAAAATGAACATTTTAAACCGTTTAACATACTATTCAACAGTTTAATTTAAAAAGTGAATTTCTGTCACTTTAGGAATTTAAGCATTTGCCATTAGAGAAACGTGTGTCAAAAAGTTTGAAGGATTGAAGAAGTGTTTGCTACAGTTTTGGGCCATTTCTTTAAAAAAAAGAACTTAGCGCCTTTCAGGCAGTTTTTTTGGCCAGTGAACAGACTTTAGTTCTGCAAAATAACCAAAAAAGCGCTGTTAAATACTCTCTTTCATACAATCATTCTCTCTTTTCAAGTCTATCCCTTTCAGCACAGGTCGGTTTCATCAGTTTCTGCACAGGTTGCCTATTTGGAGTGAGCCCTGGCTGGTGAGCCTCATAGCCCCAGCCTCCTCTACGAAAATGGCAAAGAAGTTCAAACAGATGAGAGCTGGACCAGCTTCAAAAACCTCGTCTTCTCGGTCTTACTCTCTAAAGCCCTGTGGCTTGGAAGTCATTAGAGAAGTGTCGTCTGTTGACAGCGCTGTTTAACCCTCTGTGTGCTGTTGCATAAGGTCGCCCTCTGCCACTCACTCGCTCCCAGACTGCCCTCACGCAAAGTAATCCTGTGGTCTTTATTTATTTATTTCGCTCACGTTCTGAAGAATTGCAATTTAAGCTATTCCAGACATACCGTGTATTAAAGGATTAGGACTGAAGCCTAGGTAGGAGGGGAGATTTTATGGGCTTAGTAAAATAGGGATAGATAGTCCCCTTCCTATTCGGGTTGTGTTTTCACCTTCCCACATTTCTCTCTTTCTGATGAGTCTGGGTTGCTTTGACAACATTATGAAGAGAAGAATGCATTTTGAAATTATCTTTTTTTTCAATGATAATTCTGTCAGTTAGAGCTGTTTTCTTTTTTCCTCCTGCATTTGTTGCATTTAAATGCCTTTGTGGAGTTGAAGAGCCTCTGCAGAACGTTCTAGGCCTCTTCACATCTCAATTGATATTCACGGAAGGCATCAGCATCGTCAAACTACAATAAAAGCATCAGAAAGTGCTTGAAATCATGGTTTAATGGCTTAATTATTCTGCCTGAATAACACTCACGCCATTAGTTTGTTTACCGAATGATCCCATTCAAGTGAGAACGAATGATTTCATCCACAGTATCTGGATCAAACTATCCTTTATGATAACCGTGTGCGACAGGAAAGGATCAAGAATACATGGTACATCCTGAATTTATGGGAAGGGGAAAATGCTAATTTAATTAGATGTAAATAAGAATCTTTTGTGTATAGATTCCACTGTAATGAGTTTATGAAAAATGTTGCTGTATGAAATGCACAGTATGAAATGGTTGTTAGTGATGTTGGTTTACATGGTTGATTCCCATGATAAATGTTTATTGAGTCAACAGAAGCAAGATAACCATGAACCATGTCCTGTTTTTTTTTCTGGGGTAATTACGCATGCATTCAAACAACATAAAGAATAACATCTTATTGTGCGTTGAAGAGAGTTGTGCTTTTAACATTGTGGCTTGTGATTCAGAAGTCATATAATCAGATAGCGTCTGATGATTAAATCCACATAGGCTTGGTATAGAATTTGCTTGGTGTACTCTAATATTAACTATGCTAGGGCAGGGCACAAATCCTGGCAAACTCATTGTTTACTCAATGCTCCGAAATGATCCACTGGACACAAGAGAGGTGCAGGAGTGGTCCTGTGTGAATTATTCAGACTGAAGTGTGGCCGCTGGTTCGGGTTTCTCTAAAGCAGCTAAACGACAGGGCTATCAGGTAACAGTAGAGCGTCTCAGGCCCAAAACAGACAACATTCAACCGTATCATTGGCAAAGTTCAACAAGGTCACATGATGGCCCTAAAAGAGCCTCTTAGAAAGCCATCAGCAGTTATGCTGTGTTTTTTGACCAAGCTTAAGAGTGGTGAATGCATTAAAAGGCATTTTGAATTTCAAAATACATATATATAACATAATACATGGCAGCTATTTATTGTATGATGTAATATTTCATAGCATTGCCAAAGAACTTGGCCAGCTTTGACTGTACAAACAGCTGCATCCTGGTCATTTGGCTCGTGGATGTGTTTAATGCTCAGTATCAGTCATCCCCACCCTTAACACAAATGCAAATGTTCAGCAGCCACAAGGCTTGTAATAACCAGGGTGTGTTCTGTGCTTTTATAACCCTACAGACCTATGTGCAAACAGAATAACCCTAATCAATGCCCCTGTTTCACAGTCCTCATTTTAGCCAAATGTTTTATTGCACACCATATAAAAAGAATGAAAAGTAATCTTATTGCAAATGCATGTGTTTTTGTAACATAAAGACAATTATCAAAGTCTTATTGCAGAAAAAAAATATGGAATGACCTCCTCCTGCTGGCAGTGATATCTGTTGCTCTAGAGCTGTGGTTTTATAGCAATTGCCTGTACCAGGTGAAACAATACCCAGATCCCGCCCTCATGGTGTGCAGCATGCAAATTCTCTCCCCCGCAGGTATCAGGTTCCTAGTCCCTTCAGCGAGAAGAGAAGGAGCTGACAGTCCTGTTGTGCTCATCAGCAAGTTCACTGCCTGGGATGCACTAGGGACAGCATCCTGAGTAAACACCCAATATCCAGTTGACCGTCAAACCTGCTAAACCAGAAATGCCAATAGCGGATCTGCTGGGAGTGCGCTTTGACATACAGCTTCTGGGCAAGCTGACTCTGTCTGTGGCTGCCATTCTGCTCATCTCCTGGGCTTACAGATTCTACAGCTCCAGGGCTCAAGGCCAGGCTCAAACTGACAGCAGAATCCCTCTGCCCAGGGGCACTCAAGCAGGCCCTGAAACCTGCAGCAACTGCAAAACGGTGTTACGACCCCAGAACAAAACTGCAAAAGAGGAGACTAATGGAGAAAGCCAGACTACACCATCCTCTGTGGATTCTGAGCAAAACATCTATAAACCAGGGAACGATAATGCCACGCTTGAAAAAAACGAGTCTAAAACTGAAGTCTTTTCATCTGACACTGTGGAAAATTCTACTTCTTCAGGACAGAGTTACATGGAGGAAAGTGGACAATATGAAGATATTGCAACAGTTGAAACAAAGGACTGTAAATCTTTACAGCTTCCCGATGTGGCAAGCCCAACTGGACGTCGTTCACCATGTTTGTTCAGAAAGCTTGATGGTGCTGTTGAGGTCGGCAGAGAACTCAGGCAAGACTTGGGGCACCTGGGACACTTTTCCAGATTTCAGTCAAAGGCTGAGATCAAAATGGAGAATGCTGATCTAGTATTGGAGGGAAAAGGTGAGCAGACTACTGGGGTGCGTGGAAAGATTTATGATTATTTTGTTGAGACATCCTCACATTCTTTTTCTGACTTGAGCCCCACCCATTCTCTAAGTCCAACCTTTGGAAGTTATGAAGTTGGTACTTTGTTTGATGCACACCCGTCAGAGTTGTCCAGCACCATGGAAAAAACTCGAACACCAAGTCCCTTACCTTCCTCCTTGATTATTAGAGATCTAGAGTTTCAGTTAGATGTCGAGCCTTTATCTCCTATCAAGCCAGAACCTGTAAAACTTCTTAGACATGGACTAATCCGTAAGGACAGCTATCTTGCTGCTGCAGTAGACTCCGAACGCCAGATCCCATTCCCTCCTCTAGTGACCTCAACACCTCATGGTTGCTCAACAGCACTTTACAATGAGATGTCACAAAGCTGTTCTGATTCAAATAAAGAAATACGACCGGTCACAGGGAAATGTTCTGAAGATCCACAGGTAGAAACAGTGGCGGGGGCCAAGTTTCTAAACTTTCCTCAAAAGAACATGGGAATTTCCAATCTAGAGTGTTTAACTGGCAAGCTTGACTTAGGCAACTGCATGGAGGCACTGATGCTGGCCAAGAAACATGGACACGGTGCTCTCCAAGAGGCTGCTCTCAGAGTTATGTCAGACAATTACTTTCAGGTCCTGCGAGATCCTAATTTGTATGGCCGGCTGAAAGCAGGTGAGCGGGATGAGATCCAGAGACAGCGCATGAGAGGCAGAAGATGCTTAATGGTGGCAGACATGGAGTCACCAGAATGGAGTAGACTTCCATCACAGTCTACAGGCTATGAGGCCAATAAAGCATCCAGTGGACTATTTTACTACGATGACTACAAAGACACCTGGCACCATCAGTCCCAAATCCCTCAGGAGGTGCTGTCTCGGGGTTGTGCTATGTGCACAATGGACAACTACCTGTTTGTAGCTGTAGGCTTCCAAGGGACTGACCGTCTAGCAGTGCCTTCGAGGAAGGTCTTTTGTTACAATCCTATGACAACCATCTGGAATGAGATCTGTCCAATGAATGAGGCCAGGCCTCACTGTAAGCTTGTTGCCCTACAGGACAGTGTCTACGCAATTGGAGGGGAGTGTCTGGCAACAGTGGAGCGTTATGACCCTAGGACCAACAGATGGAGCTTTGTTGCACCACTGCCCAATGAGACTTTTGCTGTTGCCCATCGTGCCACAGCTTGCAATGGAGAGTTGTTTGTTTCAGGAGGCACGTTGAGATACACGCTCTTACGCTACAACCCCAAGACTGATATATGGAGGCAGAGCTTGATAGTGGGCAGCAAAGAGAGGACCACAGAAATGGTAGCAGTGCGAAACTTCCTCTACAGGTTTGATGTGAGCCCCTCCATGGGTATAAGTGTGTATCGCTACCATGCTGTGGCCAGGCTTTGGTACGAGTGCTGCTCCAAGCGAATGCCTCACTGCCCTGCCTTCCAGTGTGTTACCATGGACGACATTATCTACTGCGTCAGTCGGCAGTTCACCATGAGATTCTTAGCTGACGAGATATCTCCAGGCTTTGTGGCAGAGGATTTAAAGGTCCTCTCAGCAGCCAAGGGCATTTTGTTCCCGTTTGTCCTTGCTCTGCCAGATAAAAGCACTATTCAGACCAGCGTTTGAGCAAGGTGAAAGACTGAGTGGTAAGAGCAAACATTCGTAGTTGGAGACCAGATTAAGCCCTTGATATGTTACTGGAATGCAGTCGTCTCAATCAGAGGCACTAGAAATGAAATATCAAGGCTGTTAATGCCAGTAATTGTAAAACTAGATCAGATTTAATGTGCACTTTCTGCTAGATAAATCTTCCATTCCAATGAGAGCTGTTTGTTACTGAGGTTTTCCATCCACTCTTGAGTCTAAGTAAACTCTTAAATCTTGCTAATGCTCTGGTGCTCCTGCTTAAAGTGTTTTGCTCCAATATACTGCTCTGGAGCACTATAAGCAAAACGTCAACTAATCAATATGTAGTGTAGAGCAATGCTGCAATTACTAAAGCTGCTGTAATGAATTACACAAATGCCTGTCATTTCCAGGATTTATGAAAGATGGCTTAAGGATATGCATGGCATGCTTGCACTTGCTTTTACTCCTGTTTGGGAATTTGCACTCATGAATAATTCAAGACGATAAATAATTGAACATCTTCTTCCCGTGTCCTTCGTTAGAGCCAAAGTCTTAATTGGTATGTGCAACCCTGTCACATGAGCACAGGTTAACGTAATGCTTTGTAGTACTAGTTCAACAGGCTCCGCCTTCCCATAATCTTTGTCCTAACACGTTTGTTTTCCAATGACATATATTCAGAAAAGCCATAGTTTCAGGTATCATTTTATGTATTTTCTCTGTTACCAGAAAACAATTCTTTATATCTTCATAAATCTTTTTGGTGAAAGCCTTTTTTTTCCCTGTGTGAGGAAAAATGTATTCATATTGTTATTATTATTATTTTATTTATGTATTTATTTATTTATTATGAGGTTGCTGTCACAGTCACTTTCACAATTACACATACACTTATTTTTAAATGTACATAGTCAGAAAAATTAATCTGGGCTAAAAAAAAAAGTAATAGAAATAAAGAAAGACAAACCCAGGAATGAAATAGAATAAGTCAGTAGAAATAAGACATTTATGGCTATTTCTACAGTGAAATTTAAAAAAAGACGGAACAAAAGAAGACAAATTCAGAAGCCAAACAGAATAAGAAGGTAACCAGTAGCCAATAGATAAGAAAATAAGCCATTGGAGAATGAATGAAGGACACATAGGAGAAGCAGATGAATAAAACAACTTAAGAAAGATTTTCACTATAGGGAAATCAAAGGGAAAGCCATTTTCACTATAAGTATGAGATATGTTAATTTCCCAAAACGTCAGTAAGTTACTGTTTAGGATAGCATTCATTTAGTGATGCGCTTTTTCACAAAGTAGACCAACAAAGGAACCTTCTGTCTTGTCTGGTAGACAAATATAACCTCAAGTTGGCCATTGAGTATGTAGGACTCATTATGAACTGTGTTTTAAGAGTTTCTTTTCTTACAAAATGTACTCTTTTTGCTTTGATTTTATTATAGGCTCAAAAAGAATGAATAAAGGTCCCCTTATGTGATTGACAGTATTGGTATGTTTTAATCAAGCTTCAAATTGTTTTTCTTTTCTCTTTTTTCAAGTAAGATGAAAGTAAAGTAATACTCAGTGAAAGTAACGAAAACGAGGTTTTCAAAAGGGCTGCATGAAATCAATGCAAAACAACAGTGCTAATGAAACAATAAAGCCTGCAATACAATGAGCCTTACAAATGAATGTGTGATCACACCATGGTTAGTTCCACACAAGAGCAATCAAAGCAAGCATAGATGAAACAATAGCAAATGATGCATTGCACTGCAATGGCCGGCCTGTGTGCCTGTGGTCTGTAACTATGGCACCATCATGTGGCCGCTGCAGTGGATTTTCAGAAACTAGACTGGCTGTGCGTGGAAGTGGTACCGTGATAGAAAGGCACGCGTATCTTATGACCGAGAGAGGTTTAGCTGTACTGGAGGATGGCAGGAGTGCTGTGACACAGATGGTTGACCATCAGATATAAGCATCTTTAATTTCTAGTAATGAAACACTTTGATTCACTGTAATTAAGCACCTAATGGGATGGGAGTTGGACAGGTCCCCTCAGAGCCACCAGCCTATCCTACAAATGAGTCACTCCTCAACGACGTTCTCGAACTGAACAGTTTGTGCGTCTGCAAGCCTATTCTGGGACAATAATGAGGCAAATTATATCCATGACAAATGTGTGTGAGAAATAGAATTTGCAAGTCGTTACTGGCTAAATTGATAAACATGGCTCAGCAAATAGAACCAATTCACTCTTGCTGCCTCTCGTTGTCTCGCTCTCTCTCTCTCTGTCTTTCAGACACACACATACCTTCACATAAATCTGTACATACGGTAAATATTAAAAAAGATAAAAAGGGACATGCCTCCTTACATAGCAAAAACACACATAGACAAAACACACACCTCCATATACATTTGTGTTTGAGGTTAAAATGATCTTTTAAAAAACTGCAAGGCACAAAATGTGATCTATGTAGAGTATGTTCTGTATACCATGAGGGTTCATATCCAGGCCCTTTAGCAGTTACCAAATAATCTGTAATTGTCACTGGACATGCCTCACACTGCTGCTTACATTTACATTTATTCATTACATTAATTGCTTCATTTCCAGAACTGCTTCAAAGTGCACAGAGAACCTGAACGAGTTCATGACCAATAATTAAATAAATAAACAAACAACCAAATATAAGTGCAGGTCATGAAAACAAATTAAGCCATTATGTGTAAAGAGCACTGTGTTTAGACTTGTTCCTGGCCTTTACAATGAATTTCCAATCTCTTCTGTTCATATACGGTCCTAGGAAACACCTGGAGTTCAAATGGAACCTTTTTCATTAAGGGCTTGTACCTTAATTGCAAAGAACCTTCAGATGACAGTGAGGTTCTTTACACTTTAACCTTTAATTGGTAAAGAATCTGTTTAGTAATGAATATTTCTATTCAGTGTTCTTTACATACACCTTCATTGATAAAGAATCAATGTATTACATTGTTTTTTTTAGATCTGAACCCTTAACTGGTTCTGAATCTTTTCAGCTCTTCAGCCTTTACTTAGCAAAGAGCCTTTACATTATGTGGAGGCTTTTTAAGCTATGATGTTTAGTTGATAGGGAACCTTTTTCTCTAACCTTTCTATGTGGAAGTTCTTTAATGTTCAGCCCTTAACTGGTGTTGAATATATACGGTATGGAATAATGAATTGGTGGTTATGTGATTGTTTACTTTTAACTATTCATTGTTACTGAACCTTTGCATAGCATAAAATCTTTAATGGGCATGAAGCAATTGGAGCTTCTTTGAAGCTGAACAAGGCCTTGTGTGTGTTACAGCAGGATTATACACATGGCAGCAGTGGCAGGAAGCTGGCTGTGTTTCCGGGCCTGTGGTCCGGCTCCAGGTTTTTCTTGTTGCTGGAGATGAGGCGTGGCGCTCTGGCATGCCGTGGCTGGCAGAAAGTGCTTGAAGGGTGCAGTGGATACGCGGTTTTATACACACTCAGCATGGGCAACACACCCTGCTGCTGCGCCACCCGTGCCCGAAATGACTCCAGCAGACCGTAGTTCGTCGGAGGGCCTATTTGTGTGTGTGTGTGTGTGTGTGTGTTTGTATGTGTGGAGAGAAAGAGAGAGTGAGAGGAGGAGAGGACTCAGCTGTTCTGCACTGCAGTCATTAATTACCCCACTGACAGATTTGGAACATTCTCTCTGCTAACTTTTAGCTACTACCACTCCTGATGCATCACTGATTAAGCACAAAATGTAGTAAATGACTTCCAATAAAATGTTATGACTTTTCCTGCCATTACATTCGCCTGCATAAAACAGAGCTGTAGACATGCACTAAAACTTTGAAAAGTGTCAAAAAAACTTTGGTGCTAAAACTCAGTTTACAATGTTATTAATTTTTTTCAATTTCCATGGAGAGACAGAGCTTTATTGAGATAAACATAAAGCCCAAATTCACTTGTTTTATGCAAGTGGCCTCTTTCTTTGGTCAAGAAGACATAAATTACAGCTCTAGCGCTCTAATAAATTTGAATTTTGATATAAAAAAGAGTTACCTTTGCCCTATAAATAGTACTACAGGTATATTATAGGAAGAAAAAATATCATTTTTGAGAGGGATTAGCACATGTACATTTAGAAAATTTACAATTATTTTCACATGATGTTTTGGTAAAAGTCCAGTGCCCAGTTTTACCCCAAATAGTCTTTACTAGTGCCCATATATATCCCACCTTATAGTTCCCCACTCTGCACTAATGAGGAGGGTGCGGACAGGGCACAATCCCCCTTTTCGAAATTTGTCAATTAACCAAAGCTCACCTAGAGCAAAAGAATGGCCAGAAAGGGCCAGCGACTGACAAGACTAGAGTACAATTGTATTTACCAAGCACCCAGATTAGACATTAATGGTCACTCTGTGGTAACTCTGGGCCTCCTGTACCTAGGAGATATTTAATACCTTGTATCGGATGATCAGACCTCTCAGGTATCCAGCCCATTTTATCAGAGTGCCAGGTGCGGAGGCCAGGGAGGTCAGGGGTATGCTGTCGGCAATAAGACTCATCATAGAGAGACACCAGGTTGTGTGATCTGGGCATGTCATGATGGAAGAGGAGCAGCCTGGAGGGAAGACCCTGCACACAAAAATACTTATATGCAAACTGGGAATTCCAGCTGGTAAAGCTACGTATGTGAAATTTCAAAAGAACAGACTACATACTGACATAAAAAAAACATTGACCTCTAAGCATTAAGTCATTGGACAGATTCTGCAGGATCTCAGTGAGTTTAATAACTTGGATGAGGTAAATGACCACATGCCAAAAAATGTGGCACATAGAGATTCAATTGAAAAACACTGAAGTAGTCCTTTAAAATAAAAAGATTTAGATCTTTAAGATCTTACAATCCAATTTTAGACTGCAATAAACTGCGAGATCTTGCAACTGTTACCATACACCATGTCTAATGACTGAACTGGGAGTTTTTATTTTTATTTTAGGCCTCACATTGAATATCAGGCTATACTGAAAAGAATTAAAAGGTGGAGGGAATTAGGTGACAACAGTGTCCAAAAATGCTGCAATGCTACATAAAGGATACTTTTATACTTCGACAAACCAAGTGATTTGATACAAAGGTTAGTTGCTCGGTCCTATGTACCCAGATAATACCTAGATATGCTCATTATGAGATCATTTTTGGCCTGAGACTAGATGCTCTATACAGGAAAATGCAACCCTTTGACAATCAGTACTTAACCCCTACTACTACAGTTCAATTAAAACTATAAATAATAGCAATATCTCACAAAGCCTGCTATGGAAAATATTAGAGTGGATACGATCCCTGTGTGCATCTAAATCTTTTGAAGAACATTAATAAATACTGGCCTTGTCCTACAACACTATGATTATGGTTTTATTATGGTCCAGCTGGGCCTTTAAACAAAGGCTATTAATCCTAAAATCTAATGAGGAGATAATGGGCGTAAATGAATCCCCTGACCAGTTCTGATCTCCGTTTCCAAAATTAAATGTGTAATTGTGAACAAGATATTTTAATAGTTACATTTTTTGCACTCTTGGTCCCTCTCACAGTTACATGGTGTGTTTAAAAGAATTCTGACACCCTAATTAGTAGAGTCAGCTGTTTAGAGACACATTGAAATGCACCCATGCACTGCTGGTATAAACTCCATAGAAAAGCATCAGCAAAAGAGTGTAGTTCTCCAGAGCAGCTGCATGAGCCTGCAGTCATCATGCCTAGTGCCAAATGTTGGCTAGAGAGATATAAGCCCCCCAGCACTGGGCTGGGGATCAGTATAGCTGTATAGTTGGTGTCTCTGATCCAGAACTAATTATCCAACATCAGTTCCTGACCTCACTAATGCTCCTGTGACTGAAAGCAATTAAAGAATCACAACAGTGTCCTAACATCTTCTTAGAAAAGTAGTAGCATAAACATGTGTCTACAAATGTGTAGGCATACAGTGAAGTTAAACAGAGCAGGTGCACCATAAATATCCCCTGCACTGGTCTATGTGACTAATACATGGATCAGTGACTACCCCATCGCCATGGTGATGGAGAAAAAGATGCAAGGAATATTCAGAATTATGCAGAAAAGTGTCTGATTTTCTAAAATCACACCATTGGTGTCATTTGATGTATTTGTAGCGCAAACCTCAGATCTACGCAGCGCATGACGTCTCACAATCACATCTGGCCTGTGGTCCAGCTGGGGCCTGAAGTCCAGACGATTAGTGCTGCTTGCGGTCTTACACTCTCGGGTGAACTGGATATACACACACACACACACACACACACACACACATTTTTATATTATATATGTAAGGGGGGCTTTGATAAAAGTTGCTGCTCCTTGATAAAAGAAAAAACAGATTTGTAAATGTTAACCTGCTGTTGCTCAGAGGGCGACTCGTTTTTCTATAACAAACTAGATAAAATGTCAATGCCCTTGCAGTGGCAAATAGCTTTGGTTTTATATTTGATTTGATTAAATTCATGTTGAGATTTACAAGAAATATTTGAACTGCAGCTGTGTGTGTTTAAATGGAACATTGCTGTTAAAAAGCACTTTATTTGTTTAAAGTGGTTGCAAACCAAATGTTCTTGCACTTTTGTTCCTATTAAAATAAAAGTGCACTACTTTTGCACATAACAATGCGATTAAATGCAATAAATCGTAGACGATCATGTGATAAAACACGATTCAAAATTGCCCAGCATTAAAAATAACATCCATATTTATTCTGAATGTTACCTGTATGCTTTTAGTTTATATTAAAGCACTGTAGGCCTATATTGCACCTCTAAGCCAGAACAAGACATTTTACACAGATTTGGTTTCATTTGTTTTCTTATTTACACTGGCTCAGCATTCCATCTGTGGAGGAACTGCTGCTGTTCTTGCAAATAGCCGGTGTTATTTCTATCTCACAAGCATGAAAGTTCGCAGTGGCTTGGGCCCAAATAATCTAAGATTTCTTTAGGCAGAGCCCAGATCTATGCAAAAGTGATTAGAGCCACCCGGTTCAGCTTGATCAGCAGAGCAGGAGTATTTAAGGAGCAGGAAGTCAGACAAATGGTGTTTGGCTGGAACCGGCTGTAGCTCGGCTCAGAGAGAGAGGCGTGTTGAAAATACAGCCGCGATTGATAAGGCTGCTGAACAGGCGCTTTGTTTGCTGAATGCTGCTGCTAGGCCATTTTTTTCCCACAGCTTTCTTTCTCTCTCATTCTGTTTGTACAGTAGCTACCTATAAACTACTATATGTATTTATACACACACACTATATATATACATATATTCATTGTGGTCCTATATTATTTAGAAAAAAGAACACATCTTAACCAGGGGTGCCA
>JBBPDC010000135.1:11977006-11988329 GCA_037974485.1 Hemigrammopetersius urotaenia
GTTACCTCCCATTTACCTTTCATTTATACATTAACTCCTAAACTAAAACTGTTACGAGCCAATCCCGGGTCGTAAGATTTGTACTAGTGGGATCTTCTATATAAACAAACTACAAACCAGGGGATCTTTCATATAAGTAGTTTGACCTTATGATGACGATTTACCATTTGTTGCACTGCTGGTATGGATCCGTGCCACTAAGCGTTAAGTGGCTCTTCATTAGAATCGCTCTAAGGTACTGTTTTTGCCATGAGCATTGGACATACTTCCTATTCACAGAAATGTGTAAAAGGAACAAGTTGGGACCCACCTTTGGCCTTGTGTCACAGTTCTGTGTGAATTCAGGCGGTAGATTAGACGGGTCAAGCCACTTGCTGTAGTGCAGCTTTATCTCGGCTGGAATGTGTCTGCCTGCCAGAACGTCCTGGCAAATGCTCATGTCCCCATTGAGGTACTGCAGGAAGTAGAAGACAGTCCTGGCCCGGAACAGCATGGGAACGGCGTGGTTCTGCTGGTAGGAAGGAAGGTTGAAATCTACCATTTGCAGGGCGGGGTAGATGAGGACCAGAGCGAGAGGAGATGGCAGATGTCCACCCTGCTTCCCCGCCAGTCTCAGGCTGAGAGCGGCCGTCAGGTTGCCGCCCGCGCTGTCTCCACCCAGCACCACCCTGGCCGGGTCCACCCCAAACTCAGCCTCTGCCACGGAAAAGAAGTGCAGGGTGGCGGTCTCGCAGTCGTCCAGGTGGGCTGGGAACCTGTGCTCTGGAGCAAGGCGGTAGCTGTGAGGAGTAAAAAAAAAAAAGAAAGAAACTCGGGTTTATCTGCATTACCATAAACATCCATTATTTTTATTGTACAAGAATAAACAATGCAGGTTTACATATCAAAAGGTATGTTTTCTTTTTAATATTTTGGGACCAACAACACGTTACTAAATTATATACTGTAAAGATCTGTTCCACCTATAAAAAGGAAAAAACATGAAATACCTAATATAATTTCATTTTCTCATACATTAGAGCTTCTATAATATACTTTGTATATATTGTATACATATGTACATTATATATATATATATATGTACAGTTTGTATCTGCCAGGATATGATGCCCATAAACCTCACTGATGAAAATGACTGCAATTCCTATAATTCTATTATGTCATATTGAATTGATGATGATTTGCTGCATGGTGTAGGTCTCAAAGACCATCTGCATTCGTTCAAAATAATCCTTGTTTCTAACCATATTGGGACAATATTTTCTGTAAATTTGTTTCTTTAAATAATCCCCTTTCAAAACAAAACAGGTTAAGCCTATGGGAAAATATCAGCATACAGGGAGTCCTCGAGTTACGCCACAGATCTGTTCCTCCAACAGTGATATAATCCGAATTTTGGTATAAGCTGAAACACACTCTAGCCTAAGTCACTTACCGATACTAACACAGTAAAATCCATTAACACAACTAAGCCACAGAAAAAGGTAAAGTCCCTCACTCATATGCCGCATTACTGTGTATTCTTCTGCCGCACGCAACCAAACTCTTTCATCCATATAGTCTGTAAATACGAGGCTAACGATGTAAGCCGAGTGGGAGTGGGGGTGACCGCTGTAAACCCGGAACACTGCATGTTGAGACTGTTGTAATTCGAAGACCCCCTTTACACCTAAAGCCCTTCATGCTTTTTTTGTTAGGGGAGTAATTTGATGACCTGAATACTTGTTTCAGCCACTTGTTCAATGTTTACTACTGAACATTCACTGTTCTTCTCAAAGGATACTTATACACACACATAGAGTGGCCACGGATTAACATAAAGAACCATATCCAGTGCCAAAATTTATATAAAATATATTTGTTACATTACGTCACAACCTATATGCTGCTTAAAATTTCGGCATTTAAAGTGATGTTGGCTGGCTTACGCGATAAGTTCATGCTAATGGGTGACACAACTACTGAAACCGTCCAAAAATATCATTCCCCATCCCTGAAAGTACCTTTTGTTAAGTTATATGCTTTGATCTTAAATTGTAATTTATAAAACATGAAGAAATCTATTAGAACTTTATTCTAATAATCAAATATTAATTATATTATATTTCCCCCAGGCTGCCATAAGCATTCTATTGCTCATCATCATTCTTGACACATATAAGATGCCTTCATTTTTTGCAACTGTCACGGTTGGTGGCCGCTAGGGGCCACTATTTTCTGTTTTTGACTGTTCTGTTCTGTGCTTTCTGTTAGGGCTTTTATTTTGATATTCTGTTTCTTTGTCACGTGTCTCATTAGTTCCCGTCTGTTTCGTTTCACGCCCTGATGTCTGTGTGTATTTAAGGCTGTTTCAGTTAATTCATCCTCATGTGTCCATCACCCTATTCACCCTGTTCCTGCCACGTCTGAAACCTGTTCTAGTTGTTCTGTTTATAGCTATTACGGCCACCGAGCCGTTTTGTTTTTGTTTTCTTTAAATAAAGTATCACGAGCATGGATCCTCGCCTGTCTGCATGTTCTGTGCTCGGAGGGAGTTCAGAGTCTGGGGCTCGTGCCCCCTACTCTGACAGCAACCTGCTTTCATCCCATTTTTGTTTATAACAAAGTTACAGCATCGACTTCAATCTTTTAAATGGTTGTGTCTGCGCAGGAATCAAAATATGTATATTTATGACTTACCCCACAGACACGACTGTGGTATGAGTCTCTGTGGCAATGTGGCAGCAAACATCATCATGAGTCTCTACATTCAAAAAACAGTTTAAAAATAAAAAATGTGGGTAAACATTAGGTTATTATAATCATTCAGGTGAGCTAACATTAATTCCTTGTATTGAATTCTGCCTTCATTATTTAATATTACAACATTACATGCTGTTATACTGTGCATGCTGCTACGCTGCTATACAGGTCTTTACATTTATATTGTTATGCTAATGTGCACAATACACTTTTACATCCCACTTGCACATGGTATGAATGTAAATCTGCCAGATTGTTGCTACACTTAGAACTAACGTTGGCAGTCATAAAAGGAGCAGTTCAGGAAACATTTAACTGGTTATTGTACTATGCATGTGGCAAATAAAGAATCTTGAGCATTAGCCAAATGAATATAATGTAATGTAATTACTCCACATATACCTATGCTGCCCACCACCCATCCTCCACCATGAAAATACATCATTCCTCTCCGTTTCTGGTCTGAAGCTGCTGTGGGCTCATACACCCTCACTGGCACGCCGCCAAAGGTCATGTCCTTAATGCGAAGCCCAGGTGGGGGAGGCTTTTGGCGTCCTATAGCATGCCTGGTACACCATCGAATGAAACTGACTTGACTGCACAGCCCCAGTCGCTCCATAATTTGGCCCTGAAAGCAGATTCAGTGCAGCAAAAACCAAGAATTTCATTACGTTCTTAAAACTTTTGCAGTCATTTGCAACTTAAGGTATATTGTAGAGTAACTGTGGAAAACAACGCAAAATGATGAAGTCCTTATTAAGTTGTCGGAGTGAGTAATAGCTGTCTGGATGTACTCTCAGATCTGTGGATATTAAAGCCCAAGGGAACATATTAAATATATTTAAGTGCATATTAAAGATGTTTGCTCGAGGGTTAGATTTCCTTTTGTAAGTTTGTTTGACAGTGATAGACAATGGGAGGAACGCACAGTTATTAAACCACATCAGCATTGTGATGGTGAGGATAATGCTTACATAAGCTGTACCCGAGTTTAGGACTGGACAGGTAAAAGTGGATAAAGCCTGTGTGGTTTGATCCCACAGCTATTGTAGAACAAATTTGCTGGAAAAAATTTTAATGCTGGCTATGACAGAAAAGCGCCAGAACACACAGTGCATCACAGCTTGGTGCGATGGGGCTTTGTAGCTGCAGACTGGTCAGAGTGCCCATGCTAACCCCTCTCCACCACTGAAAGTGCCTATAGTGGGCATTGAAGCATCAGAACATCACTGAAGAATTTGTCAGTCCTGGTCTGACAAATCATGTTTTCTTTCACATCAAGTGGATGGCCAGGTGTGTGTGTGTGTGTGTGTGTGTGTGGAAAGAGAGCAAGTTGGTTGAGACAGTGTGACGCTCTGGTCAGTGTTCTTTTGGGGAACCTCGGGTCCTGGCATTCACATTGAAGTTACTTTAACATACAACACCAACCTAAACGTTGTTTACCAAGTACACCTCATAATGTACCTACACTTATAATTCACTTCATCTCTCAGGGGTATTAATGTTGTGTCTGTATATCGTCGCTGTCGGGCGGAAACCCGTTGGTCTTTGTTGTTTGTTTCAAAAATGATACTATTGGTCAGTCTCCATGTGGGTCTGTAAAATTTAGGATTTATTAACCAATGAAAAGTGTTGAAAATAGCTTGGGAGTAAATCTCTTTCCTCCATTGGACACTACAGCTGTCGCCAAACCCTTGTAACTCCCCCCCCTTGTCATCCAGCGGAGCCACGCAGCAGAAGCCGAGACAGAGCAAAGAGCTACGACATCAGTATTTAGCCTGAGTTTATGTACAATCTCATACCTGTACACTTCTTGTGAAGTGTAGTATAAAGTGAATTTAATATTTAATATTTTATTTACTATATTAATAAAAATATATATTAATTGTTGTATTCAGTTAAGACTAGCTGCTGTTTTTTACTCCTTTCATGAAGATGGCACTATTGAGCCAGTTAGTAGCTAGAAGAAGACATTTAGTGATGCTGTAATTCAAAATGATCTCCTTGGAAGTAAAGTATAGCGACAACACACTGAATACATTTTTAAAGAGAAGTATTTTGACTTAACCCTTCCTGAGGTGTTGATGCAGTGGAGGAGTGCGAGTAAACGGTAAGTCTGCAGGTTAAACATTTCCCTGTGATCACCACCAGGCTTCTGTTATGTTTGTCAGTTCACTGGTCCAAGTTTTGAACGAATAAAGGCTAATCAGCCCTGTTAGACAAGCTGTAGGTTTTAATAAAGTTTTGTAGTCTGTTAATTGATCTCGATACATGTACAGTAATGTACAGAGGCTCTGTCTAGACACTACGCTAGCGCTAAAATCAATAATGGCACGAACTCCTATGTCCATATTTGCTGGTCAAAATCCACGTAAATCCAAGATTTAGCAAAAATATTGGCAATACAACCTTACACACAGTTCTATAATCATATCTTAATATGTTATACCAATTTTGATGACACAGTATTCATTTATTTTGAATAGAAATAGTTTTTTCAGTTTCTTGAAAAATAGCCGTTTTGGACATACAGGGTTTCCGCCCGACAGCGACGATATGCAAGTTGTCAAATCTACAGGGAATACAAATCACCAGCCATCACTGGCATATACAGTACAGGCACAAAAGATGAGAGCAGAAAAAATACGAACTGAAGGAGCTTTCAGAAAACAGTGGGTAAAAGCACTCTTGACCTTTGTTTTATTATATTTAGACATGAATCATAGTGACTCGGTCTCTTGAATGCCCTTGTGATAACAATGACTCATGGCAAAATACCACCAACTGTCAAATACACAGAGGGCCCGGCTCTATTGTTCACAGGATTACAGTAAATTGTGGCTTCAGCAGAGGACAAACAGGCTGTATTCACAGTTTACAAATGGTTCTAATTGGATTTATTACATGTGCTTGTGAATGCATCTCAAGCCTTATCAGATCTCATTAGATCTCTTGCAAAAGGTCAACCTGAGCTCAAACAGCAGCTCAAATGGACTTTGTATTCAGCAACAAGTTATACAATAACTCACCCTTTAGTGCAAATTAGGTCCAGGGCATTTGAAGATGAATGCCAGATTGGACTTGTACGCATTTCCGCCAGATTTACTTACACTTACAGTCGGCTTAGACGCGCGGTTAATTTTCCGAGCCCCCAGAAAGGGCCATCTTTTTTTGCTCATGTAACATAAAATATGTATCGCACATAAACATTCATACATTTTTCAGTGAGATCTAACACAACATGTGAGAATGTTTTGGGGACACATCAATTAGTAAGTGCCTACAAAAGCCATATGCATGCTTACCAAAACTGCAAATCCTACAAGGCTGCAGTGCACAACGTGGAGCGTCCCACGATTAGCAATTCCAGGAGGAATCTCGGAGTTCATTGCTTCAGAATACACCAAGCCAATTAGCAACAAGCAGAAGGCTGCAGCCAGTGCAGCGAATCCAATAATCAAAATCGCAGTTCCTATCTCCATGGTTGCCTCAGGGAGCTCTGCAGGAGGCACTAAGCAGGTCATGCACGCCCTCCCTTCTTATAGTGCTGGGCAAATGTTATCTTTTCATAGCACCTGGACCACAGGGGGTGGGGATAAAATAAGCATAAGTGTTAATTCAAACACACAAAAAAACAAACACACACAGTTTTACACATACCCAAATGAAGTTGAGTTTTTAGGTTTGCAGTGGAGATTTGGATCTAATGTAGTTAACAAGTAATTAACTTTGTTTACACTGTGCAAACTCAAGTCTAAACCATCACACATTACCTGAAGTCACATGGATGTCTTTTATTCAGTTAAATCATTCACTGTGGCTTTCTCTAAAACAGCTTTTACAAACGGTCCATTTCTGCAGGGCTGAACTTTAAGAACTTTTTTGGTCTAAACTGTCAGACTATCAAAAAGGTATTAGCCTTTCATACATGAATTTACGTCTAATTTAATTTTTTCCAAACTGGTTATGATTTCAATTAATTGTAATGTCTATCAGGAATGTGGGATCTGAATGCTGCAGCACCACTGAAATTAGACTGTGTATTTTTAAAATACTGCTATATGAACAAAAATGCAATAACATTTGGTTTGCAAACTCTTTAAATAAATAGCTTTTTAGGAGTACTCCCTTTAACATAGTTACAGTTAAAACATTTCTCGTTAATGCCACCTTAAACATTAATGTAATCAAATCAAATGTAAAACCAAATCTATTTGCCACTGCAGGGCATTCAAGTGTTATCTAGTATATTAGAAAAGAATGGGGGCGGAATAAGTGTAGCGGCTCCAGAGAGGGACAAACTAAATGTAGTGTTATTAAAGTCTCTTTCACTGTAATGGTCAGGTGTCCTAATACTTTTGTCCATATAATATGGTCGCGTCGGCTGGTTTTTGTCCAGCGCAAAAAAGGTAACTATAGGCACCAAACACTTCTTGGCCGATTGACTAGTAAAAGGGCAACTGCGTATCCTCATCTAAACCACCAAGACACATTATTTTCCAAGTAAATGTATGCCAAACACTACAACTTCTGTCCCATGGTTTATTGACCAACTCTGAGCTACACGTAATGAAAGATCTGCTGCATGAGCTGGGGTTCACATAAGCAGTACGCAAGCACACGTGCATCTTCACGGCGCAGCAGCGTACCTAATTTGAGTAACTTCAGACTCGCTTCTGCACCAAACAAAATTCAGTCAGATCAGGACTGACCTCAGCCCTTCTGTCACTGCGTGCCCCTCCCCGCTCCCTCGACTACACGGCCCGCCCCGGTACGAGACCTGTTCGACAATCCAGAGAGGAGTGATCTGCCCCTGTGGTCCAGGATAAACTTTTAGAGGTCCCATGCGATGCAGGGTTACAGTCGAGATTCGGCCGGCTGTCTGTCATGCTGTGAGAAACATCCCCAACCAAGTGGGCTGCAGTTTAAACAACCTTACCTTTCCACTCTATGTATCTGAGCGACTTTTCTCACTTGACGGCCACGAAAACAAAGTACAGAAACAAACTCAGACAGACTCAGAAACTCAGACACTCGCCCCGAGTGGTTCTGTCGGCCTGCCTTCTTCGTTTCGACCAGTTAGTGGCGAGAATGCAGACACACCCATCATATTAGAATGTTGATTTGAAAATGTTGGTGCCAAATGATCCCTGTGGGTGACTAGACCTGTAATTTAATCTAGGTTAAAAGTCAGTTTTCACGTAAAGCACCATTTGGCCACCAGCGCCATTGCCAGTGTAGTTTAGTTTAAAAGTATATTTTAAATATTATATATATGTCTAGCAATGCGCATGCGCGACCCAGGGACCGCGGGATCGAGGGGGGAGGGCGGTGGTTCTTGGTCGTTTCTGGAGGGCCCTGCAACCCAAAGCCTGACATGTCTGGTCCCCATGCCAAATACGTTTGAGGTGTAATGCTCCCAGCGCCCATGGTGGGGTGACAATTTTTAAATTTTGGTGCGTAACAATTCTTGTACTCATTAGACTACGACAGCAAAAAAAAAATGTAATCCCCTGTGCATGTTAAAGATGAGCTCCCATGGATTGCAATGATGTGAAATTTCTCTGTTGATCTGTAGATGGCAGTGACACTCTAGCTGATGAAAGGGAAAAAGTTCCAATGCAAAACATTCCCACTGACTGGAAAGGACAATACATTGCATGTTGCACTGGATGGGACATACCATGCAGTAAAAGACTAATAAATAATAAAAAAAAAAAAAGAATGTCTGTCTCTGCTGTGAACTATGTGCACTGGTTCTCTATGTGGGCTTCTCTTCAAACACATTTCACTGCGACACATTTTCCACAACCACACAACCATTTAGCCCTCCCAGAGAGGCTCTGGGCCATTACTAAGAAGCTCAGGCCAGCACAAAGCGACCATTGTGAGGCAGCTTTTAGGCCCATTCCAGTTTGAGCAGTCCCCCATTCAGCTTTCCCCAGTAAAAGCGGAGGCCAGGGCCAAAAATCACAGACTGGAATCTCCACGGCTGGCTCCTGGATTTACAGTTGGGGTTTAAGAGGTATTTACAAAGGTCTCCGTGTTCAGGGGCTGCAGTAGCCAGAGGACATTGTTTTTTCACCCAGGCCTGGAAGCTCTGCAGGACCGACTGAGGGTTGTGGGAAAAAAGTGCTTGATAACAGCACTATTACGTCCAGATAACCGGATGTATTTACACACATGTACATACACAAAGATTCAATACAGCCTTTCACCAAGACAGCCTGTCACCACTAATCCAACACTCACGCCCATGTTATTACAGCATTCAACACCTTTTCATGAGTGAAATCGGCTGAGCCCGCGCAGCCTGACGACAGAAACATCTCTGAGACAGTTGTCAGGGACGAAGGATTGGGAAAAGTCTCCTGGTAAAATGGTAAACATGGTAAAAATGGTACAAATACTTCAAGTAAGCAGTGCAAACACATGATCGTCTGAACAACTTAATTGGACTTACATTCACAAACTTTTCTCACAATGGCCTTCATATTTCATACGACATTCATTTGTCATTCAATATATCAGTCATTTCAGTCATTACATATGAATTTTTAGCTTGACTGAAACCATGATGGCTATGATGTCCTCTTAACAAGCCAAAGTACATATCAGTCAAAAATTACAGGAGAAAGAAAACTTTTTTCTTAAATATTTAATGGAATAAAATAATCATTTTACACAAATTGGAGCTATTAGTTCATTCGTTCATTCATTGAAAACCATTCATTGTGAAATAAAAAAATCAAATTGGGTGAAATTAATTTTTAAAATAACAATAGAATGGAGATACATGATTGTATCCCGATAATGAGGACATGCAGACACATACTGAAGCTATAATGTTTACTTAGGAAACTGGTAGCAAACATTAACCCCTTACCCTCTAATTTTAGAGAACTGTTTAATGTGGGCTGTAAACAGTAATCAGAACCACAATTGCCAAAACAAAGATTCATGTTACTTATTTCTTTACTTACTAACTGAGACAATATATGGACAAACGTATTGGGACACACCTCTTAATTATTTAATTAATGTGGCTCGTTACTTCCATTGAAGGACAATCTTAATGCTTCAGGATACCAAGACATTTTAAACAACGGCATGCTTCCAACTTCGTGGACACAATTTGGGATGACCATTTTCTATTCCAGCATGACTGTGCCCCAGTGCCCAAAGCAAGTTGGATGAGTTCTGTGTGAAAGAACTGGTTCGCACTGAGCTCTGACCTCAACTCCATCCAACACCTTTAGCATGAACTGGAACAGAGATTGTGAGCAAGCTATTCTAGTCCAAAATCAGTGTCCGACCTCATAAATGCTCTATGGTTCAAATTCCCACAGAAACTCCAAAATCTTGTGGAAAGCCTTTCAAGAACAGTGGAAGCTGTTATAGCTCCAAAGGGGGACCATATTAAAATATATGTATTTGAAAGCATTGTCATGTAATGCTCATGCGTCCCAATACTTTTGTCCATATTTGTAGACTAATAGGTGAAATATGTTCAGAAACTTCGAAAAAGATCGTTTTGGAATGGAGACTGGGCAAACCAGAAATATTACACTGTAAATCAGTCTTCAGTCACGATGACACATGTTGCTATGTGTGTGTGTGTGTGTGTGTGGGGAGGGGACACAGGGCAGTGGAAAACAACCCCTGACTGAACTGTCGGTGGGGAAAAGGCTGTCAGTCAGGATTAATGGCCACTTTAAAAGTGCTCTCGGAGGCACAGACAGTGTCAGTCAGGACTGAGGTGGCTGGTTGCGGCTTTAGTCTGTATTACACCTCGCACACACTTGTCTCTGCTGCTCCTCTGGCTCCTTTTTTGTCCATGTTTTAACTTCACCAAGAGTCGGCTGGAGTTTTATTCTGCTTTCCAGAAACCGCAGAAAAAGATGACTTGAGAAAAACAACAACAACAACAACAACAGAGAAGTGAGTGAGTGTGGAGAGTGTGCTGAAGACACGGTTTGTTTTTGCGACAGAACAGGAGGGTTTTCTCCCGAAATTGAAATGGATGTGAGAGCGGTGGGCTCCGTGCTGCTCTTGCCCATCCAGCTCCTGTTCCACACGCTGAGGGCGTGCGCTCGGCTCCTGCTGCCCGGGAGACGGAGAGACCTGACCGGGGACGTGGTGCTGATCACCGGGGGAGGACGGGGCATCGGCCGCCACCTGGCCAAGGAGTTCTCAAAGAATGGCGCCAAGAAGGTAAAATCTGGTCTGTCTGTCTATCTTTGAAACCACTTGCTGGTGCCCGTACACCGTATACTTACAACACATGACTGAAAAAACTACTTAAAGAACTTTTGTCACTTTTATTACTTTGTTTCTCCCTAATTATAGACAGTGTAACGTTCTGCCTTATACGTGACGGTCCACTTTGCTCTCCTGTTTCTGCACCTTGTGTTCATGTTCATTACAGACGTTTTAAAGGTCTATGTTGAAATTCTGATAAACAGCGTGGCTGAACTTTACATAATCTATTATTGCACAATGTATTTGTGTATGAGTTTATGCTTATACAATGTCTATAAGTGTGTTGTTTAACACGTGTACACACACACGTTTTTGTATA
>JBBPDC010000135.1:12007863-12027419 GCA_037974485.1 Hemigrammopetersius urotaenia
CTGTCGTCCCCCCCCCCCCCCCCCCCCCCAAGTACTATTGTGATACGTAGCTTTAGGAACTTATTTGTGGTCAGTTCATTTATATAGGAATTACTCTGTGACTGGACACTTTGGTTAGACATTTGCTGGGCATTTTCCATAAGAGGTCCAACAAATCAGTAGAAATTCAGTAGAAATGTGTAAGAATGTGCTAATGTGTTTGTACACTCCTAGTAAGTGCAGAGAAACAGATGTAAAAGGGAGGTGCGAGAGAAAGAGAGTAGAAGAGCACCATTGGTTGTTGGATCTGCCATTGGCCCACACCTCTAAGTGTCATCTGCTGACAAAATGCGGGGAAATTCCAAACCACAGACTTTCTGTCAAAGCATTTGGAGCATCACAGTGAACGTCTGGGCCTCAAACTTGTGGCATCTGGACTTTTCTAGCATGACACGAGATCAAAAAGCCTTATCTGAGGCTGAGAGATAATTGTGGGTGTCTGTAGGAGAAACAGAAACCTTGCCCGCAGTCACAGCGTTCCTCGATATGATAATGTTGCCGTCTGCATTCCATACACTTTCAGGAGATTCCATGCATTTACCTTTTCCATAAATGTTTCCCTTCCAGACTACAAAAGCATTCTTGCCTCGTATGCTGGAGCTGCAGAAAGGCCATGTTGTCTGTGTGAATTCCATCCTCTCTCTGTCGCCTATACCTGGTGCCATAGACTACTGCACCTCTAAGGCATCATCGCTGGCCTTCATGGAGAGCCTGACCCTGGGCCTGTTGGACTGCCCTGGTGTGGGCTGTACCACTGTGCTCCCGTTTCACACCAACACAGAGATGTTCCAGGGCATGAGAGTGAGGTAAGCTTCCATATAATTCTCTGACCTCACTCTCTCTCTCTCATATATGTGTAGTATAGATAACAGGCAGTAGTGTGATACTGTCATGAACAACCAATAATGATGAGAAAAAGTTTAACCGATAATCTGTTTGATATATCCCACCCAGGTTCCCCAAACTCTTCCCACCCCTCAAACCAGAAGTTGTTGCACAGAGAACAGTGGATGCAGTCCGGACCAACACAGCCTTTGTCTACCTTCCTTGGACCATGCATGCATTGGTTATCCTTAAAAGGTATGGTCTTTCTGCAAGCAGTATCTTGTGTCTAAATACTGTTTTTAATGTGATATAGTTTAATGAGTTATAGTCAAAAAATCAGGCTTCAGAATGACTGCTTCTGCATTTTTTTCAACATCCTAAAGTTTGGACATGCCCACTCATTTAAAATTTTATGAAATTAATGCTGTTGAGCTTTATACCACTCTCGCCGACTCTTGGCATTGGACATGCAGGCTTGGCAGACTCTTGTGCAGCTGCTGTAGCGTGTCACATGCTAGGCTTCTTGGAGATTATTCAAGCTGTGCATGCAGAACGGAAAACCTTAGTCAGCAAAGAGTGTCCCTTATAGTAGCAATATGACCAAAAGTATCCAGACACCCCCTTGTAATTAATTAATTAATTAATTAATTAATTAATCAATCAGAAGGGGTGTCTGGATACTTTTGGCCACATTGCTTACTTCTGCAAGTGTTTGGTGATTTATGCTAAGTTCTGGGTTGATGCTGTGAAAAAGAAGAAAAGTGTTTATTGTGGCCTAATATATACCTCTCTGCTTTCTATCTTCCTTCTTTCAATCAGCATCTTACCCCAAAGTGCTCTAGAGGAAATCCACAAGTTCTCAGGAACCTACACGTGCATGAACACTTTCAAGGGACGGACATAAGAACTCGACAACTGGTCAGGCAGTTCCTTTGTAGCGATGAGGACGGAGTGCATTAGACTTCTGTAAGCTGGTGACGATGGAAAGTTCAGAAACCAGTGAGCAAGTTGTCCTTTTCTAGAGACACTGAATGGAGGACAAACAAAAGGATAATATGCAAATTCCCAGCAAATGTTGTTCAGACTGCAGGACTGTCTTCTGGTCTTCACTGACCTCTGTGTGTGTATTTTTATGAATGAACTTTAAACCCACACTGTGCACAGACTCGCCAGAAAAGCAGCCCCACAGCCACCATGTAATGGATCTGTATTTACCCATTTCTTTTAACAGTCTGTTTTTTTAACAAGCTAATGTCACTGTAAATTCAACATTTGAATAAATTGCAGTTTTGAGATATTTTTTAATGTTTTGATAGTTGGGGGGGGTGCAAAAAAACGGGCGAGGATGTCCTTGATTCATATTGAGCTTGTGCGGTTGCCAGATTGGGCGGACGTCTTTCAACAAATGTGACAGAGCTGTAAATATTTCCAGCCATGAGCTCAGAGTTTGTGACTGTGTTTGTTTTTGTACGTTTTCTGGACAGATCTGCCCTGACTTTGAATGACAATCAGGGAAAAACAGGGATAAGCATGACGTCAGGGCCTCTAGTTGGCCCTGAATTATAAAGACTGTTCTACAAAAGCTGCAGTTTTTGTCTTTGTTTTGTTTTAGTTTTTTTTTTTAAGAAAGTGCAAAACTATTTCTTTATGGTTACCAGGGTAAAACATGCATCTATGAAAAAGGACCACCATAGATCCATTAACCTGTTATTATTTGAATGGTTGACCATTTTATATGTTATCTGCTGTTTTAGGTTGATGGGCTATTGTCAACCCAACAGTGACACTGTAAAATCCTTAGCAACACACTACTGTGCCTGATACACTCATGCCAGGACCACACACACTCAGGCCTGGGGTCAAGGGGTCTTTTTAGAGGTCACCCAATTACCATACCTCATTTTGAACATGGTTCTATAGTAGCAAGCAGCAAAAAACAAAGCCTCTGCACATTTTGGAAGCCCGAATCATGGTTAGTAGCTTCAACCGCAGATCGCTAACATGTCAGTGTCACTGCTGTGTTAATTACCACCCAAATATTTGGTCAAAAGTGTCCTTTCCATTAATGAATGGGATACTGGGAGGCTTATAAATGGTGCAGAAGCAGCCTGCAGACTATTTTAAGTCTACAAGGTGTGCCTTTATGGTAGGTGTACAGGATAAAATGGCTAATGAATATTTGAGCTGGAATGGAATCTACAAGCTTGCAAACCAAACGCACCTGAGATTCTGAACCCACTCTTTCAGGCTTTAATGTAGGTCATACACTTATACAAATATTGGCTTTTCATGTGAAAGGTAGAAAGTGTGTTTCATCCTGGACTGCTTTTTGAACACACAGCACGCAGCCATTTAGAACACAGGGTATTTACAGAGGGTTTTTACATCTTGATCTTAGAGTCACAGTAACAAAAACCAGCTGGCTAGTTCGAAAGGATAAAGAGAGGTTGCAAAAGTATCGTGGTAAAAATGACCAACACAAACAAAAAAGAAAAATGTAGGATGTGGGTCCCTTAAAATTTTGAATAGGGATCTAGAAATATATATTTTTCCTCTTGTTTGTTGCCAGGTTTAAATATAAAAAATGATATGATGTCAGATATTTGGACCCCAAAAGTCTGAGACCACAAGCATGTGTATATGGTATAAATAGAATGTGTATGTGGTACTCATGTACGATATGGTGCATATATATTGGTCCATGTACCGTAAGTGTGTGTGTGTGTGTGTGTGTGTGTGTGTGTGTGTGTGTGTCTTGTGTCAGAGAAGAGTGTGCAAACCCACCCATGAACCCAAAACAGCCTGAATGTGACCTGCGTCTGCAGCACATGGGCCACTCACTCTGCCGTCAAAAACACTTTTCTGCTCATTGCTGAGAAGAAAATAAACCAGACGTGAAATCACACATGACGTTTCCCCGTGTTTACAGAGGAATCACCAGAGCTCAAGAGGCTCAGATACATTTTGTTTTTGCAGAGACCCCAACACTGACTTGTCACAAAAGGTAAAGGGGTTTTTGGCTGAAATTCGTATCGAGAGTGACTTACATTGAGTCCCCCTGAAGCAACTAAAAGGTTCAGTGTTTTGCTCAAGGACACAATGGTAGAAAGGGGGTTTGAACCTGAAGCTTGCGGCCGTCAGGTGCACAGGCACGTGTTTTACCTGCTACGCTACTACCACCCACAAAGCTACAGCGTGTGCACTGTGTTCAAAGAGCAAAGTTGCGTGAGGCATGAAGGTGTGGAAGATGACTGTGCTGAGAGGCAGTTTTATGACAAGCTGGAAATATTTAACCAGAAATCTGTCCGTGATCATCCACATTATCAATGCACTGCAGATGCTACATACGTAATCAAGGAAAAATGCAACACGTGTAATGTGAAAATGAAAGAGGAGTGTTCATCCACAAATGCACAAAGCTTTTCGAGGTTTTAATATATGAAAGTTGTTGGTGGAAGAAGACGGAGCCCAGAGAAAACTTGGAAGGAATATGGTTTGGAACTCTATTGGCATGCGGCTTCATGTCAACTTCAGAAACTACAGGAAAGACTGCAAAGTGTAAGGAGATGTAAATTCGAAGACGCCAAGGATGATGTATTCCCAGGCCGGTCTGCGGTGTCCTTAATGTGTTGGAAAGACGCCACCAAAGAAGTGATTTACATGTAAGTCACAGAAGACAATCAAAAGAGTGACCCACAAATATGTGCATGCAGATGTTGTCATGTCTCCAGAAAGAAGGTCGTAAATTTGTCAATACTGTAATATAATATAATTAGCAATGTCAAGTGATTAAAAAAATCGAATTAATTCACATCTCTCTGATTAATGAATGTAAATTAAAAGTGTTTACAGCAAAACCTTTTTGTTGCCTTGATCATGTGCAGGAATGGTGACAACAATCAGAAATACGGCTTAATATGCTGCACTCGTCATCTTACGTGTTTCACTTATACAAATCGTTGGGTGGAAAGGGGGGTGGGGGGGGAGGGGGAGTCACCCCCTGATATAATGGTTTTGGCGCCCATGCATACAAGGCATCTCAAGCCACAATTGAAACAGCAGAATAACACCCTTCAAACTATTTCTCCAATATTGTGTGTGACAAAATAAATAAAGGGAGTCACAGGTAGACATGCTCCGTTTGGGTCTGAGAGCCTGGTCGAATGTGATTGACTGAAGCTACCTCAGGAGCTACCTCAGACCGGGATGGCTACTATCTTGTAAGACCAAACATTTGTTGACACTCTTCCAGCACTTCTGAATTCAATAATATTATGGTAAAGAAGGCGCAACTCCCTATTAATAACACTACAGAGATAAGTTTATTATTTATAATAAGCTATTGCTTATTATTATTATATATAATAAGCGAAACCGTTGCTGAGGCGACATCTAATCTGTACTTGTACACAGACCAAGACATTCAGTTTGAAAAGATGCCACGAGGGAGAAAATGAGTCGCTCTTTGAACCACTATTCCACTGGTGCTCTGGAAGAGGAGCTACAAACTTCAGGTCAAGCGCACAAATGTGAAGGAAACCGCTCCAAGTGGAAGATGAATGAGATGAGAAATGGATGAGAAACGTCAAGGAGACACAACACAAAGAGAACGGTCAAAGTAGGCCAGGTATCAAGAGAGTTTTCACCAAGAGCCTGGAAGCAAGCGAGCAAGTTCTGGCAGCGCCAGAGCAGCGATTCAGGCACAGGTCCAATGGAAAGGTTCTCAGGAGTTGAAGTAGTCACAGCAGAGTCACCGCAAATCAGACAAGGATGGATGGAATAGCTCCAAGGAAAACTAAAGAGGGGAGTAATCAGAGCCAAAACTAGAGAGAAGACCTAGACAGCTGAGGGAAATGTATTATTGAATTGAAACAGCACATTTCTATCCACTAAAACTAACCTCAGGGAGTAATGTAAAAGGTTACAGCCGGCCAAGATCCTCTAGTATGTCTGAGTATGGTGTACATCGCAGGTTTAGAGTTGTAGGCTAGTGACCTCCTGTGGTTTTTCTAAACAATATTACTTTTTTGAGCTCCACCTACCTTATAAGTAATTATATAATACCTTCCCAACTCTAATTCCAGAGATCCTTTTCTGCACATTTCAACACTGCTCCAACGGACCAGCTAATTGATAAGCATTTCCTGGGTTTAGCTGGGTGTAACACAGCAGAAAACATAACATTTCATTTCAACCAGTAATTCGGATGTATTGCTTTTTTTGGATGCAGGTAAAGATAAATGGCAGTTATCACTATTCTGATGGCATCCACACCGTGGACCACCAGGTTACTGTTCAAATAAATCAATGCATGAGTAAAACTAGCTGAGTAAATAACATGTGACAGGTAGGGGAGTGTGTGAGCTGAACTATCTGATATGAGTCATAACATCAGCTCCTGCTTAAATGATGTATTTCAAAGTGAAAGTGGATGAAATGATGAGAGTGCAGGCGTGGTAGAGACAATAGAATATTTATTTATTAAATCTTGTTTGTGTGAGTAATAATGGTGTTCTATGGTACAGTGTCTGCTGGAATCAAAATGACTGAAATACAAAAAAGAAAATGCTCTGTGCTGCATTCCTTTACTGATCTTAAAACTCAATTTTCTCAGTTCTGGCTTCTCAGAAATGGTTGACTGATCCTTTAATCAGAAACCACTGAAAAAGTCAATCGATCAATCAGTCAGTCAAAATCTATTTAAAGTACATTAATGGTCACCTCATTTAAAGTACGGTGGCCCCTTATAGTCACGCATGAACACACAACAGCACACAGCGTTTCTCTGCATTTAACCCATTCACCAAGTGAAGCAATGGGCAGCCAGCGACGCAGTGCCTGGGAGGAAGAGTGCAGGGATGGTACCTTGCTCAAGGGTACCTCAGCGGTGCACAGGCTGTCCTGGGATCCGAACCCATTACCTTCCGATCACAGGGGCAACTCCCTTATAACTAGGGCTCCAGCTGCTCCACACATGGTTTTACAAAGCTGTCAAGCATTAACAAAATCAAACAGGGATTAAGAAAGGGACATAATCAATAAAATGACAAAGTAAAAACAAAAACTACCTAAAGCCAATCAAATAAAACTTTAAACAGGTTGACTGGTTATAGATTAAAAACTGAAAATATTTGTCGACCGTCAGTGTTTCCTATTGTGCACTGTAGCCAATTACACACTTTCCCCAGTGGACTGGATCTGGTCACTTGACGAGGGATCCAGTCACTGGAACACATTTGTGGAGGGTCATTTTGTTTTTAAAGAAAAACTAAATGTTAAGACTCTCTGCAGGCCACTGCTCTTTTGATAAGTAGAGCAGTCATGTGGATGTCAGATAAGCTGCAGAATAATAGAGAGGACTCTTTTGCTTTCTGCCTTTCGTCATCGTTTATGCCCTCAAGCATCACTCAGCACAGTGTGAGTTTCCTCATGTTGGCTCGAGCTTAAGGCGAGTGTGGCTTGTTGTGCAAGTCTGAACAACTCGACAGCAAACCAAAAGCTCCTCCGGCTGCCAGACGAGCCTCATAAACGTTCGCTTGAATCGCAGAAAAACCACAAACACCTTCCTCAGTGATTACGACAGCGCACTGCATTGTGGTCGGGATTTGACCCACACACGACAGACATGGAAAAAGATGAGGGGGGAATGTGCTCGGCTCAGAGAAATAGGACCCTCTGGTGGGGACTGTTTTTCATTGCCCCGGAGTGGCCTGTTTCGAGAGCTGAGGGAAGCGTGTGGAGTCGGCAGCGGGTCACAGAGCTGCGGAGCGCAAAGCATATGTGCAGGAGGAGGGAGGTTCAAGTCCCAGAGGGCAGGTTCAGTGCAGGGTTAGCCAAATACAAGATAAATCACGACAGTTACAGAGACAACTTACCTAGCTCAGTGTGCCCCGGCGTAACAGCCCAAATACAGGTGCAGAGGACAGACTGAGTCATAAAATAACATACAAGAGTGCACTCATAAAATTCGGCTTGAATAACGTAGAAGGATCTTTTATCTGTGAACTGATCCATCAGTAGTAACCTGACGATGCACTCTTTCAAATAAAGACTGCTAAATGGTCCTTAGCTGTACAACTCTAAGAGAAACCTTTAACTGGTGTAGATGCTTTACTCTATAGGAACATTATGTAAAAACGGTAAAAACTGACAAAAGGAACACAAAGCTCATGGTGCCCGTGTGATCTTACACACAAACCATTTTGAAAACCAGTAATTGTTCAGCTTTATCATACATTATCAATGCTATGCTCATCAATTCAGTTTGAATCATAATGAATAATCTGGTTAAATTGTTTTTCTGATAGAAGGTCCATTTACTTCTATGTCATGTCACTGAGAAAAAATTGTAATAAGCCACATTTGTGAGGTTTAATGTACCAAAAACCATAATTTTTACAATTATTTTTGACTTTCTCTCTTGAAATGAAAATGTTTTTTGTTATACTGTACCACTACAATCTCTGTCCTTATTGGCTGTCCTGCATTGTGCCTCTTTCAGATAGCAGTCTGGCCTAAACCACTCTTGAATGGGTGGGTTTAAACTGTTGGTTTCTGTGACAGTACGCATAAAGGTCCTGGGCTTTTATGAACTCATTTTTGAAAAATGAGATCCGTGAGTCTGAAGAGCCTTTTTAAAGCATAATATAAAGGTTCTGTATGAATGAAAGGTTTTCCCTAATACTGTCAGGAACCATGCAGGAACCTTCCATTTTCAAAAGTGCGGTAATTTGGGGGATTCCACAGATTCTTCTGACACCAAAAACAGCTAATTATTCTGACTTGTCTTCAAAGAGAAAAGCTCCTTAAGGTTCTCAATAGCTTTCCTGCAGTTGGAACAGTGATGACAGTGCCTGAGCTCGGCTGCATGGTTCTTATTTCCTCTGCCTGACTGCTGCCATCCCAGCATAAGAGCCTGGGAGAGAGCCTTAATGTAGAAAGGCCTGTGGTTACACTGTATACGCATGGAAGCTGTAATCCACACAATTACAGCTCTTTTCCCCTTCGCATAATCCCACAGATACTTTGAATCCAGATTTCCTGGCTGGGAAATACGGAGAGCTTATAAGGGAAGCCTAAAAGTCTCTTTACTTCTTAAGCCCTCTGAAAGGTAATGTCATGGTTGGAGAACACGCTGGGAAAGATATAAATCAACATGACAACATGTGGAATTTGGAAACCACAGCTTATAGAAAGTGCACTAGACTAGCAGCATAGTTCAAGAAATGGGCCATGCTCACATCTGTAATAAAATCTGGAAAATCCATCAGTACTTTTTAATTCGTCTAATGGTCATCAGCTAATGGTCTGTTTCATTTCATCCGCCAAGAATGTGTAATGAATCATTTAAGCTACTGAACTATCCTGCCTGTAAAAGTCCCCATTACCTTTAAAGCGTGGTGCTCAGCGGTGAATTTGAGCAGCGTCAAGACTACCTTGATTAGAACTCTTGCCACTTTGGCACAGCATTCATTCATCATGTAGGAGCTTATATGACAAAACGGGACAACGCTGACCCCCAGCAAGGGGCCAATCTCCATGCCTCAGTTGCCTTGTCAGCTAAGAATTATGGGCAGCTGGGGCCTTGGGTCAAAGGTCCTGTTCACAGCAAGACTAAGTATCAGAAACATTTCTGGAGTCTATCTTAGTCCTGCTGTTGTGGAACAATGACTCTGAAACAGCATGAAAGTTAAGTAATTACAACAATATTAAAGTCCCATCAAACCAGCAAACCCGTTTGGACTAAAACCACATCTAATAAAGTTCTCAGGAAGTGTATTTGTCATGTAACTCAGGCTGTACTGAACTGTCTAAAGCTTTTTGGTTTCCTTAAAGAACCTTGTACTGGATGTGTCTTAAAAGAACCATTTTTTTCAGTGGGATGTAAGTGTGTGAAGAAGTTCACAGGACCTCCACACAATGTAAATATCCTTGGAAAAACCCATGGTTTGGTTAAAAACCTTTATATTATGTGAATGTTCTTTATACCATTAAAAGGTATGAAGAACAAAATCGTTCTCTATCACGCTGCATAATTGTAGCACTGAGAATGAGCTGGGACTGAAACTGAAAAAGTAAAAGCAGCTTTTAGTACCCCCATATAAGTGGCATACTGAAATTCTCTAAAAATATTTTTCCTTTCCGAAAGTAAGTAAAGGAGTAAAGGATGTTTAAAAACCAAGTAATGTTTGAGTAAAGGATGTTTACTAGAGGATTTTTGGGGGTTGTTCCTTCTAGGTTCTTTTTCAGTGCTTTTGAATTAGAATGCTTAAAGTGTGGTGTCATTATAGAAACTGCTAGCTTTTTGAGAAGTATCAAATTCCATTTGGAAATCTAGCTCTTGGCAGAAAAGACAATGAAAATACTATGCGGAATACAGGTAAGCTCGGTTAGTGTGTGCCCTTTAAGGCTAATGCTTCCTCTCTGCACAAACTGTACAGCGAGAGAGAGCCGTGACTTATCTTCCTAGCATCTCTACTGAGGGCCGCTTTAGAGTGCCATTGTGAACTTCCTCTCCCACTGTATCTTGTTTTTCATTAGCACTAGTTTCTGGAATGGTGCTATCTTAGAGACAGATCAAAGCGAGGGCAACAACAGAGCCGTGGAGATCACAGCCAGTTCCAGACATAGCCGGCGAGGAATTACATAACACGCACAGAGTGGTATCAGGTCAAGTGACCTCTGCTAGGACACATTTTGCACTGAGGCTTCTTTGAGCCATTTGCCGTGCTGAGAACTGAGGCCACAAAGAACATTGTTGAGCTTTTACTTTGTACTGTGAAGCAGAAATTAAGATCTTTGTCCTGCCAGGCTTGGAAAGTTAAATCTAGGTCACTGGTTCATTTTACAAACCAGACAACATGCTGAGCTTTCTGCTGGGGCTTCATGATATAGATAGTGACAATTACAGCTAGGCATTCATTTTTAAAAACGAAGAAAAAAAACACCAAAGCTCATTTGTTCTAGTGTCTCTGTAAGGTTTAACTATCCTGTTAACACAAAGGTAACATGGTTGCACATTAACTTTTCTATGGATCATGTTTTGTTTGTATGAGGCATTTCTTTAGTAAATGTTTTAGTAGAGTGGCTTCTTCAGTAAAGAGGCTAGACTACTGGGTTTATAATTTAACAAAAACTTACAGAATAGGCTGCTATTTCACAGCCAGTGATGCATCTTTGACTTCCAGAATGCCTAGAGTGATGCTTTCCCAACAATTGTAAACTGTGATTCATGACTAGTTGAATCTCTTTCTAATTTTGTTGAAGGCCTAAGATACAGTATCACTTGCTAAGCTATACCTACCCTGATACTACAGAAAAAAATCAAGAGTTTAAACCGGTTCCATCCTCTCGATCCGCTCCATTCCAACTTTGTACCATTGTCTAATTCTGGATAAAAGTAACCACATATTACAGTGTTTGTTCTCGTACCCAGAAACCATGGGGTCTTATTGGAAGGCCCCTTTCCCCTTATTCACACTACAAAGACCAGTACTGCCATAATAATTAACAAGTGACATATTGTGCGGTCCTGATCTCTTCTACATTTGTCCTGTTGGGCTCGGGAAGTAAAATCTAGGTCACCGGTTCCTCACGAAGACCAAATAATGCCATGGACCTTCATCAAATCCTTCATATCCTCTGCATCTGCACTTACAGTTTGGCAAGGCAAGCCAAAGAGAAGCCCTCCAGGGTTGGAAAAAGAAGAGCTCAAGCTCGGTCAGGGGTAAATACAAACAGACAGGGGAATAGGGTATATGCAGTTTACAACGTGCGGATGTTCTCGGGGGTATTTATAAAGCTGACTGAGCTGCATGTTAAGAGCCTACAATGAAAGTGCCATCCCCAGACGGGCCATTTCAGAAGCGTTATTTACGATGCAAGCCACTTCCTAGCAAATTACGTAACCGTGTCAAGCTCCAGTGGAACCGATCCCTTGTTACTGCAGCCCTGGCGTTGACCAAGGTTAAAAAAAAAAAAACTGTTAGTGGGTCATGAAAAGGATACGAGCTGTTCCTAACACTCGGAGTGAACAGAGGAAACAGCTTAAAGAGCTTACGCACACTTTAAACACGCAGGTCCGGTCATGACTGAGCGAGAGACCAGATGTGTTTGGAAGCCTTCGGTCATTAATTAATACCAACGGAGGTCCTTCAGAGGAGACCAAGAGAGTTACCTTTGGATGACCTGTTGCACTGTGTTTGCTCCCGTTAGATTTATGAGGTCGTTTGATGTGAGGACCCACTGGGGTCTAAATCAAAAACATCACAGAGTTCTCTCTGACGACCGGCCTCCACTTATCAATAAATCCGTCAGATCAGTCATCGTTGATCTTTCAGGGAAGATCGTCGAGCCAGAACTTTTGAATAAATTTCAGCACAGAACATCCATCATTGGGAAATACCTTCTGCCGTCCACCAGCTCCAAGCTTCTGACAGCGTCGTCTTTACGTTGGATGCTAGCTCTCGATTCCACATCTCAAACCAAATAAACGGGAGTCTTAAGCACGCACGATGATTCACTCTATAAACACCTCGCAATGTGTGGCTCTACAGCGGTTAAGATGAGAGGACATGTCATTTTTGAGCCGTGCAGGAGAGGGAGGGTATAAACTTCTCCACTAATGCGTCAGGCTGTGGTAAACACACGCCTCATGCTGAGACAAACCGCAGGAATACGGCTCTTTAGAGGTAGCCTGGAAGCCCTTGGCTGAACCCTGTTTACCATGAGGTCTTCAACAAGCGGCATGTAATTACCTCACAATGTAATACACTTGCCCTCAGCAACAAGGAATGAGAGTTACGGATCGTAATTAGGGATGAAAAGTTCTATTGAAAGTGTTGAGGGTCACACAGACTTAGTCAGTTCAGCGCTGTCTCACTTTATGGCCTGTTTAGGCATTTGCCCCTACTTGAGCAAGGCTCACGGATCAAACCTCATAAGTTACATGTGACACATTGTTGCAGTCATAATAAAAAAAAAAACCTGAGAATTGTTCTATGGTTCGTGTTCTGTCCGCAGCTGCATGGCGACCAGTGCTCAGCAGAATGATTTACTGTGAATAAAACATGTTGTCATTTATGATAACAATAAGTATCAAATACCTTGGCTCCATGCCACAGCTAACCAATAACATACTAATTTCTACGTGTAGGCACAAAAAACACATACATTAGGTACATGACTACATAACTGATATAAAGTAAAAGATTATATAAGTTGCTCTTTACAAAAGTAACTATACAGAAAAAGAAAAACATTGCAAGTTAATATCCAGTAAAAAAAACAAGACATTTTGGACTTTTTCTTTTGACCTATAATGTCTTGATATCTTCGCTCACGGTGATAGATGGAAAAAAGAAATGGAGAGCTGATATGCTTTAGATATAAATAATGCTTAGATATACATGTCTATCAAGGCCAAGGTATTTTATATATCCTGAAAAGTGAAGGAGCCGGCAAGGGTTCTTCAGAATGATCCTATCGAAGAACCACTTTTGGCTCCCGACAGGATTCTTTAAAGGATTGTTTAATATGTGCTGAGAATCTTTTGAAAGGTTAGAGGAGCTTCCTATAATACAAACGTTCTGCAGGTTAAGGGTGTAATGGTTGTGTGCCTGTACCAGGGAATAAATCCTTTGCGGTTTAGCCCATACTCTCTCTCTCTCACACACACACACACACACACACACACACACACAAACACACACACACACTTGGGCCCAGAGAGCACTGGAGCCGCACAGAAGCTGAAAAGCTGAAAAGAGTAATCGGTGGTTCAACACCTGGGAGTGAGAGGTCATGCGTAGAGGCAGGGGTTCACACTCTGTGGGGTAATTAGCCAGAGAGGTGACAAATGAGCTGCCTCAGAACTGCCCCAGGGACGCCAAACGCTGGCCCGAGCACTGCTAACGTGATATTATCGTCTAGACTAAAGCTCGTCATGATCTCTTTACTTAAATCTCAGTAATGTGACGCAGATGCCATGATGACCATGTCTGTTCTGGAAGGTGTCATTTTTCATTATGTCACATTCACAGGGCCATCAAAAGCCATGAAAACTTCAGAGGGATTTTCTTTTGCCGTTTATTTCTAAGAAATAAGTTTACTACAAGAGGTAAACAACATGAGTCATGGGATTTAAAAAATTGAGCACAGTTTGTATGGCGCAACCGAGGCTGATTCATTAGATGACCCAGTAATGAGTTTGCTTGGAAATCGGTCAAGGGGCGGAAATGAAACCGGGCTGTCCGCAGCTCTACGACTATGGTGTAGGGAATTCCGACTGCATTAGCTCCGGCGCAATATCCCTAAATTTACAGCACCTTTTAATGACAGGAAATGACTTTAGGAAGGTGTAGTGCTGCATATTAAGAGAGATTTATCAAGGTCCAGTTCCCTCCGAAGAAAAGCCAAGTAGGAACTGAGCTTGCAAAAGCGAAGCCCTTGTGCTTATAAAGGGTTCGATTTCTTGGCAGCTGACATTTCCATCCCTCCCAGAGCTGCCTTCAGAGGTCATCTCACATGAATTCAGTTTCATGGAGTGTGTCTCGTTCGCGCTAGTGGTTGCAGTACCCGCTGTATGACCTTATCCCTGGCTGCCACCGCAAGGCCGGGCTATGATGAGCTTTAGCTGGGTTGGACCGCACTGGAGCGAAGCCCTGGAATCCCCACATCTGGCTTATATCTGCGCCTTACGGTCATTTGATTTTTGGCTGATGGCTTCCAGTAGTTTCACAAAGGCTGGATTGTTTAGAAGTTGTCGGGTTTTCCTCCTCCGGGCCGCACTGGCGCCGGTGGCCACAGCTGGGGCTGCTTTTCACGGCCACAGCCGCCGGCCCTCCAGGAGAGGAGACAGGGAGGAGTCAGCACCCGTCTCTTTAGCAATGAAACACAGATCTGAGGGCCTTCAAGCTCTCCTCATTAGGAACACAGCTAGAAGTTGCAGTTGTCGCTGCTGCAATTTTGTATTCATTGAATTGTGGATACACAGCTGTCAATCAATGTCACAGTAAGAGTTGACGGTTGTGTTTCACAGAAGGATCTGCCTGTTTTCTTTTTGAACATATAAAAGTAGAACTGAGCACACAGACATATAAAATGAGTAGGAAATTACATATGAACAGCACAGCAATATAATGGTAAGGGTTCTTTCTCTCTCGTCTGAACTGTTACATTTCATTCTGAAGCGACTCTTTTGAGGAGAGGAGAAATGAGGAGAAACGCTTACATTAAGTTTTTTTCCTCAAGCCGATTACTCTCACTGGGACCCATCCTCCCTCAGTCATGGCCTGAGCCACTTCAGGCTGACAATCGGGTTCAACTTCAGGTCAAGCTCTTGGCTTGACAATAGGCCAGGCAGTCTTGAATGAGAGCAGGCAGACAGTTTTCCCACAAGGCCTTCATTCTCTCTCTCTCTCTCTGTCTCTCTCTCTCACACACACACACACACACACACACACTCTCAAGGGACTTGGTGGCCTTTCTCATTCCAACTATACCAACACAAAACCTAGCATTCTCTTGTCTTCAGAGCCCTTTACTGAATGCATTCGTGTCGTCACTATGCACATAAAACGCACCAGGTTTAAATTTCTGTACAATATGACAACTTCCATTGAATTGAAAAAACATCAAAGCTGGCACTGACAAACCCTTGCATGTGATTCTTTTTTTTTTTTTTAACTATTGCATGCAAATAGAGTGAAAATGTTACTGTAAGATTTCATAGAATGTAAACGAAGAGTCAATGTTCTAGGCCCAAATAAACTTTAATCCCAGACTAGAAGGGATTTTAACTGATAAATGATCAATGGATCATTAGTGTTGCAGTTCATGTCCACCTAAATGGGCCACAGGACATAATTAAATATTACTTACTGAATAATTTACAGATGAAACTCCCACCTCACCCCTAACAACATAATGTCGCATTGTTTTTTTATTAGCTACTAAATAATTCGATTAACCCTTTCACCCCTGACTGCAGGTTCTCTGCAAACAACATAACTTATTTATGACGTTCATAGCAGCTACTGAATAATGAATAGAAGGTACCGAATGAGTCATAGCACGTAATATTGGTGCTAATGTGGTTGCTGAATAATTCAGTCATTTAGTCATGCCTACTAGAGTTTAAGTGGTTAATAACTAAATATTAAGGCTCCAGTTTAAGGGGTTAAAAAAGAGGCTTTCACCAACATGCCTCATGTTAGGAGTGCGTCCGTACGTGTGAAGGTTTCAGTCTGAAAGAGAGAGAGGACATCCTGGAACGTCCCAGTAGATCGCACACATTTTGCAGTGTGAACTCTGGCTGAACTCGCTGGTTTCTGTTTCAGGCACGCTCTGACAGCCTCCCCCATGACCTGGCTCGCGACTGAGCGGTTCACCAGGAGGTCCTTCACACACACACATGCACTCGCACACACACACACATTCTCTCAACCTCCACTTCCTCAGTCTCTACACAAAGCCCTGCTCTTCCAAATACCCATTATAAGATGATCTAAAATCTACGTGAATCTGTTTTAGAGTAACTTTGAAATGACACTTATCTTTGTTTTAGTTGTGTAATTTTATTTTTATTATTAGCAGTGTAACTGAAATATTCATATATGGCTTGTGATTTATTATTATTCCTGTGTTTCAATAATAATAATAATAATAATAATAACAATAATAATAATAATAATAGTGGTACTGCAATCTAACTTAAGTGTACATATTTTAAGTCAGTGTTAATACTTTTATTTATTATTATTATGAAGCAAAATGAATAAAACTGACAAAAATACAAATGCTTTTAACAAATGCGTATGATTTTGCTCCTTCAACAATAGTATATAATATAAATAATGTATAAAACATTATGTTACTAGAACAAACCAGGAACTTGAGAACTTTTCCAAGTTTTGTTCAGACAGTGATGCCATACATTTGGTTTAACATTTCATTTTCATAGAGGCAACCGTTCACCCCTTGCTTTCTTCTCCAGTTCCAGTCCCACCCGCTGCACCCCTCTGAGGGAAGCAGGAATCTGTCTTTGTCGAGCCTGTTCCAAGTACAAGCGCACGAATGCATAACAAATTGTTTCGCATTCCAGACCCACTGCGTTAACACAAACTCAAGCTGAGGCTGTGAGAAACGTCCCAGCAAGTTCAACAAAGGCTTAGATGTCATCTCCATGTTCAAGCATTTGCATGCAGGTCCTGATTTAGTTCAGGTCAGCATCCGCATGCAACTTCAAAGCTCGGACATGGAAAAAGAAAGAAACAGCTACTATGACATGTGCCAAACAGTAATCTGCTGCCTGAGACAGCTCATTATCTTTACTGCGACCATCACCCTCATCCACACAATAAAAACATGCCAAAGACATTTATTTCATAAGTTCAATTTATTGAGCAAAGGTGTGTTGTGGATTAAAACACTGTCAACACTTTCGAGATGGAGCTCACAAGCCTGTATGAACAATATTGCGTATGTGTGCAACTTCCTGACATCATTAGAAAGCTATTCAGTATTGCAAGCACATGTCATCTTTGGTTCTTGTTTTTCTGAATCATAACCATCTTCATGGTCTAAAGCTGTTCAAGTAACAGAAGTAACCAAGGCTATATCTTTTGGTTCCCCATACAACTTTTTAAGGGGTGATTCATTATAGAGTGTTTTCTTTGCTAGTTCTGTTTATATTTGTCAAATGGAATGACAAAAATTTTACACCCAAACAAATGTATGTATTTGGGCCCCTCAAAGAACTATATTTGGAAATATAGCAGATTTCCCATTTGTGGGACTAATAAAGGTTGTGTGTGTGTGTGTGTGTGTGTGTGGTGAACCATTCAGGAACCTTTATTTTTGAACAATATCATGGTAGAAGAGTTTGATGTGAACAACAGTTCAGAAAGAACATGTTTTGAGTGTTAAAGCCAGATATACCTAAACAATTAATAACTGTTTTACTCTAAACAGTATTTTTTAACACAGTATAAACCTAGAAGAGAAAACATGACCTGTTTGGATCATTTTCAAAGAGGTCCAAGACTGACCTTTTTAAATAGGCTCCTGATGGTTTTAGGTTGAGGTTTAAAAAAAAGAGGAAAGTCGTCCATGGAGAGCTCATGAGAGAGAAATCTAGACAAGGCTAGATACACTATATGGACAAATGTATTGGGACATCTGACCTTTTCATCCGTAGGGACATTAATGACATTTAAATACATAGTGGAGCTGGATTCCACTAAACTTGGAAGGCTTTCCACAAGATTTGGGAGTGTTTCTGTGGGAATTTGGGCTCATTCATTCAGTTCCACAAAAAACTCATCCAACCATGTCTTTATGGACCTTGCTTTGTGCACTGGGGCACAGTCATGCTGGAATAAAAAAGGTGCCCACACAGTTGAAAGCATGGCATTGTCCAAAATGTATTGGTATGCTGAAGCATTAAAATAGTCCTTCTCCGGAAATAAGAGGCCTAAGCTGCAATACAAAGAATAGGTGTGTCCCTATACTTTTGTCCGTATAGTGTAAGCAGACCAATGAGGTTCTTTTGTATTATTGTGTCAATCATTCAGACACCTTTTGCATAGTAGATGTTAATGTTGATGATATTACTTCTCGAGCACTTAATTACGTCATTCCTTTTCTTAACAGTAGCTGTTTAATGCAATGTTTTAAGGCCCCTCAGTTAAATTATGCAATATCCTTCTTTTTTTCTTCAATTGCATTAGCAGAATATATTTCAGTGCAATCTGTATAATTAAACTCAGAAGTCAACCAGCTTGTGTACAATTTTTTGATATCATTAAAGCTGTAGTTATTTTCTGAACTGATGAGAATTGTTGTCACAACAGAGTATTCTCACCCTTCCCATTTCATCCCTCACTGCTTGCTAGCTACTGAACACATAGTTACAGTACTTCGCTAAAGCACGCGGCGTTCTCTGAGGTGTCTGGTTCCTTATAACACCATTACCTTTACTAAAGAACTCCTTTTTAAAAGGATGTAGAAGTGAATAACAGTTCCTTCACACTAATGAATAATTTTGCAGTGTTTTAAAACAATAGTTTACCCCAATGGTTTCCAGGGGTGGTACTCCTTCAATGAATTAGCCCAAAAACTCAAACTCATTTCATTAACTGCCTGCCACCCACACACTATCCCTGTCCAACTCCTGACATAATGGGAAGGACCATAATCCAACCCAAAGACCCTTGTTGGGCCTTTCACTGCAAATAGCCTCAATGCTCACTAGCAGCTCAACGCATAACCACAATACCTCAAACACAGAAAGCCTGCAATATCTTAGTTCATTTGATTAAAGAGTTAGGGTTAGGAGAGAAATGCTTTAAAATGACCAAACATTTTGATAAAAATGGAAACTAAGTAGCCAGTACACACTCAACCAACACACAGCATGAAAACCTGCTAATTGCCTTTAAAAAGGTATACAAAAATATAGAATTATTTTACAAGCAATGCCATTATTACCCCACTGATATAATATAATGAACATTATTCTGAAAATTTTAAACAAGTCAGGATTCTTCCAAACTTTTGACCAGCAATAGCAAACAGGTGATAAATTCTTGCATTGTCACCCTTGTATAACTACATACTGTCACGAGCCGGGCCGCAAGACCCGGACTCGGAACTACCTGGAAGGTCCCAAGAAACCGCAGGCAGACAGAGAT
>JBBPDC010000135.1:12034593-12045268 GCA_037974485.1 Hemigrammopetersius urotaenia
GACACAGACTATATATAATGGACTAAATCACAAGACAGAACTCAATGCAGGTGAACACAAAAGACACGTGACACAAGGATTACACGAGGATTCAAAATAAAAGCACACAGAACTAAAACAAAAGCAAAAAAACAAAACAGTGGCCACAACATAACCTTTTTATATTAATATTAATATATTAATATATTAAGGGATCAGTAATGACGTGTTATGGCGATGTTATGTTGTAGGGTTTACTGATTTTTATTTTTATTTTGCAGCTATTTATGCTTTGTCAGCTTTCTAGCAAATTATCTTTAGGTGATTGTTTTGGAAAATTGTTTCCATTTTTGGATCCACCAACCTCAGAGGGTTAATGAAGCAGCTATTACACACCAATTGACTTCAATTAGCAGATATGTCAGCACTGACAAGCAGAAGAGATGAGAAGAGTGGAACGAGAGCCGGTCTTGTTTTGACTTTCCGGCTCTGTTTGACATTAAGTCAATGCATTAGCATAGCGCTACTGAGATAACGCTGTTTACCTAACAAACAAACAGCGCTGTCCAAACATCCAGTTAGATTATTACTGAAGGGCTAAAGCCAATGAGTGGGAAGAGCCACTTTTGTGCTCAACAGATAACAGAAATTGACCTTCTGGTTAGATATCACTTAAAGAGGTACTTCATGAATCCTGATGCTGTGATATCTCAAGCTATTCTGAGTCACATTTGATTAATAGCTTCTCTACTAGTACTCTACTAGTAGAGTACTTCTGTAACACTAACCACTGTTACAGTAAGTGACTTACTTTGAGCTGGAACCATGCTTTTTCCATTGGCCATCGGTCCAGTACTCAAGGTTCTAAAGTAAAGCAAAGCATCCATTATTTTTCATACGTGAACGCATCACAGCACACTGTGTGAACAGCACAGAAGTCTTTCTCTGCATTTAAGCCGAGGTGGTGGTGGCGTAGTGGGTAGGATACTTGCCTTGCCTCTAGACCAAGAGGTAATAGGTTCGAATCCTACCTTCAGCACCACCACTGGGTCCAAGACCCTTAACCCCAAGTTGCTCCAGGGAGAGACTGCCCCCTGTAGGTAGGAAATGGAAGTCACTGTAAATGTAAGCCATTCAACCAAGTGAAGCTGTGGGCAGCCAGGAATGTTGCGCCCAGGGAGCAGTGTGTGGGGAAGGTACCTTGCTCAAGGGTACGTCAGTGGTGCCATTAGCAGTTCTGGGATTTAAAACAATGGCCTTCTGATTGAGGGGGCAGATCCCTAACCACCAGACCACCAGCTGCTGTTTTATTACTGTTTTCATTACTGTTAAAAAATGGTATCAGCAGCTCTTAATGGTATGTGAAGGTGCTCTCCTCTGTCTTTAGTAACTTAGGCAGCTTAGCAACTTCAACTCAATTCTTTTACTCTTCAGCTACTATTCCAGGTTAGGATAAAGTCAGCAAGCACTACTGCATGGCCAACAAGAGCTCTCGGATGGAAACCTGCATACAATTTTGATGATTTAAGTACTATTTTGAGAATTATTAACATTATTTTGTATGTTTGGTCACTTTGCTAGCCTTCACATAATATTTTTGTCTCATCTTCTCACACTGTAAAGAACATACACACAGCCTGTCTGATCACACTACACATGACTGTGTTTAATTTAGTGAGTGAGTGAGCGTGTGAGTGAGTGCAGAAAAGCTCCATATGTTATTTTTAGTCTTTACCGCTAGTATTAAGCTGTCATGATCCAGATAATATTGCTACTGGAAAATGTGTCAGTTCACTTGCAAGAGAAAAAAGAAAGTATTGCTTGATTCTGCATGAGTCTGTGTACATGTGGACATTTATGTGAGCGCACAGCAGTGTAGTATATTGTTTTATATCAGCCTGTAAGTTAATAACTATAAAAGAAAAAGATCAAATTTTCCAAATTAGACACTTCAGAATATAATTTAGAATAGTGACTAGTGAATTCTTGTTTATGACCATGCAGTTGACAGATGCCCACAGTAACAGGCATTAGATAGAATGCCAGTCTTTTTGGACTCCTGGCCACAGATGGCTGTAGCATCGTCGAGGGATTACAATATCCAGGACATAGAACCAATGGCAATAAGAACCATATATTTAAATTAAATGTAAGGAATAGTAAATAATGACAAAAGATGAACTCAAAAAATGTTTTCCTTTAATATTTGTCCTTAACAATGTCTTGTTTTTGAAAAAAAGAAAAACGGAGTAATGTTCCTTAAGGTTATGGAGGAAAAAACAACCCAAAATAGCAAAATTATATTTTTTCTTTTTTCCATTTCTTTTCTTGTTTACTTTAACTACATAGTAGTTGGATATCTAAAGGTATACATGGTGTTATGATTGAGGACAAACATTTTTAACTCCATGTTATCATAGTGTTACATACTACTTTACATGTCAGTGTAACAGCAGTGGTATGGTACAAGATAATAGTGACAAATAACACTCACAATTGCTGAATTCAGAGACAGGCAATAGAATATGCATATTCTGCATTTGCTTTATCGAGCACAAAAGTGATGGAACTTAAAGCTAGCTAAAGCACATTTGCAGGATTAGAATTGCAACCTAAATGCAACCCTGCAGATGCTTGCTTTCCTTTTAGGTTTAGACACCGTGCAGATGCATGAATCGTAAATATTGCGTTCATAAATCACTGCATATAAAGCCTCAGGAGCATGATCAGATACTGTAACATGGAATCGTTTCCAACACGGTAAAGCAGTAGTTTCTGGAAGCATCACGCCAGCCTGGCTTTGTGCTTTAAATGTTACATCAAGCATATTGGTGTCTATGATCTGTCTCTGAACATCAATTGCGACATTTTCACAGCTCTGAGCCTTTAAAAGTTATAACAGCAATGGCCAAGCACAGGTTCAGTAACAGTGCAAGAGAGTACTTTGTATAATGATGCCACATTTCACTTTGCTAATACTCGATACTATATGCTGATTATAGTCAGCCATATTGAGTACAATCAGGAATATTAGTGTACAAATCCTTTGTGGAATCCTTGTTTTAGTCCAATTCTTCAGAAAATGGCCGTCATGGATATGCTCTCGCCATTTGACAGTATTCAGGCCTGGATTTGAAAGGACTTTGCAGATCATCTAAAGAAAATTCGTAAAATACGTTGTTTTTTTTCTCTGAAATGCTAACATATCCAATCCAATGTCGCTGTGCAAATAATAAACGCAAATGAGTTTCTACTTTTGCCATAGACCCCAAAAAGTTATGTCTTTTTTTACATGCTGCTTGCATGTTTTTAGATTCATGCGTTACTAAAATGCGGCTGTTTTTTTTTGGCAGATAAATAAATAAATAGATAAATAAATGAATAAATAAATAAATAGTCGCTCAGAAATTTTGGGAACAACACTAAAACATACGCAAGTGAACATCGAATCTGGGAGCAGAGGATGTAAACAAATCTTGGGATCGCTCAGCTGCTGAGAGGCTTAAAGGAAAAATGTGCAACAAATAACTTTTTAATAAATGTGTTATCCCCTAGAAGATGCCCTGAATCTCCATGCGGGAAAATAAGTAACCTTTTATGCTAGATAGTCATGCAGAGACTAAAATAAAGCCCTTCTTGCTGAATAGTTTAAAAAAGGGTGAAGCGTAAAAGGGTATAATGATAAAAACATGAATTAAGGTGTAAAAAAGGAAAAAAAATCAGTAGCTTCCTCTCACTAGCGCTTAATGTAACTTCATGTGCATAAGACCTTGTTTTAATCAAAAAACTAACATTTCTTTGAAAGAACTGACAGAATGTTCCTGATGTCACATGTGCTGAATCACAGCTGCTCCTCGGCATTAAATTTCTATTTTAGAATTTGTAAATTTGCCATCATATTTAAATACTGTTTAAATAAATTTTTTGGAATATATTCAACACCTTCAGCAGACTGCGCTGGACAATGTTCATAAAAGACCAGTGGCTTAATCAACAAGCAACAGAGTAACAAAAGCAACAGCAAAACTCCAGTTTATCCCCAAGAGCATCCACTGTAAAGAATCAATGAGTTGCATGAAAGAGCAAGAGACAATGTTGCAGTACTCATTCAAACATGCAGCCTCTGATGCTCTCACTGGAAGTTGGTAATTGGAAAATTGGGAACTACATTCACATGGGAATCACATGGTTTTCATGCTCAGGTTCATGTGAACTTTGCAATCAAATTATGAAAATACGAGTGATTTAAAGTAATAAATACATTCAGAGCAATGCGTGTTTCATCCATTTCATCTAAACAATATATTGCCTTTTTTGGCTTTAATTTTAGCAAATGAAATATTAATGTGCCAAATTAGATACATTTGGCAGCCTTTATGTATTTATATACATACAGGAGATCCTCGGGTTACAGTCTTGACATACAATGTTTCGGGTTAATGACGCTCACTCCCACTGCCAGTCGGCTAACACCATTAGCTCTGTACTTACGAACTACGTGGCCAAACTAGGCTGTGTGCAGTGTAAGAATTACGCACCAAATGAGTAAGGGAGTTTTCCTTTTTCGATGGCTTAGTTGTGCCTTTTGTTACATCTCTGCCGAAAGACCAGATCTGTGTCATAACTTGAGGACCCCCAGTATATATACACTATATTGCCAAAAGTATTTGCTCACCCATCGAAATAATTAAATTCAGGTGTTCCAATCACTTCCATGGCCACAGGTAACTTCAAGCACCTAGGCATGCAGACTGCTTCTACAAACGTTAGTGAAAGAATGGGTCGCTCTCAGGAGCTCAGTGAATTCCAGCATGGTACCGTGATAGGATGCCTCTTGTGCAACAAGTCCAGTCGTGATTTCCTCGCTACTTAATAATCCACAGTCAATAGCCAGTGGTATTATAACAAAGTGGAAGCGAATGGGAATGACAGCAACTCAGCCACGTAAACTGACAGAGTGTGGTCAGCAGATGCTGAGGCGCATGGTCGCCAACTTTCTTCAGAGTCAATCGCTACAGACCTCCAAACTTCATGTGGCCTTCAGATTAGCCTAAGAACAGCTTAGAGAGCTTCATGGAATTGGTTTCCATGGCTGAGCAGTTGCATCCAAGCCATACATCACCAAGTGCAATGCAAAGCGTTGGATTCCGTGGTTATAAATCATCGTTCTCTGGAGTGATGAATCATGCTTTTCTATCTGGCAATCTGGTTTGGTGGTTGCCAGGAGAACGGCACTTGTCTGACTACATTTTGCCAAATGTAAAGTTTGGTGGAGGGGGCATTATGGTGTGGGGCTGGTTTTCAGGAGCTGGACTGGCCCCATAGTTCCAGTGAAAGAAACTCTGAATGCTTCAGTGTACCAAGAGATTTTGGACAATTTCATGTTCCCAACTTTGAGGAAACAGTTTGGGGACGGCCCCTTCCTGTTCCAACAGGCTGTGCACCAGTGCACAGAGCAAGGTCCGTAAAGACACGGATGAACGAGTTTGGTGTGGAAGAACTTGACTGGCCTGCACAGAGGCCTGACCTCAACCTGATAAAACACCTTTGGGCTGAATTAGAGTGGAGACTGCGAGCCAGGACTTCTCATCCAACATCAGTGTCTGACCTCACAAATGTGCTTCTGGAAGAATGGTTAGAAATTTCCATAAACACACTCCTAAACCTTGTGGAGTTTGCCCAGAAAAGTTTTAGCTGCAAAGGGTCGGCAGACGTCATATTAAACCCTATGGATTAAGAATGGCATGTCACTTAAGCTCATATGCGTGTAAAGGCAGATGAGTGAATACGTTTGGCAATATAGTGTATCTACAGTGAAGAATGGCTCTTGTATAATGTCCGTTCTCCATGTTTCTTTCAGTTTATACAGGACAACACTTAACAGATACACCATACCAACATTTCTTTTAGATTAAGACATGAGCAACGACATAACAATTCATGAAAGGAAGCTCTGTTTTTTTCTTCTTCTTTCTCGTACATGATGTCAATTTCTGGAAGCAAACTATGTGAGACAACACCAAGGTAGATATGCGATATCATATTACATTGAGTATGTAATTTAATTACACCACCGACCTCTTCGAAAGCAAAAACAAATATCCGTTTAAAACACATCAGAACTCTCCTTCATCGCCTCTCATTCCTACGAGTCATCTTTGGCAGGGAAAACAGTTACCATTTTAAAGTGCAGTATCTGACACAGCTACTTGCTTTGAGCTCTAAGCTAGTTAACTCGTCATGTTTTTATTTCTGAACTCAATATACAAACTACTGGCTCTACCCAGGAAAATGGCATACAGCTTACTGTAAATGGCCATAGAAGTTTAAAATATTTCTACCATATTTTCTTATGTACATGGGCCACAGTCTCCATTAACATTCTTCAAACAAGAACCAAGGCTGCTAATTTGGCAGAATTAAACAGTAGCATGGCTATTTTTTATAATCTGATATTTAACTTACATCATTCCATGTAATGATTTACTAAAGACACTAAATTGTAACACTGATGATCTCTATGGACGGCAGGACCTTGAAAAACATCATGATACACAAATCCTCAGAAATTTGTAATACTATGGCTAGGTTCCATAATGTATGTCCAATGGTTATAGAAATAATCAGCCGTTTATTGTAACACAAGTGTGCTTTTATCATCCAAAGATACCACCTCCTTATTCCATCATCCAGCACCTCAGCTCTAACCACAGAGCTGGTTATTGGAATATTCCTAACTCAGAAGACTTTCACAGTTCCCCTTTACTCTTCACTCTCTTCATCCTCTCCTTTGGTGCCTTTGCTCCAGCGCTGGAAGCAATGGACGGTGGAGGCCAGGAAGAAGCTGGCCATGATGGCCGCCAGCGACACAGAGATGCCGGAGAAAATGATAATGAGAAAGTCAGTGAGGGTCAGGGTGATCTGGCACTCTCGGAAACTGTCCTGGGAGAGCTGACTGAGAGGCACGCGACGGCCGTCCATAGGTAAGGAGCATTCCATACTCTCTATCCCTGCAGGAGAAGAACACAAGTCAGTCATGCTGTTAAGCAAGTGCAGAAACAGTCAAAAGTTTGGAACCACCTGAGTGACTATTTTTAATATAGTCATATATGTCTTTTTACAGTGAAAGGATCTTTAGTGATCCAAATATGGTTGTGCAATGGGATTGCTCCATATGTGTTATACATTCACTGGCAAGCCGTCCAATGTCTATTGTATCAACTCTACTGACAACATAGGTGCAGTTTACAATTACACGCTGCTGTCCATCATTTATTCTTAGTGTGTATGTGTGTGTTTGTGTGAGGAAGTAAAAATGGAGCAAGTTGTTACATTAATCTCACTATTAAACACAGCAAATGGTAAATCGGAAATTATTATTTTTTAACTGATTTATTGTTGTGACTTATAAACAACTTTTACGGAGCTTGTAATGGTTTCCAGGAAGGTTTTGCTGCTCTCCTTTTAATTGTTATATTACAAGCTTAATTTGAGCTAATAAAGTATTGACAAGGTCCTTAAAATGGTCTGTAACAATACCCCATGGGGAAATTACAAGCCAAGGTAGTGAGGGCATATGTCTTGAAATGATGTTGAGTGCTAGCTGACACAACAAAATGTATTTATCCCTGCTGCCTCAAGTAAAGCCCTTAAAAATAAGAAATGAAAGGAAATCTCCGAAGAATTTAGTGTCCTCAATAAAGTGGGACCCAACGCCCCCAACAAAATACAGTTTTCATTTAGAACTTAAGGGAAATTTAAAAATAGAAACTGCTGAGTCCCTATCATTATATCATCCTAATAACAGTGTGCCTTGTTAGATTCAGGATTCTTTATTTGTCACGTATGCAGTTCTACAAGCACAAAGTGAAATGTGCTTCTGAAATGCACTCGAGTCTGTGGAATATACTAACAATAAATTAAATTAAAGACAAAACTAAGTAATACATACAGAGAGAAAATAATTTCAAATAAAAATTACAAGCATTTACAAGAAGTGAGCAAGAGTAATAGGATTCTGTATGTCCTTTACACTATGTACTGTAAAGGAAAGTGTGCTAGTTTGCTCTTAATGTATATAGATTTAAATAACAGACGGACATTTGAGATATGGTGAGGTAACGAGGAGGAGAGCGGGGTTAGATAAAGTGAAAGAGAGACAGAAAGTTCAGTTTGTGTTATAATGACCGATTAAATATTGTGATGGTAGCTCCTCCTGAATCTGTCTTGGCCTTAATACTTCTGAATTGTTTTCCTGATTTCAGAAGATCAGACAGAGAGTCACTGGGATGGTCCTGGTGTAAAGATCCAGAGGTTCTCCTCTGACCTCAGAGGGTTAACATAAGGTCATCTTGAACAGTTTCAGAAATAAACATTTTCCTGCCAGTGAATAAACATCTAGAACTGGAGTGAATTAAGTACAAAACATCTTCAGCTTTAGCCTTGTCAGTGCACTTCCTCGGTTTGGGACATATTGTTCCCAGCACACTGATCAGATTCCAGCTGTTTAAAAAAAGACCTCTTCTATTACATTATTATTGGCAACAGAAAACACAGAAACAGTTTATTATGGCTCTGGAGAACCTTGGGAAAGAACCTTGACCAGTCATTGTATAGGACAGAAACATAATAAATCTGTCAGTAAGCAGGTCCTTCTGAATTTTAATGGTCTTCAAGACAAATGCAGACACACTCAGGCATACTGATGCTTTTGAAGATCCGGTACATTTATATCATCACCATCAAAAAGGCAAATGCAAATTTGAGTATTAATGTTAAAAATAAAGGTTAAAAATCCAAAATCTGATGTGCTAACCTATGACTAGTTACATCAGTGAATTGCACATTAAATCATTGTATATATTTGTATAAATACTTAATAAACTAGAAATTAACATCAGATCAGAAATTATTAATGCATTCATATATTTTAATCCCTTTACACATTACCTAAGGAAGAAAAAAACAAATAAGTACCACCCCATTCTGGCTCGTCCTGGCTTTGTTTTGTGTTGCGTGTGATTTCTGGCTATGCTTTGATTCCCAGTCGGTTCCACCTGCTTTCCGTTTGAGTTTTTTTTTGTTTTTTTTTTTTTATCCCTGGCTCTGCCCCTGCCCTGCCCTCCCATTTAGTGTTTGCAACTGTCTGTTTGTAACCTTGCCTTGTCAGAACTGCCTTTGGTTTAACCTTTGGTATTCATACACCTGTCTTTGTGTTTGTCTTGGTTGATCCACCATGACCTTTGCTGCATTTCGTTTTGTGTTTTACCTGCCTTTACCTACCTCCCCCTGCTCGATGTTAATCCTGCTATCTTAGCTTGTTTGTTTTACAATTCCGGTTTATTAGTCAATGATTATTTCTAGTTCATTTGTTCCTGTCACATCCCCAGTCAGCGGCCACTAGAGGCCGGTGTTTTTTAAGTAATAGGGAGGACTTTTAGGTTGACTAGGTGTGTGGTCTCATCTCTGGCAGATGGAAACAATGCCAGGGATGATACAATCATTATTATCTTCCGGTTATGTTATTATCTTAGAGTTTCGGTGACTGCATAAATAGTGTCTGCTTTGTGTTTCATGTTGTCTGTTCACCAATATGGTATTCCTGAATTGTGTCTGTTCAGTCTCCTTGTTTCTGTTGGGAGTTTTGGGCCCACAAGCAGCTTTACTTTGTGTTCATTAGTAAAAGGAGAAAATGGAAGTCTGCAACTGTGCCTCCTTGCTAAACGAGCACAGCCCATGCATGACAGTTCCTTGTTTTGTTTCAAATAAAACTTTCTCCAGCACATATGTCAACTTCTAGTCCTCTCTACCTACCATCACAAACACTGAACAAGTTGACAATATAATAAATTAATATAAAAAAGGAAATAAATTAAAAATCGGAAATTGGTGTGAAAATAATTACTACAGTTATTATAAATATGTCCTCATTGTTATTAACATATTTTACATTTTATGTGTGTTGTGTCATGGTTCAACCAAAGTAAAATCAGCCTTGAGTTGCTTTATGTGTTTCTAGTGACTTTAATGTTAATATTCAACACTGAATATATTGTTGTTTAAAGAGATTTAATCATTACCCACTCAAGGTCAATGTATAACTCATGTGAAAGATATGACGGAAAATGTGGAGGATTAGGAGATCTCAATCTCTACTTTCCCATGATAAATATTCCTCAAGGCTGACAGCTTAACCTTGTAATGACAGATCCCACAAGACTCCACCACACTGCCCCCTCCACCCTCCACCAGTATCAAACAACAACCTTTCCAGACCTCCTTTGTGACAGGGGTTTAGAGCAGGATGCGCAGTATGATAAACCCCACTGGCTAAAATGATCACAGATTACACTCACAGTTAATCGTAATCACAAACAATCCAACAAACACTTGTATCTTCTGTAATTTGGTGGAGGAATGATGGTTGTTGTTGAGGGTAAGACTGGGGATTGTGGTCATTGAAATACTCATTACATATATGATTTAATACATGGCTAATGTAATTGCTGAAAATGATAATCCAGTCTAAATGGACAGATGGGGCACACGCAGGGATGTACAGATTGTAAGATTATATGTTTTCTCATTAGAGCTGTGCATACTCTAAATCACATCTAGCGGACAGACAGACAGGCGGATGGATGGATGGATGGATGGATGGATGGATGGATGGATGGATGGATGGATGGATGGATGG
>JBBPDC010000135.1:12045368-12060141 GCA_037974485.1 Hemigrammopetersius urotaenia
ACCAGCTTTTTATACCCACAGAATGTTGAAATTGATGCCACATTGAAAAAGGTTGTCTTTTGGTATTGGCCCCAATAAGGCACACCTGTACACAATGAGACATCAAATGGAAAACACAAAATGAGGTGTGTCTATCACCCCAATACATTTGCCTCCCTATCCCAAAAATCCAAAAAACACCGTATGTGTGACATCCACTAAGTCTCTCACTAAATCCCTAACTTATTGTGAGTAGTGTGTATATGTATATATATATGCGTGTGTGTGTGTGTGTCTGTGTAAACAACCAGTCAAAAGTTTGGCCACACCTTCTCATTCAATCTCATTTTTTCTTTGTTTTTATTATTTTCTACAATCTAAATGATGAAGGAACACATGGAATTCTGCAGTAAACAGAAAAAGAGTGATAGACTGTTGTTTTTTACTTATTTAAGTGCTTCTTGCCATAATGTGCAGTAGAACTGTAGTGGAACACATTAAGAAGGAGAGAAACTCCACTAATGAACTCTTGATGAAGAACTCCTGTTAATTAAACACCATTCCAGGTCGATTCCTCATGAATCTGAGTGAAAAAATGCCAAGACTGTGCAAAGCTGTCATCAGAGCATCAGGTGATGTTTTCAGTATTAATTTACAATGTAGCCGATAATAAAAATAAAGGGAATCGTAATGAGAAGGTGTGTCCAAACTTCTGATGGGTAGGTTTTTTAAGGTAAATGATATGAGGAAAAGTATCACTCAGTTCTTCAACATCACACTGTTCCTCCTGGTTTACGGATCTCTGGACTAAATTTCCTTCTTCAGCAGAGTCACGATCCCAAACTCCTTCAGAACTGCTCCAGAATTCTCTCCAGTCCAGAGAAGAGCAGAGAGCTTAGAGAGGGACGTCTGATCCCCCCAGTCTCCAGATCTTTCTTTAGTCAGATTCTTTCAGAGAACCAAACTAATAATTTTTCACTGAACCCCCGCACATGCGTGGAAAATGCAGATATCCTCCGCATTTTTTCATTGCTGTGCTCAGAGGAGGGAGGTTTGAAAGTAGCCAATCCGAGCATGTTATTTATTTTTCCTTGGTGCTGATTGGCTGCTGCCCACAATTTTTCCCATGGTGCTTCTTTTCGTTTTGTTTTATTGTTTTGTTCGTCTTAAACAACTGTATTATTATGTTTTTAAATGAATTTTGCTGAACAGGCGCTGCATGAATTCCAGTCCAGTCTATACAGGAGTAACATTGCTATTTACATTCTAGCACTGCGGGAGACAGCAGTTCAGTGTAACCTGTTTTGGGAGCAGATTTGTGGGAATATTTTTACACTATAAAAATATGCACAACAATGCGGTTTTGACTATATGCGGGTTCTTGGAACGTAACCCCTGCTGTTTATATTTATGAATATATATATATATATATATATATGTATGCCAGACAGTAAATACAGTGTAATATTAATATGCTGTGTGCATATTTGATCATTAATACACCAGATTACTGAAATACTCCAGTTTATTTCAGTAATCTAACTGCCAGCTGGAATGCCAGCCAGCCTTGAATTCCTCAGTTTTCACTCGTGTGACCCCGAATCCCCTCTGACTCTGTTTACAAACATGGAATGACGGGAGAATTTTGAGATTTTGGTGGAATTCCCCTGCAGGTCATCTCTAATAGATGTAATTATGTGGTTTCTGACGCCAGACGACCCCCCGTGACCCTTAAACACGGACCATAGAACATCTCACTGCTATAAACGGCGACAGGCGGCGCCAGTCCTGGACGCCTGACAGTTTGGGTGCGTGGAACTGTGCAAATTTGATTTTTCACCCGTCTCTTGCTTTGAAAGGACGCGGAGCTCAAAGCACACAGCGTTAATTAGATGAAAGACTCGCGCAGTAATTTCACAGCCATTAAGCAGAAACTATTAGGGCTGGTAACAGTGTCTATTTCTGAATCTGGCACAGGCAGCTGTGATGCCTAATGCCCACAGGGGCTGGGGATCATACAAACACACATACACACACACAGGAACAGCTCATTCCGTGATTGACATATTAGGTCCTCCATAAGACTCGACTGATTAAAATGGTGAATGAAGCTCCGTCCTCAGTAACTAAACTCCTCAGTGACTGTTACTCTGCAGCCACTCACTGGCCATTGGTCTCTCATTCTCTCTCTGTCTCTCTGTCTGTATCGCTCTCTCTCTCTGTATCTCTCTTTCTTTCAGTTAACTGCACAGGTGTGGGACAAACAGTCAGAGAGTGTTTGTGTGTGTGTGTGAGAGAGAGAGAGAGAGAGAGAGAGAGACACCCTGAGACAGGCCTGCAGACGTCTGTAAAGTGAGATTTGTTCTGTTTAAAGACTCTTTTTCCTGCCGTTTCTCTTCAGTTTGTCTCTTTATTAACTGTTTATTCGCCGATTCTCTCGTTATGCAGCTCAGTTTTCTGTTCTGGAGCTCAAATCTGAAAACACAGAACTGTCACTCAGACCTCCGGAGCTCTCCTAACATTCACCTCACCCACAGAACTGAGGGAGGGAATGAGTGAGTAACTGAATGTTTGGGCCAGTGAATAAGAGAAAAAAAATGAGTCAGTGACTGAGTGAATAAATGAGTGGGAGAATTAATTGAAAATGAGAGAATAAATGAGTGAGTGAGCGAATACATATCTGAATATGAGTGAAGAAATATCAGAATAAGTGAGTGAATACATATTGTCACGGCTGGTGGCCATTGGTGGCCACTGTTTTCCGTTTTGTGTGTCTTTTGGACTTCTTTATTGAACTCTTATTTTGACGTTCTGTCCCTGGGTTATGTGTCCTGTCATGTGTTCCCCTTAGTCTCACCTGCATTGCGTTTAGCCCCTGATTGTGTATGTATATATTCCCCGTTCTGTTTATCATTCCTTGTGTGTCCATCGCCTTATGCTGACCTCTGTCTGTTTTGTTTCGGCCCCAGCGCCAGGTTTCATTTCTCTTGTCTATTCTGTTCACTGTAAATAAACCTGAGAGTCACAGCATGGACGTCTGTCTGCCAGCGTGGTCATTCCAAGGTAAATCAGAGTCTTGGGCTTACGCCCTCGATTCTGACAGGGATGTACTGAAATATGTGAATTTTGAATGAAGGCAACCAAGGTGACTTCTTAGTTAACATTCTATTGTGTTCAACTGTTTGTATGAATTAAAGTAATAAAAAAAATCAGTCATATATGAATGTCACATGAATGTCATATTTTTATATACATTTTCATGAATGATTCATTTCACATTTCACAAAATCGCATTTGGTGTCAGTTACCTATCCCAAAGTTGCAGTTTTTCAGCTGAAGAAACAAGATGAAAATACACAGTAAAGTTGAATTAACATAAAACCATTAGTCTGATTATCTGAAAGAATTGTTTTCTCTTTGTAGATGTGTGTACATGTAATTCATTATGACCTTTTGTGGTCTCCTACTGGGTTTGATTTAACAAACTAATGTACGAAAGTGAGTGGTGTGCAATGCCGTTCAGAGACAAATGTTGGTGTTGGTGTTTATGTAGCTTAAAAAAAAAACATTGGTCAAATAGCATGCATCAATGCATCAGTGACCTCATATTCTTTCCAACAGACCTCACCCTCAGTTCAGACCCATGTCACACTACCTCGCACACAAAGTTGCACAGCGATTCAACACAAAGACTGCTATCATTTCTATTCTTTTATCAACTGTGCCTCAAGCTTCTCCAACCTCAAAAGGATGCATTTATGGGTGCCTGAATAGTTCAGTGCTTCCTTTTACACAGTATTTTACATGATGTGGACAAAAGTATTAGGACGCGTGACCATTATACCAACAGGGACTTTGCATGACAGTGCATTCAAATACATAGACTTTAATTGGTCCAAAATTAACATTCTCTACTCTTCTTGGATGGCTTTCCACAATAGTGTTTCTCCCATTCATTCGTTAGCGCATGGGGTCAGGCACTGACGGATGAGATGAGAACGCCTGGCTCGCAATCTCCATTCCAGTTCATCCCAAAGGTGTTGGATGGGGTTGAGGTCAGGGCTCTGAGCGGACCGGTCAAGTTCTTCCACACCAAACTCTTTATGGACCTTGCTTTGTGCACTGGGACACAGTCATGCTGGAATAGAAAAGGTTCTTCCCCAAACTGTGTCCACAAAGTTGAAGACTTAGCGTTGTCTAAAATGTCTTGGTATGTTGAAGTACTATGACGGGCCCTAACCCAAACTTGGCCCTAACCGTGTTCCAATACTTTTGTCCATATATTGTATGTGCATAAGCATTTGTATTGCCTTTAACAGAAAGCAGAGTAATAATGAGGATACATTTAAGTTCCAAGTACATACCAGATACCATTTAATCTTAACATTAAGACTTAGTAAGGTTACAGAGCACCAGTTTCATTCTGCAAAATGCAGTACATAAATAATAAAAGAAAAAGAACTGTTGTAAGATTGATAGAAGCTCTATTGGGTTGCCTTCAAGTATTCATCTTTATTCTCAGAAATACGATGATAGAAGAATCACCCATTCTTGCCAGTCAGAAAATCCATCCTCTCATTTAGAGGGATAATCTATCACAGGCTGCAGGCTGGCTGATATCTAATGGGAAATGTGCAGTCTTCTGCAGCAAGCTATCTGAAGTTGGATCAGCAGCTCAAATGTTGGGTTCAAGAGGGTAATAAACCTCCTCAATAACGTGAGCACCAATGTCATTACTACAGTTTGATGTAAACCTCATCTTCCCCAATGCCGAGGGCAGTATATTGGTTCCTGTCGCTGTATTTTATTTCATAGCTTCAAGTAGGCCTGTATCTGGAATGTAGGCCTAGTCTAGTATTACCTCAATCCAAAGCTAAATTTAGCTAAATGGGAAATGTATTATATCACCTGAAGACAAAAATGACTGTTATAAAGCCCTATGTATTATATAGATCATGTACAAGAACTCCCTAGTCCATTAAATCCACATTTGAGCTGTAAAACAGCCCTTTTTAAAACTGTTTCTGTGTCATCAAAACCATCACATTTATATATGCCTACAATAGATTAGTCCCACATGGGCTACTTTTTTGAATTAAGCATAGTATAGGGCAGTAAAGCAAAGTGGAGCTCGTTTACATATGCCATTCTTAAAGGCATGGCAACAAAAACCAAATTCTGATGGATAAAAAGAGGTCTGGGAATGATTATGTAGAAATAAATTATTGTCAGCCCACATTTGGTCACTTTGCACTTTTAGTGACTACAAAAAGTACTAGTTTTAGGAGTCAAATAAGTCTTAACATTACTAAGTGAAAAATTGTTTTGGGGTTCAAATCGGATTAAAAAACAGGAATTAAAAAACTCTTTCAATCCATTAGCAGGCATTTTGTTCATGAACCTCTACAAATCTAAATATATTCCAACCCACATTCTTTTTGGTGTGAGTTCAGTTGGAAAAAAAACCCTTGGGCAGGGCCAGTCTCCCACCTCCTCTTGTATGTGTTTAAAAAGGTCACTCTGGTCTATTCATGGCTTTGACCAGCCACAGTCCAACCACCCCAAGTCATAAGGAGTCAGTGATGCAGAAGTAAGTGGCAAACGTGAAATGAGGATGCACGCTCCTGACTCAATTTGGGGAGTACGCATACACACATGGGGCCAGTTGGCAGGTACGCCAGAGGCTTGGCCCCTGTTTTGCTAGTGCTGATGTGTTCTTGGCTGTTTTTCTCTAATATACTTTATTATGCTCAGCCAGAGACTGCGCTGAGTATCCATGATAAATGCATTTGCAGTCTCTAAGCGAAGGTAATATTTCTGCCAGTGCACCACAGCCTGACTGCAAATGTTCCAGGTTCCTGAGCCCAAACTTTCTGGAAGACATATGTGGTTGTATTGTGCACAGCCTCAAAGCATTACTCAGCATTGCATGTGGCTTAAAGGTTGATCAAAAGTGCCAAAGTAAAAAAATAAATTGGTAGAATTTCATTTGGGTGATCAGCTATAGATGGTTTGTAGATGTTACCCTTTTATAAAATTTGAACTGAACCCTATTAGCTTTTCTCTTACACTTGACATAACACCGGAACCTTAAAGCAAATCCTAAACCTAACCCATAATCTTCATGAGATAATAAAATCAAAAAATGAGGGAGTAGAACTCTTTTTTATGACATGGTTATCCCCCTTTTCACTTACATATCAAAGCATACTGGGGAATAACAAACAATAACAGCACAAGGTCATGTTCAAATGTAAACACGCTGGGAGAGGGACTCGTCTGTTCGCTCTCAAAGACACACAGTGGAGTGCGGGGGCAGTACCAACTGTACACTGTTTGCTTATTTGATACTATGTTTATCCAGAGGAATCTACTATTTCAATCTATTTCCATCCACTATATAAGTAGAGGACGTACCCAAAGAGAGTCCTTATGTTCATGGTCATCGTAAAGTCCAGCTCTGTGTGAGCTTCCTGTTCTCTGGCATTGTAAATGTCTGCCCCTACATGTAAAATGACCTTGGCTCAGAGAATGTGACAGCTGGGGTAGTTTTTATTTATTTATTTATTTATTTATTGTTTCATGTCTTTGCTATTTTAATTTGTCCATTGTATTGTTTAGGGGGATTGTGTATAGGGTCAACATGCGGGGCATTTGCTTCACAAAAGAACAACAGAACAAGTGTTACTCATCTGACCTAAACTAAGTATAAATTTGATGTTTCTTTTAATCATATGGGATCATTTTTTTCTTCCACTTTGTATACTAATCACTGAATCATATGGCCCAATCATCATCTCTCACAAATGCAAAAGAGTGCAGGTCACTCTGCTTAAGCTTCTTCTATCATCCTCCATTACTGAGCCCACCCAAGTGGAAGCACAATTCTGGGGCTGAAACAGTTTCGCAGCAGGAGAAAGTTCTAGTAAAACTTGACATATTTAACCTTCATAATTATAATTGGCAGATTTATTTACACACACGCTCACAGACACATCCACAGGCCTGGAGGGGAGAGGCAGGTGCTCGTGTGATGAAAGTGTGACGCTGGCAGAGCACATTCCCAGAAGAAATGCAAAACGTGAGCGCGGATACAGATAAGGGTGCCAACCTGCACCCAGTGCAACCTTATGAAGTCCACCCAGGGCTCCCCTCTACAACAATGCCCTTGATAGTCTGTCATTAGTCTGGAAATCCCTTTCTGATGGGGGCTGGGAGTGAGTGCTAAATATAGACCACAGGAAGGGGTCCCTTTTGTAACTGGGGTGTTAAAAATAGCTGAGTTTATTGGACTGACTTGAATGAAAAGACGTCAATGCGATGGAATAACAGTATGAGTTCAGTGTTGTGAATGATGTCTTATACTGATATAAAATTAGAAGATATTATTACTAAGTGACCTATAGAAGTGACACACAGAATTTTTGGAACTTACCGTTTGGAAGCTTGTGACTGTTCTCGATCAGCCAAGTGAAGAGGTTGGCAAAGTTGCAATTACACACCCAAGGATTGCCCTCTAATCTCACCACACGTAGAGAAGGCAGCTGGCTCAGTGCCCCCACCTGTAGGCCAGACAGGGCATTGCGCTCTAGTTCAAGTTCTCTCAGTGAGGTCAAACCCCTAAAGGCATCCTCATTGACCATGCTCAAGTGAGGGTTGTTGCTCAAGCGCAACTTGATCAGGCTCCGGGATTCGCCAAAAGTACCTTTGGGGATTTCAGTCAGGTTGTTGCTGCCTAAGTCCAGGAAGACCAGCCTGGAGGAGGTGCTGAGGGTCCCTGGCTCAATGTGGGAGAGAGAGTTGTTCCGGAGATCTAGGTACACCAAGTCACTGTAGAGCACAAGGAAGTCAGAAGGTATCCGTGGGATCCAGTTGTCAGAAAGCAACAGCCGGCGAACATCCAGTGGGATTTCGTCAGGAAGGCGAGTGAGTCCTCGGTCACTACAGTCCACTGTGTGATGGTCCGGGCACAGGCAGGTGGCTGGACAGTTTTCTCCTTGAGTCAGCAAGGCGAACGATACGAATGCAAAGAGAGGCTGGAGCCGGCAGGCACATGGCAACATGGTCAAGAGGGTACAAAAAGAGGGAAGAGAGGGAAGGGAAGTTGGACAAGGGGCGGTCAAGGGGAAGAGGAGGAGGGTGAGGGTCAAAGGGCAGGAGATTAGGAGAGGGGAGGGGAAGGGGAAAGGCACAAGAAGAAAAAGGAGGGAATCAGTGCCCGCACAAAAGCATTTTGCTGTTCTGCTGCTGAAATTCTAAAGGATATCTCTCGCATGGAGGCGGGAGGGCGAGATGTGGACGCTGTGTCTCCGAGAGATCATGTAGCAAGCAGCGCGTGGAGTGAATTGTAGATAGACTACTGGCTTTCAAAAAGCAAGGGGAGGAGAGATAACAAGCTGTGGGAGGGAGGGAAGGAGGGAGAGGGAGAGAGAGGCGATGAGACTGAGCGAGAGAGAGAGAGAGACAGCGAAAGGGAGGGGAGGGGAGATTAACAGACAGAGGTAAACAGAACCTAGCAAGGCACAATAGGAGAAAATTTTGGGAGCAAGGTGAGGTTTTTAGACATAAACAAAGGTTTCTTCCTCATTTACCCCGAGTCGATTGCATACGATGGACAAAAGCAATTGTCTGTCTGCCTGATACAAAAGGATCCAATCCGCAGCTGCTCCCGCATGCTGAGTGAAGAATGCAATTGTTGCGTCCTTCCATTTGTCTCTCAATGAATGAAAGAACAACCAAAGACTGCTGTGATCGTGACCTAAGATATTCAGAGTGTGGTGTCATGAAGCTGCCGTTCCTATCAAGAGGAGCAAGGAAAATTCCTCTAGTTCCACGCTGAACTGCAAGCAACTGCAAGCACTTTACTGTCCTCTCCCTCTCTGGCTCCTATGCAAACTGAGCCCCAGCAAAGACTTTAGAGCACAGTTTTGCAGCTCTGTTGCTATGGCAAAGAAATCCAAATATCCACACAGAAGTCGTGTGCATGCAGATTATAGTCCCCCCGTGGAGAAGTCCATCTGTATGCTGCATGCTCACAAACCGCTGTCCTTTTGTCTTGTGTTTCCTTTCCTTTGCTTATTATAAAAGGTGAGCACTTAGCATGCAGTCAATACATGATGTCACTTCCTAGTGAAAAAGACAGAGCACTCATCCAAGATAACATGACAATTTATTAAGTAATAATCTATGCTCTCCCTGCACACTTTGCTGATCAATGATTTTAATTATGTTCGATTAATCAGATTAAGTTAATCACTCCAATTAAACAAAAAGAAAATATTAGGGATATTTAAAAATATATTTAAAAATAATGGGTAATAATTTGATTAAAACAATAAAGCCATACTCTGAGATTCATATTCCTCACAATTTCAGGACCTAAAAAAGTTGAAACGGAGGCAGAACCGCCCTGATTTGCATCACCTGCACCATTACTCTTGTTCTGTATGTAGGAAGATGGGATTGGCACAGAAAATTACGAATTTTGCAGAGAAATATTTCAGTTCATTCAGTCCTCATCAGTTTCTTAAGTCACTCCATCCTATTTATTGAGTAACCAAATGGAAATACGACACACTCCACTACCAGACATATTCAAACTCTCAATTACATTTTCCCTGCAGGGATCTCCAGACAGGCAAATCAAATTACAGAAGTAGACCAAGGTTGTGCCATGAGTTAGAAGGGGACGATTGTAGTAGATTGAATTGTGATGGAAATGTGTAATGGGTCATAACAGGGCAAAATGGGCATGTGGAGTAAGGCTAACAGCAGATATAAAAGGTTCATGACCTCCACTGTCCCTGGATGACTCAATTAGATAGGGGACCTGCAGAATATTCCATATGCACAGACACATGGAATGGATGCAATTAATCATAGTTGAGTCACATGTAAGTAAACAGTGCATTTGTTTACTTGGCACCAAACTATCTTGGGCCTTTTGTCCTTCATGATCCATAACTTGTGTCTTACTGGTGAGACAAATTAATAGGAAATGGAACACATTTATTGGCTGCAGGTCTACAGAGTAAGCATACGTATACTTTAAATTGAAAAATGAAAATTGTTATGGATATAAATCAAACAGTAGAGACAAACATGAAAAAAAAGGTTTTTTTAAATAAGAGATAATCAGAACTCAGATGTTAAGAGGATAAACGGAGAAGCAATTGTCTAAAAACTGCTACTACTACTATTACTACTGCTACTACTACTACTACTACTACTAATAATAATAATAATAATGATAACAAAAGAACAACAACAAAAATAATAGTTCTAAGTTGCTTTCTAAGTATGTCAAAACATTACTATTACTACTACTACTATTCCTACTACTACTACTACAACTAATAATAATAATAATATTAATGTGCAACCTATTAGCTTTTAGAAGCTTACCACCTAAAACTGTACTATTTTATGACTAATATACCATCCCTATGTTTATGGAAATGAGTATTGCCTGGCTAGTCCACAATGATTGAGCGCCCAGCAGATAAGGAAACCATAAGTGAATCTGGAGCACTGCTTCTGCTTTCCATAATAGTTCGGCCTCTCCAAGGTACAGTCCTCTGTTGATGTTCCATAGTTAACTGTGCATGTGTAAAATTAAGTCTCCTGCACTTCCATCCCGGCAGACCACAGACTGGTCTAGGAACAGAAACCTTTGAAGCATCCTTTAAATGAGTTTTGGAATGAGGCCATATTAGCATAAGGCTTTCAGCTTAATTAGTCGCAGCCAAAACAAACAACTGCAAAAACATGCAGTTTCACTCCACTGATGTCTACCTGTTCTTGAATGAAGAAATTTTGAACTTTCATTTTCAAACACCTGATCTGCAGAAATTCCCACACATAACAAAAAATAACTAGTTACTTTTGTTTATTCTGCTTTTATTAATCCAAGTAATCAAGTAAGTTACTCCAACCAATACAAAAAGATGACACATGCCTTGCTGAAGACCAGTGAGCAAAGCACCCTACCTTATTTTCTTTGTTTCAGCTGAAGAGCTAGGAAGGTTCAGATGGACCAAATGGCCCTAAAGGATGCCAGACTAAAGGCAGACAGTCTTTTATCTTGAGGAGCATAATGACACTAAAAAACGAGAATGTATTGTGTTTCGCTGTAACAATTGTGGCTACACCAGCTTCTAACCAAGGCTGACAATTAATTGCAGAACCCTCTGCAATCAAGGCTTCAAGGAGTCAATTTGCAGGGGACAGACATTGATTGGTCTGGATTAGCCCCATGGTTTGCCTCCTCAGGTGTGAGGCAGCTGGGAAGATAACCTATAAACCTGCAGAACCTAGACTGAGTAAAAACCTGGGCGACCTTGGCTGTGTAGCTGCATTGATCCAGCTCCATTGTGCATTCATCATATGGAATTAGCTGAATAAAATTCAATAACTACAAAAATGACAGTGTCAAAATATAACTGTTTTAATCCTTTGTTTTTAAACTGTTTTGAAGACTGCAGATAAAACATGAAGGTGAAGCTCGTTTCACATTTTATGACAGAAGTGCCCACCAGTAACCAGTAAGAAATTCAAGGCTACTACACCAAGAATGGCATTTTAGGTGAAGTGACAACTGTATATATCTCAGAGGTGCCCACGACTTCCTGATCACAGGGGGAATGCCCTAACCACTAGCCTACCAGTGCTTATTTTTATAAGCTGGTATATATAGTATAATATAATATAATATAATATAATACATTATATATATTATATATATATTCTCCTGATGCTTTTTTAGAGTGGTGTGTATTGTTTGTGCACTATACACACACACCTGCAAAGGGGGGCCTACACTAAACAACCACACCAGGTTCCAAGAATGGTCCAAAACTTCACAGAGAGTGCAGGCTATGGCAAGAGAGACCAGCACACAGCTAATACACAAGGTCCCAGAGGGCAGCAGATTAAGAAGGCCGTTGTTAGCATTAGGGGTGAGCCACATGGCCCTGAACAGTGAGGCTGGTCGGTACCAAACACACAAGGTCCCAGTGAGTGCATTGGGGACCATCATACAAGAGGGGAGCATGAGGTAAATGTAATGGAATTATATACTAGAACCCAGAACTATAGAGGAAACACAGACAGGAAAACACACTCACAACACAAAAGGGCCACAAAGAGAAGCCCATCACAGCACAAGTAATGAGGGTAAACAGACACCTGCCTCATTGTACAACCTTAAGTAGGACCAAACAAACAGCAGACATGTAAGTCCAGTTAAAGTCATGTTCAACAGAGTGTTACAACAAATATTGACTGTCCAAAGAAAATAAAGGACTGATCAGAAATTCGCATGCAACACTTTTTTCACTATTTTTTCAGCCTCTCTGAACAGTGTTTTCTTGCAACAGTAAGGATTTTCTAAAACCTAAAGTCCAAGCTATATTAAATGTACTCATGTTGTTCGTTATGTTCGCTACAATCTTAGTTCTATGTGAAAGGGCAAACTGTACCAATATTGCTCAACAGGACTTGAGCAAGTGGGTACAGGTCAGGGTGGGCTGGCTGGCTGCTGAGAGGATGGAAGCTAAAAGCTCCCTAGATGCAATTAAATCCCAGCACATCAATAAGTAATGAATGTCAAGAGCAGCATGTTGTTTGGCTTGGCAGGGTGCTGGTGGCCCATGGCTTTGGATGGCCAGAGTCGGATGCATGAAGGCACATAGAGAAACAAGTGTTGGAAAAGGTTGCTCTTTAACAGTCTGAACTGAGACCAGTTTTCTAAATCTTTAGTATGGCCATAAACAGTATTTCAGTGGACAACCTTGGTCCCAGATCAGTATACAAAGGGGCAAAGTCATGGCAAATCTGCAAATGTCACCTCCCTTTGAGCCAATCCTGGAATGTGGTGGATATTCAAGACGCTGGGGCAGTTGTCGAGTTCATAAGCTGTGGGTAGAACTGCGGGGGTATTTTGGCATGGAAACAGAAGAAGGCTTTAAGAAGCAGTGGAGTCAGCACCATGCAGGAGAACAGCAGGCGCTGTACTTTAGAACAGGCATATCTCATTCCGAGCAGTGCTTAATTTGTCAATTGGGAACCAGATACATATAGGTAAGATGACCATAGGCCCAAGAAGTTCTAAGAAAGCATGATATGTTAATTATACTACATTTCTTCTTATGTGATGTTGAACAGTGAGGACAATGCCCGTCTGAATCCTTGTTTTTCCAAGTGGAAATCATATTTTTCTTGTTAAAAACTGATAAAAACTGTTAAAAACTGATCCAAGTAGGTGGATCCAAGTGGTGGAAAGCCTTCCACCAGTTACACATCCCTCCACCCTCCACCAAAGGCAACTTGGTGCCTCTCCTGTCATCATAACCTCTTATTTTGTTCTCACTGTTTATTTTAAACTTGTTTTTTAACCTTTGGGTCACATGCATATGAGATATTATTCTACCAATCTTGAATAATTAATCATTATTCTCCATACCTGCTTCTCTTATATATTCAGTTTGAAGACAGAACAAGTATTGTATCCAATTCCTTTGCCAATGATTAACCATTTTTGGTCATGACTTGACTTGGTGTAGAGGTCTCTCATTAGAACCCAGAGAGCTCTGGTATACCCAGTTTGCTAAGTGTGTGTATTGTTTCTGTATGACCAAATAACTGTATCAAATTTAAAAGCCTTGTTTTGACACAAGAGTTTCCCAGAACTCTTTTTCCCCCCTAATCCACCACATTAGATTATCCCTCCATCACAAGAGCCTTTATGGGTCTTGAATTATTATTACTGTGAAAAATCCTGTTGCCATCTCTATCCCTAACTGCATAATGCTATGACATGCATGATCTTCTTTCTTGATTAACAAAGAGCTTATTGCTGTACACAAATGTGTATGTGGCATGATTTTATTCCATAAGACCTCAAATTAGCATTATCATGTAAAAATGTATTGTTCAGGTATTGTTTAGAGTAGCTTTCATTTATGTATGCACCATAAAAATGCTGTATGACCATTGCATACAATCAGAAAACACATAAGCAAGAATATTTGAGGCCACCAGACATAGTGTGAAGTTTCCATGATGCTAGTTAGCATAGCTTCTACTGCATTCATATCCTAAGACACACTGCAAAACAAAAGAGGCAAACATGCCAAAGCAACTAAATCAGGGTTTAAGGGGAAGTGTAAACTTTAATTTGGGACAAAATATTCCATTATACTATATTCCATTTCACTATATGGTTTAGTGAAATCACTCATGGCATTCATTAACTAAAGTGTGATCATGGTACTGATCAGGTGGGTTTACAGAGCAGCTGCTGGAGGGACTGAGGCCAACAACTGGAGAACTGAATACAGGCCAAAAACCTGAACTGCAAACTGGGTGACTCATTACACTGAGAAAGAAATTCAATAAAGCATAAAATACAGTAGCAAAGTGCTATACTATTTATTGGAGTACAATTTCAATCACCTGTGCATTGCACCTCTACTTTAGATGGCACATTTAATTAACATGCAGTATCTGCAGCACATTCTTGTAATTTGCCCGGTTGATCAATGATTTCTGCAGACTGGCCCTATATCAGACCTGACATGGACTGCTCACATTCAGGTCCAGAACCAAAAAGGCTAAGCAGCGCCTGAACCATCTCCGACAGCTGAGGAAGTTCGAGGTCTCTCCAGCGATCCTCAGGACTTTCTACTCAGGCGCTGTGGAGCACATCCTCACACAGGATCACATCCTGGTATGGGAATAGCTGTGTTCAGGACCGCAAAGCTCTCCAGAGAGTGATCCGTGCAGCAGAACGCTG
>JBBPDC010000135.1:12068944-12105321 GCA_037974485.1 Hemigrammopetersius urotaenia
AGAGAGAGAAAGAGAGAGACAGAGAGAGACAGAGAGAGAGAGATGATAATAGCACATTCACAAAAAAAATGATCAGCACTCACACTCAGTATGTCTGTACTGCTGCTTAATCGTTATCAGACTTGCTGGGTTCAGATGTAATTTTGCCAGTCGATTATTCCAGTCTGCTCCCCTACCATCATGACAAGCGTCTGCTTTAAAGACTAAATGAAAAATGTTCATATTCTGTCTGTAATAAGAACAGACTAACAGAGAATTAAAAAAGTGGAACATATTTAACTATTATGTTAAATATATAATGTGTGTAATGTTTTTAGTTAAACTGGTTTTATCTCATAAGCTTTTCATTTGTAATGGAATAGTTTTCTATTTTTTTATATGCATAAAGATGCTGAAATGTGTCAATGATATTTTAATTTCACCTTTATAAGAGTTCTATTTCAATGGCTGGTAATCAGAAGTAATGTTGTTTCATTCCAAACATATGTAAACATAATATACCTCCCGAAAACTCCCTATTATATCTAGATTATTTAAAACATTTTACCTCGAAGTCCAGTTCCCTATATGCACAAGCCTAAGAATTTCATCATGCTAATGATGCTACATTGTTATCTGTATATAACAATTAAACTTGAAACTATATTTTATACTGTTAATACTGTTATACTGTATAAATAGTAAAAATGTAATCCTGTGGGAATAATGTTTGTAGAATTTTAACAGTACTGAAACCATGAATCAGTGTTGTTGTTTTTTGTTGTTTTATTATTATTATTATTATTATTGTTGTTGTTGTTATAAGATGGTTTAGTGTGAATTTAATATTTTCTATGTGAAAATAAATAGACTGGAAGCAATCATAAACATTTTTAAAGCACAGTTTCAATTTATATAGAAAGCCATATTGGGAAGAAGTTATAATGTTTTGCACAAGCCACATGTCACACAGGGGGGTGGCTTCAACAAACCCATTTTTGCCGAAACACGATTCCATCCCCCCACTTTTGTCAGATTAAAACATTGCTACATGGGACAGATTATATTTATAATTTGGTTTTACCATCCGAGAAAACCCCCACTTTTGGAAAGCTTGATACACCCCTGTTTTTACCCCATATAGCAATAATTGTAATTAAAAAGTGTGTTCTATATAAACAGAAAGCAAACACTGTGTCACGTATATTTACCAGTAAATACACTGCAAATATATAGATATGATATTTAACAACAATAATTGTATGAGCATATTAATAATATTCAACCATAACAAAATTATATATAACCATATTCATAATATATATAACCATTTTTCTCCCTTTTAGAAGGAAAATGTTCATGTATATACAAGTTTTCATTATAATAAAGGAAATACCATTTACATAAATGAAATAACATTATTCTCATGTGAGAAAATAATACATGTGAATATAAGTATGGAGAATGTGAATGTGAATGTACATTTGATAGAAAAGCTTACCAGTTATAATATTTATTGATTTACGTCCTAATAGAAGCTCTTCTGCTAAAGTCCCGCCATGATGTTCTACAGACCCTCTAATGAGTGTTAATATTTCCTCAGGAACCAAGTGCTCCTCCCTTCTAGAAGGTCCTAAAAACCATGAGAAGGAAGACTTTTTCGTACAGCTGGCAGACTGCCAGGCTGCCTTCAACCTCAATTACATGCGATCGTGCCTAGGCCGGTGATTTCCACGAATCCACGGAACATTTCATACATGCATAATGGCTACAGCAATTAGACATAAAGAGTTAATACATCTGTGATATATTTCTGCCTGCAAAAGCACGTTCTGTTACACCTGTTAATCATATTTTTATGCATGTGTATTGTCAGGCATATGCAATTTTCTGTTCTTTGGAGCGACACCATAGAAGAACCATTTTTGGTTTCCAAAACAGAGATTTGTAAAGGACCACAACATTTCTGCCAGTTTAAGGACAAAGTTTGCTTTGAACTTGAAAAAAAAAAAATTCTAAAGTGATTCATCTGCAAATGTTTTAATACTGAGCTGTAAACGAGGTGCTATCCACATAAGAGAAAGTGAAAATGTTCCTTGAAGGCAGGGGGGCGCATGGCTCAAAGCATCATACACAAGTGTGCAAGCCAGAATAAGCCTCGTTATAGGCAAAGCATTTTGCAGCAGTGATAGATGATCATTCACAGTTGGATTTGGCTGTAAAAGTGTCCTTCTGGTCGAATCGGAGGAGTGAGCCACAGCCATCAGAGGGCGAAGCACCGGTGATTGTTCTTTAATTGGTGGGATTTGCTATTAAATGTCTGCAGGACACACATGAGTTACCATGGAAAGAGCCACAGCATTGATCACTGACTATTACATAGTAGGAAGCACCATTAGTGGCTATTCAAAGCGGTGACTCACACGGGGAAACACCAGATGACCATTTAGTTGGGTTCGCAGCCTCCTTTGGAAGTGAGTTTGACTAAGACGTAATGTGTTAAAAATGATCTTCTCAAGAAATGGTGTGTGAAAAGAAGCACTTCAGTGCTAACTGTTCAGGATGGCAAGTTCATCAGTGTGCTTTCCGTTCTATACATCACTCCATTTTAATTCCCTGTGGAGCTTCCACTGTGCATGTGTCTGTGTGTGTATGTGTGTGTGTGTGTGTGTGTGTGCATTTTTAAAATTGAATCAAGTATAAGTGAGATAATCAGTTATCTTGCATTTTGGTATAATGCTAATACTATGTGTGTGGATTAGAAACACTGGTGCTATGTATTTCTTTTGCTAAGATTTCATTTTGTTCTGAAAATAAGCAAACAAACATTTAAACAGTGTATAAAGTGAAACTACACTATCTGCAGAAAGAGTTCTATATAGTGGCGTAAAAAGCTTTTTATGCTTTATACCATTCACATTTTGTTGATTGTCTAAGTGAAGGTAGTTCTGCATACTCTTAAATACTTGCAATAAGTGCAATAGGGAAAAAAGTGACATTTTAATTTTAAAAATGTGCCACTTTTGCACAAGCCACATTTCATGATTCCCCCCAAAATGTTAAATTCAGCCAATAATCTACAATTGTAAATGAAGATATGCAGATGTTTATCTTTTACACACACACTTATAACTGTTGACTTTGACTATCATTTAGAGAGGTTCGCCAAGGTTTTACTATATACAATAGGTTCTCCAAAATTTTACATGCTAACAGCTGTAGCATAATCAGAACTGCACACATAAGAAAAGAATGGTTCTTCAAATTTCCATGGTTCTGTATATTTCATGTCTTTACTCAAGAATGTTTGAAGAACTGTTTCAGAGTAATTAGCACAGAAACACTTCAGTTCTCTAAAGACATTTTCAGGTTTGTTTTTGTAAAATGTATGTGTGAGTGCGTAGAACTTTAACAATCTCCAGATAGTTTAACAAGATAGTACTGTGGTTCTATCTGGTACCAGGTTCTGTTGTGGAACCATGCATGAAAGGCAAAATCTTAAAGATGCCTTTATTTTCAAGACGGGCCCACAGCTACCTTCCAGTCATCAGTCTAGCTTGACTGTGCCTCGTGTAGACAGCCGGCACACACTGATTGTGGGCAGAGGTGGCTCCGGCTTCTCTGGGGCTTGCTGGAGATCTGGCGGACATGTCGTTCCTGCTGGTTAGGCGGTGGCCGTGGCTAACAGGGCGTAAAGACGGGAGCGCGGGTGGGCCGGATTAGCCGACAGAACTGTTGGAGAGTCAGCGGGTTTCTGACGCTGAACTCCTGAACTCCTGTCGCCTTGCAGGAGCTGCTCCCCTCTTTTTTAAGCATGCCACTCTCTGGGAGGTCACGCAAGGGTCACCAGGCTTTCACACGTCTAGTCGCTAACGAGGGCTCCAAAGTGGAGCGAGCTGGGGGCCAGGCAGTGGGAGCGGCAGGGGGTGGCGGGGCGGGAGGTCTATTGCACTTTGTTCAGACCCAAACATCCCCCAGAAGCACTGGCTGGCATTACTATGAGGCGTGAATTGGGGCAGACAATGCCACTGGCTAACTTGAGATTGAACTCCCTGAAGAGGATTATTTTTTACATGACAGCTTACAGGGCTATATAACGCAAGAAACAGAAAATGTCTGGCAGCTAATTCTCACATTCATAGCTGTATGAAAAAAGTACAGACAATAGTTTGGTTGCCACTACTATTTTAGTTACCCAACTTACTTTAGTCTGTAACAATGTATTATACAATGTCTGACACCGCATGCGCAAGTCTATTTGGTTTGAGACAAGTAATGATTTAGGCAAAAGTGAACCTTCAAGGCTTTCTAAGCCTTCAGAAAAGGTCTGATGATTTATAGGAACTTACAATAAAATATATCTAATGTTTAGTTCATTTTTATTCAACATAATCATGTTGAATTGCTCTGTAAGTACTGCAGTCACAACAAAACACAATGTACATGAACTATGCTTAACTCTACCTTAACCTACCCCTGAAAATACACCAAACCCCCTCATTTGAATTAACTGGCCGTTAATGTGTGACACTGATTTTGCCATTAAATTAAATTTAAGGCAGGAGTGTGAAGCTCATAATTGTAAATTTAAGAGGCAAATTTGAAAAAAGTAAGGGAACGAATGCGAAAATGACACCAAGGCACAGATTTAAAACAGATCTCATTTCTTTTTTTTTAATGAGGAGAGTCAACTTGGGCTGTTCAATTTTTAGAAAATAAACAAAATAATAACAATATTACAAATAATGAAATTGTTACATCATTCACAGGGTTACAGTCAAATGTACATTTTATACACTGAAACGGGACCTCCCACATCTGTCACAGTGGTCAGGGCAAACAGTGCTCTACACAGGCCGGCTGGAGGATAGGGTCCAGGTGTCCTGTGTGGAGTGATGGGGTTGAAACCCTGGGAAGCGAGATCACAGCCACGCTGCAGTGTTGCCATCCCACAGCTAGAGGGCTGTGTCACGCTGTGTGTGAGGGCAGTGTGCTCAGGAGCCATTTTCTCTCAGAGACAACATTTCTGACCATATTTGGAGGACACGGGCCACAACACGGAGCCGTGAGAGGGAGCCAGGGCCAGCTTGTGTTTACGTTCAACTGCCATGATCATTGTAATACTGAGACATAATGGTTTTCACTTGTATTTTACAACTGGCACACAGTTTCCAGAACGGTTCTGCAGAGACTGGAAGCATATGCCGCTCACAGCTTGCCATCGCCCTCAGCTTTTAGCGAGAGGCTCTTAAATGGCCTACAGTGCTCCGCTGATCATGTTTACACTTGCCAATAGTGAGACGGAGCATTGGCAGTTGCGATGATGTTCGCATAATGCAACTGTCACCGACTTGATGACGGCAATGATTGTTTTAATAACCGGCCTGTGAGGTGATGGCTGTTGAAAGTTTGTATACCACGTTCCATCCAGCCATCTGGCCTAGCGCCTTCTGAGGCCTCATCATGACCCTGGCTCACATGATAAATACCTATAAATTCCTGCGTCCATAAGTTGCGGTGAAAAGTCTCGGTTCTGTGGCGTAGACAGTCCACATGAATATGGCCAATAAACATCGCCAACTAACTCTGAGTAATATTCTTTCACACTCTCGCCATCATATCTCATCTATTCTGGCTCTTGAGGTCTACACAGCATTCCAGTAAATGAAAGGATGGACCAAGATGAAACTGGGAGACAAATGGAGCAGTTAGCCTCCTACAGAGACATAAACCTCAATGCTAGTGGTTAAAAACACAACGGAAAGAAGCAAATCTGCTGTACTATTAACGTAAATGTTGGCTTTGTGCTTTTATGTAGAGCTGTACCAAAGGTGGAATGGATAATTTAGGCTCATGCTAAACAAACAGCACAACCTATAGACTTGCTGCACTACTGAGGTGAGCTAAACAATGGAGTTCAAAGGAGAGCATTAAGAACAAAGCTAATATATAGGTTGTAATAGAGGCATCTGTGATCATCACTGCATTAGACAGACAAGACTGTGCCGACCTGACTGGGTTTGTGGTTACAGTTCTGTCTGTGAGATTGGGCCACGCGCACAGGGTGTAATCCTGCTACATTGGCGGCCATTTATTCTGTAAAGAAAGTATACATTTTATGAATACTTGTCACCTTTTAAAATGTTAACCTGCACCTTTGATGATGAATGTTCCAATGTCTCAGAATGAAATATTGCATGCTTTTTTGTTAAATTGCTAGGAAAGTAATTCCTTCATTACCAATCCTAGATATGAGGAACAAGTTATTGGAAATTTGTCATTTTTAAGTGTTTTCACTGTAGATGACAAACCTTTTTTCACTTAAAACTCCAGCAAAATGTGTAATTTGCCTAGGGTGACCTCTGCAGATGTGTGTAGACTGCCAGTCTGAAAGACAGCACTTGAAAGGCTTTCTGCAACAAACACAAGGATGCCATACTGGACTGGAGGAACATCTTCAAACGCCAAAATGCTTCAAATATTGTACGCTGCCTAAAGCTTAATTCTGGTCAATTTCGCATAAAATGCATGGCTCCAGCGCTTCATACTGATATACAAATCTCAATCCCATTTCGTCCGAACTTCATTTCCGAAGCAGCACATTTCTTTGAGCTGGGGTTTTAGGTAAGTGGTGACAAGTCTTTGGAGTGCAGCACATCTTTTCAAACATGGAAAGTGCCAGTAATACCACGGCAAGTAAACACACCACACTTCTACAGATTTACTACTGCTGTGTAACTCAGGGCCTGCACACCATCCAAACAGTGCCAAGCGGTGTCCTTAAACTACCTCCTTAATCTGCCTCTTACTCTTCTTCCTGTAAGAAACATAAAGACACACGTCTGCCAGGACAGGCATGCCAGCGATGGAATTCAAACTGACCATTTCAGAACTCTGAACTCAACGTCTCTCTTCTGACTGGTATGCACATTTGCTTTTGTTGGATTGAAAGAAAGTGAGAGAGAGAGAGAGAGAGAGAGAGAGAGAGAGAGAGAGAGAGAGAGAGAGAGAGAAATTTGAATGGAGAATAAGAAAGGAGACTGTAGAGAAGAAACAAGGATGTAGAGGGAAAGAAAGTGTGGAAAGGAGGAAGGAAAGAGAAAAGAGAAAGATTCAGAGGGATAGTGAAAATAAACACATGTTGATGAGATGGACAGAGTGAAAGACGGGAGAAAAAGAGGGATGTAGAGCAAGAGAAAGAGAGAGGCTATTCTTAGGAAGACGAGCAATTCAGCAGCTACTTTACTGTACGACATTGAGGAGCCATTAAAAATAGAAGCCTCTGGAGTACAGAAGGTAAGGGTCTGCTGAAAGGTTGTTTCTATGGTGGTATTGCTGGAAAAGTTCAGGAGGGGAGATAATCTCTCTAGTCTGGATACATCTTCCCTCTGTCTGTATTCTCCCTCTATCCATGCTATGAAATAGTCATGATGAAGCATGAGCAAAAGCCCTTACAGCTGGATATTAGAGCATGCACTCAGGTTAAATAAATCATTGCCTGTTCTCAAAGAACTACTGGAGACAGATGGAACAGAGAGACAACTAAAATGGTCAAATGGGAATGGGTCAGAATCAGCACAGGACAGTACGGGGCCCTGCTTTTCAATTCTCATTCACTGAAGGAACATTTAGGGGCTTGAATGAAGGCCTTATTGCTACTGGAGACTGAGGTGAAATTTTATACACACTGGCAGTCAGAAAGAATAGCTAAAATCTTGCTTTTTTCCAGAGCTCACTGAGAAATGAATGTGAACAGGATTTATACAACTAAGAGTGTTGGGGCGATTTAGTCAGGCTTGTCCATTTAAAGACATGCATGTTTCTTCTCTGGCCTTTCACAGATGACCCTGGACACCCCAGCTACTGAGCATAAAGCATGGCCACCCAGCTACACAGCAACCAAAAGTTCTTAACGACCACTTCTAGCCACTTGCAGCAAACAAATATCTTAGTAGCTTAGTGGTCATTTTGTGGTTTCCTTTTAAACAACCCATATTCATCAGGTTTCTTGTATTTCCCCCTCTTATAATATATGGATTGTGTTAATTCACATTACATGACACTTTCAACCTCTCTTGAACCTCTCTCTTTTTTGATTGGATTATTTGCACTTAAAAAGCAACCTGGGCTGGAATGGACAAGACCTTATCACTTTAACGTGAATGCGAGTGTAAAATGTCGCATGAGCAGCCAAATGCATATTTGTTCATGGTTGTGACATCACAGCCATGCCATATTTAAAATGAGCCGTTTTTGGGACCTCATGGACTGTGGGGTGAACAGTACATAGCACATCTAGTGTTTTCAAAAAAAAAAAGAAAGATAAATGGGTCATCTTCCATGACATGGGCCCTCCGATTGAACAGAAAGATTCCTTAGACCAGATCAAAAACAAATGCAAAAAAGAGCAATTCTTTCGGGACTGCTAGTGTGCAAATAGCGCGTGGCTTCAGAGATAAGTGAATATTCCTTTGGAAGAATCTGTAATTGCAACAACAGCAGCGGTTCGATTGCATCTGCGTTCATACAGGAGGCTCGGTGCCAGAGGAGTGCTGCATTTGATCACGTTAAGCAGTTTGGAAATCTTCTCAGTGCAGTGGAGCAGCCAACTGAAGTGTGGTCAAAGTAGCTAGCCGAGCCGTGCCTAGATGTTTTAATGTATTAAAGATATAGGTGGACCCTGAGGTTATGAAAGGGAGGAAATCTCTCGTGAGCTGAGCTAGACAAAGTGTAATCGAGCGCTGTTAACCACAAGTGACCTCCATGCCAGGACACACGCACACACACACAAACACGCTCCCGTACACACACACACTCAGTGTAACACAGCTGGAGGTGTCTCTGGTTTTCATGTCCTTCATGTCTGCTGCATTGCTCTGGCCTTAAAGAAAGAAGCTGGAAGTGCTCAATTCGGCCACTCACTCCCGCAATCCCTCGGAAGATAGCGCTCAGCACAACCTGTCTCTATTTGTTTTTTAAAAAAAAAACAAACAAAAAAAAAACACAAGCCCAATAATTTGACACTAACAGCTCTCCATTCATTTTTTAACAAAAGAATCTGTACACTAAAATCCAACACATCTTTAAGAAAAAAAAAAAATCTCTGAAAGGGGAAGGCTACTTACATTGATATTTACAGTTTTTTGATGTTTTAATTGATATTTTCAGAAAGGCATGATTTCTGGGGACTAGAGGTGAACAAACATGTTTAGGTAAAGGATGTGGGATTCAAAGAATTAATTTTCATCAAATCGTACAAACCACCTAGAAAATGGCAGGTATCGCCATGTTCTTGCAGCCAGAAATAGCCCACTATGCTTGACTTATGTCTTTAAGAAGTACTTCATTCAGAAATGCTAATGTGGCTAAACATGTGAGGCTTTGCTGGCATGATGCTAACAACCCACTGCTAGTTTTCATTCATTATTAGCAGTGTTAGCATCTCTGCGTTTTTTTTCTAGTAACACTTTACTGAAAGACAGCATTCGTAACGCTACATGACACCTACTTAAGCCTTTTACGGCAACCTACACTGACATTTATTAAGGCTTGTTCCAACAAGCAAGGCTGCTGTAGCCAGTTTCACTGCAGAGACTGTCACGAGAACTGATGCTTGTTGAAATAAGGCCTTTTGCAGTCGTCTGCGAAAGTTTGGACAAATTCTGTCAAATTACTTGTTTTTTTGTATGAAAATAAATACCCTCTACATACTTCTGCACATTTCTGCACAATTACTATTTAATTGCAACTACATCTAAAAATGTTCATACAATGTGGTCTGTGCAAAATGTATGGCACATTTTTTATATTTTCTTTTGTCCCTTAATATATTAAACTCTAACAAATAGAAAATGTGCACTACAATTTACAAAAGTACGCAACATTTAAGTTTGACCCATGCATAGGCCATGTGAACAATTTTTTCATGACAAAACATAATTTAACTGATGCATACATGACTGCAAATGTTCATATAGGTGTATGCCTGTTGCCTTATGTAGGTGTCATATTGCTTTCTGAACTCTCCCTTTCAGTGAATTTACCATTTTTGCCTCAGTACCATCAGCAAAATCCGACCTGCTATTGAAATATCAATTGTCACAATTCAATGTGTTTACTGTCCCATTTCAAAGGCTGATCTCTTCCTTTGATCCTTTAATGCTGAGATTCCACACAACCCAATACTTCATTATAAAAAAACCTTTTAAAGATGAAATCTTGGAAGTAAGCAAAAAACACAGTGTTCTGTAAAGTGTAGTAAATCCCAACTTCTAGAGACATCGTCCTTTTTCAATTAATGGCATACTGTCAGACTTCCAAAGCTCACCCAGCTACACACCCCCCCGCCCCCAACACACACACACACACACACACACACACACACAGAGTCATTTCCACACTCACACCTGTGTGTGTGTGTCAAGCGTCTGAAAATAAAGGAGGGATCAATTGAATAGCAAAACATGTGCACTCGGCGTCCTTCTATGTAAACAATTCATTAAAAAAAACACACTAAACAATTTCCTTGGTGTCTACATCTTCGTATGGGAAGCATAGGTGATGTGTCTTCTACTAAATAATTTAAATTCACAACCACTGTTTGTCTAATGTAAGGAAAATAGATTCTGAGTTGGTTATAGTCCAAAAAAAAGTATGTCAACCAATTAAGTCCTGACTAAAAAACATAGTGTGTCTTGATATGTACAGAAGGACCTGTGAGGTAGGACAGGAAGACGTCCTATTTGGCAGGTTATGTCTGTAAAAAGAGAATAATAATAATAACAATAATAATAATAATAATAATAATAATAATACAATGGTCTTTTTCCCATGGTGAATGGAAGCTAAGAAAAAAAAAGTCTTCACGAATTCAACACTGTCAACAAGATTACTATTTAGGAGAGAAGACATCTTTTTTTGTTTGTTTTGTTTTGTATTTTTGAATTCAAGTGTTTCAAACCGGTAAAACATCAGAAGTCTCGTGTATCCCTCGTGGCAGTAATCGCTGCCGAAAGGAAGTCCCATTTCATGGTGTTTGTCTCCTTTCTCGCCTCCCTGTCAGCCATGGCGCAGGGATTATGGTTCCACCCTTTCTTTTGCTCGCAGCCACTGAGCAGGCAGTCCGTATTCCTATTCCATGATTTCCCCATTAAAACAGAATGAAAGAAAAACAATCTCAGAAGCGCATGGTGCAGAGTGGCATCCGTCGTACCTTTCTGTTCTTCCTTGCCCTTTTAAAGGGTAGCCTTTTGAGTCAAGTCCGCCTAGATTACACTTTTACACATATCTATTCAGGTCATATATGTTCCTTGTGTTCATGTACCTTTTTTTTTTCTATTTTCTTAAAAAAATCTTTAGAAATATTCTTAAAAAGAGCATAAGTGAAAACAAAAGCGAGGCAAAAATGAAAAAAAAAATATATATAAAGAACTAAAAGAAAGAGTAAGAGCATGCTCTTGGTTGATGGAAAAAATTGCTTGTTGTTATGTTTGACTTGCTACATTTGTGACAGCAAGTCGGATGTTTGGATGTTTTTCGTCAGCTTTTGTGGAACAACACTTCCCCGGGTTAGTGGGGCCGTTGGTGGGGCACTCGGTGGGAGGAGATGGGGACACTGGAGGGCAGATGAAAGAGTTTGGATGAAGGAAATCCCCTTAGGAATATGGTGGCCCAGAGGGTAGAAACAAGCTCAGGGCTCCAGCATGGTTCCAGCGTCCATTTCCATCTGACCACTCACTCCTACCTCCCTCACCATCCAGCATGGGCTTTGGTGGTCAAACCTCCACTGACTGGATCTGGTTCATCTGTGCCCTCATCATCTGCACACTGTTCAGAATCTTCTTCTGATGGCCTGCTAGTGTCACACCCACCCTGAGGATGTCTCTGCGGATTAAACACACAAATGGTTGTTTTTATACCTCGTCATGAATGCAGCACTCTTATCTATGACACATGTGTGTCATATATATTGTCACAGTATAACAGTAGAATATTCTAAGCTTGATTTTCTTAGATGTCTACATGGATAATCAATTACCATTTAAACCTGACTATTCAGGGAAAGCCTATTGTTTTAACAGATCTGTAAATGATATTCGGCATATATTTTATTGACCATATATTAGTTTTCCAAAAGAGGACACTAGAACAGGAGGGCAGCAGAGAGAAAGGTGTAGAAAGCAAATCTCAACATGAAAGCAAAGCCAAATCCTTTGACATTTTAGGCAAATTAATTTGTTATGCTGCACATTCTCTGTCCTGTTGCTGCTATTTATTGCTGTTTAACTCTGTTCTGTATTTTTTGCTGCTAGAATACAGTATCTGTCATAACGGTGTATTCATCCAGATTGTAGCTATTGCTGAATGCACTAAATGTAGTCTTGTCTTGTCTGATTGTTTTGTTGCTCTTGTGTTTTTTTTCTTGCACCCTCTTTCATCCTGTCTGCACTTGTGGTCTTATGATGTTCGGTTGTGTTCTGTTCTTGTGTTACACCATGGTTCTGGAGGAATGTTGTTTCGTTTCACCGTGTAATATGGTTGAGATGACAATAAAACCTGCTTGACTTGAATTAGAAATGTTTTCTGCTAGAACGGTATTTTAGGTGTCAAAAATAGGATATGTCCTAGAAAAAGAGGAAATCATCCTTGCTACTATGAAACATGTGTGTACATAGCCAAGAACACAAATGAGGTCTGAGGTTAAATGAAGCATGTCTGTAACTATAGCCAGGATAACGACAGCAGCTAGCGTTAACTAAGAACAGAAACAAACAAGAGATAATCCACTGTTCTCAGTGTTACCTTAAAAAGTACATGCTTCACTGAGAAGAAAATATATTCATTCATTCATGCAATTTCTGTAATTGCTTTATCCTTACTAGAGTCATAGGTTCACAGAGCCTATCCCGGGACCAACAGGCGCGAGGCAGAGGGTGGGGTGGCAGCCCCCCGTAGTTTATGAACATTTATAGCATGTTCCAAGAGCACCGGCGTATAGTGGAAAACTAACCCTAACCCAAAAAAATGCCTAAAAGGCATACATTTTGAAAGTGTAAACCCTAAATATGCCTGTCCCCAAATATGCTCCCAGAACACTTTAATGTCATTTTAATGCATTACTCTTAAAGAAAATGTAATGGTAAACATGTATTCAAATTTACATTCCCCGACGAGATATGAAACTCGGAAGGTCACATTACAAAAATATTGGGACACTGCAGCGAGCTGAATGGGTCCCCTTGTGTGAAAACGTCCAGAAAAAAATATATTTATAGCCACAAATAAGCAAAAAAAAGGCAGGATATTTGCAATTTCCGCGTTATTGTGGGGATTTCCATAAAATCGCTTGTCCAAAAAAAAATCTGCGTGTGACTGAATCTCTGACTCTGGATCCACGTAAAACTGGGGGATTACTGTATATTAAAAATATGGAATTATGTGAGTTTCTCTCCCCATCTAGCAAGGCACTAGTTACCTCTAGTGTAAGTTTTAGTGTTAGCAAATGAGCTCATCTGAAGAGGTAGCCTTCACTGAATCCACTAAATCTAGCCTCCTAATAAGAGTCACTCTGTTTATTTGTTCCTCACAAAACCTTAAAATGCTTATTTCACATAAATAGCGCACAAAGAAGCCAAAACATTTTAGTTAAGATTGAATGTAATTTTGCTGCAGCATTTAAAAGTAACTCATCAGATCAGTTAATCAAAGTAGATCATAAGTCAGTACTACATACTTCATTCATTCATCTATCTTCTGTTACCGCTTAGTCCTCACTAAGGTTGCGGGTACCTGGAGCCTATCCCGGGCTCAACGGGTGCGAGGCAGGGACTGACCCTGGGCGGGGTGCCAGCCTACCGCAGGGCTACTACATTCTTTATAAATACAATTATAATATCGTTTTTTCAAGCCTAACTTTAAACCTTAACCTTAGTAAGCATTAAGACATGGTTTTGCCATTTCAGTTCTAGGAAAATGAAACATGAATCTTTTGCATTTTGCTGGTATTTTTTTTTTTTTTTTAATTTTCCAAATATTTCTTTTTTATATAAAAATGAACACATACATGTATATGCATGCATGCCATCACAGACAAGATAACAGCAAATAACTTCCACGTAAGTCATATTCCTGTACGCCAAAATAAACCCAGCATGTTAGCTCAAGATTAACGGCGGCTGAATTCCTCAGCTGGCTTCCAGTGTGATCCCGATCACCCTCTGTTCGTTGCACAATCTATCTGATGATTGTGAAACAATGGCACGTCTTTGTTTTCAGCGGGCCGTGTGTCTGGTTGGTGCAGGTATCGCACTGAATGATGTAGACAAGAGGAATGTGAAAGTGCCCGGCAGCAGCTCGCGTTTCTGTTGTGTGGGACAGGTTAAAAAATGCAGACGCGAAACAAAACACTGTTTACTAAATATGCCTGGTGTGAGACTTTATTTTGATGTTTTGTCTGTTGAGACACCGATCATAATTACTACTCTGAGGCCAAAGCATAATGGTGTCACGTTGAAGAGCATTATCCTTGAGGCACTGATTCTGCTTGATTCAAACGTGTTCATATCCACAAGACTAAAATCAACTCTATTCTTTAACTGAAAGACAGAATTCAGATAATCTAATTTAATTTGTCAAAATGATTATGAAATGTCATTACTTTTTTCATGCTGCTACCTGTAATAGGACTCCTGTCTCTTACAACATGCTATTCTGCTATTACAATTTTCCAGAGCTGCAAAACTGCAAAAACTTTAAAACAAGCAGTTAATAGAATCAACTCATCAACACCTTGCTTCCAGCTTTGTGGACACAGTTTGGGGAAGAACCTTTTCTATTCCAGCATAACTGTACCCCAATGCAGAAAACAAGCTCCATAAAGACATGGTTGGATGAGTTTGGTGTGGAAGAACATGACTGGCCCACACAGAACCCATCCAACACTTTTGGTATGAACTGGAACGGAGAGGCCTTCTCTTCCGACGTTAGTGCCTGACCTTGTAAATGCTCTACAGAATGAATGGGCACAAATTCCCACACAAATTCCAAAATCTTGTGGAAAGCCTTGTGAGAAGATTGTAAGCTGTTATAGCCGCAAAGGGGGGGCTGGCTCCATATTAAAGTCTATGTATTTGAATGCAATGTCATTACTGTCCCTGTTGGTGTAACGGTCAGGTGTCCCAAGGTGTCCATATACAGTCGCTTTTGTCATGTAATAGCCAGCACTACAATGGTGGCAAAGTTGCCCGTGCTGCTTCTGAACTGCCTGAGTTCAATTATCTACATCAACACAGGCATTGTAACATTTTAAACTGGACACTCAGGTTCATTGCAAGCCTCTAACAAAGCATGCTTCAATTTGCCATTTGATATAATGGGAGCTTTCTGTACAGCTTGTCTAACATAGTAACAGTCATTATAAAAGAATACGTTTAAGGGAAGAGCTTGGATTGGTCAGTTGCTTGTGTGCATGTAGCCTGTGTGTTAGTTACTTGTACTGTGTGTGCTAGTAAACACTCGCGGGCTGTACTTGGTTGCTCTCATGCCATGGAGTAATGTTATTTCATTCCGCTGTATTTTTCTATATTATTTGGATTAGAATAAAGTTCTTCTTGATCTTGATCATTAGTGGGGAATCCTCCACATTAGACCCCCTCTGTTAATGTTTGCATTCATAGGAATGTATTTGTGCCTCACCTTGAAAGATGGCAGCAAACACAGTGAAAGCACACTGAAAATATTCAAACTGCAGGGAACATAACTTAACAAAGGAACAATAGTCAGCAGTTATGAAGTCCTGTGGAGAATCAAAGAGTTGTGCTGACTTTGGGGTTTAAACCTGGATGTTCTCCAGACCTGAGCTTCATACACAACTTTATTCTGACTTTCATTTTTCCTCTCATTCTTTTTCGGTGACTCTCTCTCTGACTCATTCTGATGGAAAAGCATGTCTGTTATGTACACAATTTGCCCAATTTCTGTATGAAAAAAGCAAAATGAACGCATTTCCCTAAAATGAAACAATTTAGGGAATTTTGGTAATTTAGGACGATTCTGTATTTTTCCTCATTTTAAGACATAAGATGATATAAGACATAATGAACTGAAGCTATTCTGTCTTTTATTCTAATGTCAAGCTTCCCTGAAGAGATGACCTGGCAGAAAAGAACTCTGAAAGCTTTTGTGGCATGACCCTGGACCATACATTTCGAGGGTATGCCTCCGTGTTCCTTTGCACTTACATACACTAGTGCAAAAACTGTGCAACAGCTTGCCTTATTAACACATTTAAGTTCTTTTATCTGCAACAATAATGAATTTAAATATTAAAACTGAATTCTTTATATTGAATAAAGAATTCTGTGAGCAAGAGAATAAATGATGAAGAATTGCTTTAATTATCTATTTTGTATTTTAACTGAATTCTTGATATTTGTGCAGGGTTTCCTAATCTTTTTCAGCCCACTCAGCTGACTACAAAAAGCTTCAGTGACCGGCGAAAATACTGAATCAATTCAGGCATTTTCCCCCCAACATTCCTAATGAGACTGCTGATGTTGTTTGGCAGGCACCGAATGCTGGATGTCAGGCTGAAGAGAGTAAAGTTGTGAAGCAAGCTCTGGCTCAGTTCAAAAGGTTTAGAATAATACTCACTACATTTAGTCTGCAGAGTAAACGGGTTTGAGTTTAAAGCTTCATTTAACAAAACCTGAGCATAGAACATAGTAGATACTCCTGCACATGGGAGGAAGAGTGCTTGGTACTCATGGATGTATTTGTGTCATTGTGCTTGGTTTTACAGTTTTTTCACTCTAGAGATAAAACAGCCACCTCACTTTACTGGCCAGACAAGGAGTTCTTTCCCTTTAAACCATTTTTAAAGGGTTTTTAACCCTTCCTCCTATAATTTTGCATACGACTGAAAAGAGAAATGTTTACAGTGGCACCAATAATATTAACATATCTAGACAGCATTCAAAAATCTATAATTCTGTAAACGTTTGAACAGGAGTGTACATGTGACCCTCTCCCTCTTTCTTTTTAGCAGCACTTACTCCATGGTCATCTGCGAGACCAGGTCGAAGCTGCTGAAGTCAGCGTTGGCAAAGTTGTCCTTGTATTGCCCCATCTTAATGGCGTCCAGCCACTCGTCCACAGTGCTGAAGGTGGAGAAGTCCGGCACGCTGCGGTCCAACAAAGGCAAGTGCACGCTGCACAGGACAGAGAGAGGACACATTAAGATGTACACTAATGGCTGAACATGATGTGGTTATTTTGTAGCTTGTGTTTTACTCTAGTTTATTGATTTGTAACTTGCCTCAGTGGGCCTATGCTTGCAGCATCTTGCCCAGCTCTGGTCCTGGAGGGCCGTTATCCAGCACAGTGTGGTGATTTCCCTGCTCAAACACATCTGGTTCAACCCACCTTATAATTGCCAGGATCATTGAGCGTGTTTGAGGAGAGGAACAACCAGACTGTTTTGGACACTGGCCTTCCAGGACTGGGGTAGCACATGTATGACGGAATCATCCATGATTCATAGAAATTGAACTTTGCAACTAAATTATTTGACCAACGCTCTCCAATTACCAATTACTGGCCGCTGTTTGTAAAACTGCAAAGCTGCAGCGGATGGGTACCTATATAGGCACTGAAGCAGAAGAAATTCAAAGAAAGCAGAGTGGTACCGAGGTGTTTCCCAATGTGTTTTTGTTTTGCACTTGTGCAGCCGTATGGAATCAAAGAGTGCCTCAAGCTTTGGACAAAATACCTCAGTCTATCAAACACAAGCAGATTTTATTTACACACAGCAGCTTGTTGCCGAAAGAAACTACGAAGCGAAATGTCTGGCACGGGTGAGCTGTACTGATGCGATTGCAAGTGAAACCAAAGCTTTGCAAACATTATGGGAATAGATTTTCCTACAGAAACTGTTTTAAAGATATTCCTATTGAAGTCATATTCTATTTAGGTTTTAAATATTCCTTGAAGGACGCACGGAGTGGGTTGGGAGATGTCTGGCACAAAGACTAGCCACCATAATTCTCCTACACACACACACACACACACACACACACAAACACACAATATAATTCCACACCCACATACTCAGACAAATCCAGGTATAATGGCAAAAAATGTGTCTGAGAAAAAAATAAAGAAAAAAACACCTTAAACCATAGACGTATCAAATAGCATACATGGGTTTTCCCTCAACTGGAACAAAATGACTAATATCATATTCCATTTTTTCATATCCAGTAGGGTACAATAGCTTGCTTTCCTACTTATGATATCTTATATATTATGCCTAATAAAACTGTTCTAACCTATTTTTCCTCTCTCACACGTTATGCCCCATTAGGCCTAGATGATAAAACTTCCCATATCCGTAATGAAGTTTTGAGGTACGTTCAATAAAATAGTTATGCCTTTCTGTTACGCAGCCCATTATTAGCAGCAAAGGCCTGCACTTTCAACTGCACCTTAAAAACTTCTAGCCATTCACTAACAACAGCACTATTGTCACCTCCACAACAGCAAATTTAATATGCTTTCAACTAGTTAATTTTGTATATTACAACAGGATAGACCTTTTGTTATCTTCAGGAATTCTTCCCACTTCTCTATGACTTGTGGTGTTCTTCTCTAGGGCTTATGTATTGTTGGGTTAGGTGTTGGCTAGTTATTATGTGACCATTGTTGTATAGATGCTCTGACTTTTTCAGGTAAGAAACAGTTGTGGACTTCTTAAGCACTGATGTATGTCGCTCTGGATAAGAGCGTCAGCTAAATGCCGTAAACGTAAATGTAAATAATTATCAATACTGAATCAAGTGAAAAAATCTTTCACCAGTCAGATATAATCGAACATTCTTAAGTCACACAGATGCTTTACTATTTCCATGTAAGGGCAGCTGCAGGCCATACCCTGACGAGAGAGGGGTCATGGCCTTCAGGCTGTTGGGGTTGCGGATCATCTTGTCCAGGTTGTTGACGATCTGGCTGAATTTGGGCCGGTTGTTGCGGTCCTTCTGCCAACAGTCCAGCATGAGCTGGTGCAGGGCGCTGGGGCAATCCATGGGCGGGGGCAGCCTGTAGTCCTGCTCAATGGCATTTATCACCTGTAGGGGTAGATACACAAGTTTAAAGAATCTTCTAGTACGAATCAGTCCCAGTCCCTATAGTCCTTGGGATCTGCTGACATATTATATCTCTCCCAAACAAAATAGCAGAGCCACACAGACAAATATTTATTTCTTATTTCTTCTGACAATATTACACAAAATTAAACAAAAAAGAATAGAAATTGAGCAGCCAGCAAGTGATGGTTTAAGTAGTAAATGTGCACAAAATAAAAGAATATAGCAAATACAGAGCCAGTTTCGGTGATAATTGTCCAAATGTTGATGCTAAATTTCATACAATTTATACACACTTTATAATTGAAATTATATCTTTGGACAGAAACTCATTGTTATTTGGAACCAGTTGTCCAGTTGCAGTTTCTGGGCATCGTGTGTGGGCTTAAGAAACATTTTAACCCGGATTTGCCTCTTGCTTCCCACTTTGGGCCCGTCAACAATCCTAGCGAGTCATTTATGAGTTGTTTATTAGTTTTTACTTCTCACTCTGAAGAAATCTTGAACATGATACTTCCGCTAATGTCGCCAATGGTTTCACCAAAACTCTGACAAGTATAAGTGCTTAACTCCAGTAAGCCAAGTATCTTGTCCAAACATCTTGAGCAAAACAAATCAAGTCCCATCCACCCATTCCAACCTCTTTATCTAAACAAGCCTGTGTGTGTCATACACTTCTACATGTCTCAAGTGGAACTTGGTGCAACTTTAGTCTTTTGTTGTGTGTTTTAGAAGCCAAGAGGTCAAGTGTGGTAAAGGTTTGTTTAGCGTTTAGTTCTAATGACAGCCTAGACATTACCAGACACTGGTGACACTCTGCCAGATCTTTAATGCAGCTATTTGAGGGCCTTTTTGATGTGGTGCATTTTTTTGTTTAGAGACTGTCTAGAACATACATGCATTTGTTCCATGCCTTAGAAGTATACATACATACATACATGAAAAGCATAAGGTTATGGATGCACTTGAAAGTAAGAAGCAGAATTTTGTAAATTATTCTAGCATCTATAGGCAGCCAGTGAAGCTACTGAAGGACACGAGCTGCACAGTTCTGAAGGAGTTGAAGTTTATGGAGGGACTTTTTGGGAAGACCAAAAAAAAGAGAATTGCAGTAATCGATTCTGGAGGTGACGAGGATATGAACGAGAAAGGCAGCAGCATGGGGAGTGAGGACAGGATGGAGTCGATTAATGTTGCGCAAATGAAAATATGCAGACCGGATGATATGATTAATGTGTGACTGAAATGAGAGAGTGTTATCGAGGATGACGCCCAGACTCCTAACTTGAGTGGAGGGGTGGATAGAGGAATTATCAATGTTGATAAAGAAACTGGGGGACTAGGTTAATGTGGAAGGTGTACCGGCGAGTAGAACTTCAGTTGTCCCAGTAGGCCTCACTGTACCTATGTGAGCATCGGGTTTCAGTATGTATATGTGGATTACTAAGTGTGTTGCTAGACTGGCATAATACTGGTGGCCAGGCAGCACTGCAGGAGATTGGGGATTGATCTGTTCGCTTCATAAACACACTGTGATCATTATCTCTGTCTGAAGGAGACCCAGGGAGGCCATTTATCATTACACACATAAATAGCTATTTTCACTTACACACAAAATGTGTATTCCTATCTTTGTAGGTCATTTTCATTGGCTTTTGTGTTACAGTCGACACCTAACCTAATCCAAATCTTAATCACATCAAACAAAAGAGGATTCTAGCCTCATTAACTTTGTTGTAAATAATAATAACAGTAATAATAATAATGCAGTAAAAGCATTTTCTTTATGGAGGATTACGTGTCCTCAAACACACACAGGTTATTAATCAGGTACAGCCAGGCACATAAAGTATTCAGTCACCCCTTATAATTAGTGAGTTCAGCTACTTTAAGGTGCATCCATGCTGACACAGGGGCTTTCAATTGTGCACGAACAGCTTCTATAACCTCCAATGAAAATGATTTTCAATAGAAAAGGATGTTCTGAAGTATAAGGTCACTATGACTAATGACAAGCATTGGATAGAGAACAATATCAATACCTGAGCTCACAAACATTCTTGTGGCTGAATGCTATCAAAATCTCACAGCAATGTTTCAATATCTAGTGTGATGTCTTGTTAGAATTAAATTAAGATACTCAGACTGTTGTATTAGGTTTTGGATTCTTCTGCCTCTAAACACATGCACACACACACAAACACACACGCACACGCACACGCACACACACACACACACACACACACACACACTGAGCTACAGCCTGCTTCCATTCACAGCTCTTACTCATATCCAGGCATGTAATTACTGTCAGGCCAAACATGATTAACACCTACTTGGTAAAGCACAACACTAACTAAAGATATGTTGCATGTTGTAACAGGAAATTCCTGTTGTCACTCTGTGTTTAGATTTGTCTTGTCCTCCATGTTAACTACTCCACTTCTGTACATGGACGAGATGGATGCTGTGGTTTTCTAAGTCTGTGAACAGTGTTGATGTGAGCATCTTCTCCGTTAGCACTGTGGTTCCAGCCAATGTCTATAACTTCTGTTTTACAGTGTTACAGAAAAGGAGACACAAGCCTTAACAGCAAAGGGTTGATGTGGCTGCAGGTTTGCATTCCAGCGTAGCATGAGCTCTCCTTTTAAAATATATAGACTCTTTAAAGTTCAACTGACAAGATTGCCGATAGAATCTATATTTATACCAATCAGCCAAAACCAAACCACATTAAAGCCACTGACAGGTGATTGATTATTTTGTTATGATGGAATCATCAAAGGGTGGAACATAATGTACAGTAAGTGAACAATCAGTTCTTACAGTTGATGTGTTGGAAGCAGGAATAATGGGCAGGTATGATGGCTAAACAACTGGGATTTTTAAAAGAGCACGTCCTGTGGGGTGTTCCTAGTATGCAGTGGTCAATTTCTGAAGAAAGGACAACCTTGCGACTGGTGTGAGGGTCAGTGTGCAATGGCATTCACTGACAGTCATGTTATTATGACTTTGGATGTCTAAGTAGCTACTTCCTACTTACATACTTACTACTTTTAATGAGTTAAACGGGACAAACCACTGATGATGTTAGATAAGACAGGATTAAATACATGACAGATATGATGAACTAGTTTTGGAGAGTTCTAATGATGGCGTCATCTCTGCGTGTCCCCTACTGCACAATGGAGGAGGCCGTAGCAAAGGTTACAGGACCCGAATGAGCCCCGCCGCTCTCCAGCTCATTATAGCGGACATTACAGAGCTCCATTCAGAGCCTGATTAATCTCATCCAGCCGCCTCACACCCACGGCCCAATGGGGGCCAAAGAACGCTATCTGGAGCCGCTAATAAGATAACCGCCACGATCTGTGCTCTCTCTTAGCGCATTAGCGTTCACTCTTTCAATTTGAAACTATTTTCATTATCTAGGCCCATAATTTGCTTTCGCCTCAGTCACCCACAGGGATGCTGCAAATGGAAGCTGCAGTCAAGGGCAAGAACAGTTAGCGCAGCACCGTGCCACGCATGTGAAATAAGTTTCTTACTCACATGTAAGCATATGAGGAGCTTAAATTAAACCTGGGTTTTAGTGTTTCATTCCCCTTTGCATGAAATGACCAGTGAAAAGATATCCAGCCTTTAGACAAGACTGTCTAAAGTTCTCCCTGTCTTCAGTAATCTTTCATTATCTCTATTAAATAGAAAAGAAAAACTTTAGTTTTGTTACCATAAGGCAGCTATGCCCCAATGGGTGTGTTTTGCTTCAAAACCTTCAAAACGAATGATTCAGGAGATACTGAAACTCTTTTGGCTCAAAGGTGGTCGGAACATCAGAAAAATGTTGTTGAGTGGTAACATGTGTTGGTATAGGGGTATTCGTTTCAGGTCACCATTCAGTATTCTGGCCATTACACTGTTAATCATTAAACTGCATTACAGAAAGTCAGTGAGAAAATGTGCAAGACAATATTCGGTGAAACACAATAAAGTTGACTTTGACTTTGACTAAAGTGGAATTTCACTAATTTTCACTAATTTTCACTAATTTTCTGTAACTGCTTAATCCTTGCTAGGGTCGTGGGTACCCGGAGCCTATCACAGGGTCAATGGGCACGAGGCAGGAATTCACCTTGAGCAGGGCACCAGACCACTGCAATACACACACACACACACACACACACACACACACACACACACTCACACACACACACACTCACACACACACACACTCACACACACACACACACACACACACCTACAGACAATTTAGAAACTCCAATTAATTCCACTGATTGTTCAAATTGAATTCAATTATTGCAATCTGTCAACCAAAATGGTTCAATTTAAAAATTGTGTTCATTAGGGACTATTTTACCTTTTAGTGTACCTCTCTGCCATCAAAGGATTTTAATGCTTTAGGCCATTATCTGTTCTTAAAACTTTTCCACAACCAATTACACAGGATTTTTGAAATACTGGTGGAGTTTTACCATGTCTGTAAAGTTTTGTTTGTATTTAAGATTTAAGTAAATTACTTTCCTGCTACAAAACACGAGAGCCTTAATGAGAGGTTGAGGATGCACTGTTATGAACGAGACAGAGACGGCAGGGATAATGAAGTCTATCCTAGTTTATTCTAGCTTTACAAATAAAAATATATTTCTTTGTTAGTGTTACCAAATTATGTTGCTGCATCTTTCATTAAAAAGGAAAAAACATTCATAATTATAAACTGCAGCAGCAGGTAGGTTTAGTAGTGCTAGCCCATTGGTTCATCTGAAGGAACAGCCACAGTGACCAAAAGGATGTAACTGGCCATTGTGAATAATAGGAATTTGAACATACACCTCTGAGAGCTGCTAGGTTTTAGTTTATACTTACTGAATTGACTACCACTGTACCTGTTTGGGTATTATGATCAGTATTCATTTCAAAATCAGAAATTGATACACAGAGATACAGAGACAAGAACAATATAAAATATAAAGTCTAAATAAAATAAAAAATTCAATATTCTATTTGTATAAATGCTTGGGTATTAATGCTCTACACTTAAGTGATTTACTTACACTAATAGGGGGTAGGAGCTAGGAGTTATACCAAGCATGTTACTGCACTAGTAGTAGGTAAGTAATATTGATATTTTATAATAGAAGTTTACTGCAAATAAATTATTTGGCGCCCAATAAGAAAACAGCATGTAAAATTTCACATTGTAAGACTATTGTACAAAATAAGATACTGATACAGTATATGTTAATATCAAACTTTTTTGTTTACTTTCAACTAAATATTAATGTCAAAGTTAGCTGACTTCTATATATGGATGTAATCTGGAATGTTTTGGCACTATTCCCAAGGCAGTAGCCTACTATATGTCTGCTCTTCCTTCAGTTTTGCAGTTTTGCAAATAGTAATATCTAAACTGCTTTCAATTTAATATATAAGATTATTGCAAAGTGACAAAGAAACATGCTCCAAGATTGCAAATATTTTTAGAAGACAGAGAACGTTTGACCACCAGTGTACGCCATCTGCAAGACAATTCATGGAGATCAAAGAGAGAGGATTTCCTTTGAGTCATACAAAACAGCTGTCCACATCAGTCTATATAGGCCACAGTTCACAACTGGCCTACAGTGATCACCGAATGGGAATGGTTTTGTATACTAGAATGGTTCTAAAAGAGCGCTTAATATGTCAGGCATTGTAGACACTGACACAGCTCTACTGGAGGCTCTGAGGTTGGGCCCCACATGGTGTGGGGAGTCCCACGGGCAGATTTATGAAGCATCGCTACTGCTGTTTACCTCCCCTCTGATACCAAACAGCACCACTGCTCTCATCCATCATTCACCCACAGCCGGAGCATCATACCAAGAGAACCACCAACTGTTTCTGGCATGAAGGGCTGCAGCAGGACAAGGGGGAGGTACTGAACTAATACTGTGAGGCACTACCATGATACCTCTTAGAGGTCATAGAGGTTTTTCTGGCAATAAGGAAATGGGAATAATATTCTATAAAGAAGTAATTACTCATTTGTAGCAATTATTCAGTGATCTGAAAGATTATAAATATGAGTGGGTTGAGTCTGGAGTCTGGAATCGCCAAAGTATTCTGAAGAGTGTATATTACAAACATGAGGTGCTTACATCTTGATTGGTCATGTCCCAGTACGGCCTCTCTCCATAGGACATCACCTCCCACATGACGATGCCGTAGCTCCACACGTCGCTGGCAGAGGTGAACTTCCTGTACTGGATGGCCTCTGGAGCGGTCCATCGGATGGGGATTTTTCCACCCTATAACACAGAATCAATGGTACAAACCATACAGATTTGTCTTTATTGTGTTTTTTAAACAGTAACATTGATCCCACTGCAATTTTACCAGATAAAGCACCATATTTAGTGCTCAGATTGTATAGTGTGACTCTTACCAAAGCACTGGTATATGTGGGGTCAGACGTGTCATCCTCCAGGAAACGCGACAGCCCAAAGTCAGACACCTTGCACACTAAGTTACTGTTGACCAGAATGTTCCTGGCCGCGAGGTCACGATGAACGTAGTTCATATCAGCGAGGTACTTCATACCCGAGGCAATCCCACGCAACATGCCCACCAACTGGATCACTGTGAACTGGCCGTCATTTTGCTGTAACATACAAACATCATATCAATCATTTAAAAGACAAAATTCTTTTTTTTACCTTAATACTCCTTAAAACCACAGTGACTTTAGCAGCCTCTAAAATGTCTTCTTATTTCTTGTTCCATCATTGTGCCAGCACAGGTAAGCCAATGAATATCCAGCAAAAATCAGTATGTTTCACTTCGCCCTCCCAACACCCCTTTACTGTCCAGTGAAACACAGTTCTCACACACCCTCGCTGACCCTCCGTGACACAACATTTTATGGTACAGAGGGAACATGATTTTTTAAGACTTTAAGCTGGTTAGTTTAGGTTGTTCACAAGGAACTATTTAATATAACATAACTTTTCGAAGAACTTTAAATGAATATCTAAGCCACATGAACCATAAATAAATATATTTACTACACACCACAACCGGTATTAATAATGTAAAAATATTATGAAGTAAGCATTAACACGAACAAGTCAGTACATGATATTAAGCACTCAATTGTGTTAATACAATTGTATTAAAAACAGTTTTATGTGTTATGTGTAATCGTCTAATATTATTTTCACTTATAGCCATAGTTTGTTGTTACTTTACTTTGTATTCTGTATTTAGTTTACAAAAGTGAAGGTCATTATTTTGGAGGTTTGCGTCTAGGTTTTATGCTGGGTTTGGTCAAAGCAGACCATGACTGTCCAGTGCTGAGCCCTGCTAAATCCTGCAGCTGCTCTCCATGGCCATCATAAAGTGCAGCACATGAGGAGCTCCTGCTGCTTTACCCCAGCTGCGGCTCCAGCTGCTTCCATCTGCTGGCCCACCGCAGTCTCGATCATAAAGGACCACGGACCCTCAAGTGCTGGTCACAGGAGACCAAAGCAGCCGGCTCAGTGTAGACAGACACACACGCGTCAAGTGGGGAGAGGCACTATAGGATCCTGGGTAGTCCATACTTTTATCTTGTCCACGGGGCCACACAACAGCCGAGAGGCAAAACGACAAGTTTTCTAATACTAGTCCTGGAGAACCGAGTTTTGTGTTTTCCTGGCTCTAACACACCCTGTTCAGGAAAGGCTCGTTTATGAGCTGATTAGTTGAAACAGGTGTGTTACAATAAAGAAAACAATAAAACATGCATACCAGAGGACCAGAGCTCCAGGACCAGTGATTGGAATCATTGGACTACAATGCTATATATCCTCACAACACACGTCTATGGAGCAGTGGAACTGTGTTCTCTGTACTGAGGGAGCTGCAAGTCAAATCCTCACAGCAATCTTACAACATCTAGATAACAAATCAAGTAGAATATGTAATAATCTGCATGAGTAATGCATATGCTAGTGGGAGAGAAGTGTCTTTTGGATTACACCATGTATACGAGCAAGGAACATGTTTAGGCTCATGATGGAGTTTTATACGTAGCATATGGGCAGAATGATATGATATGTTACATAAGGCACAAAGTCATGCCTGTGTCCAAGCTTTTTTTTTTGAAAAAGGTGCAGTTTAAACGTGTCCCTGCTCTGAATACCGTCCCTCTGCATGACGTGTCCAGTGTACTGTTGAGGTGTAAAAACACCATAATGCCACATCTCGCTCTAACCCTTCCCCCTCATTAAGCAACCTGAGCTCCTCCTCACATCCTCGCTGTCTCCTAACTTCCCCCTGTCCTCATCCTGGCAATTAAGCTCTATGAATTATTCATGAGGCTGAAATCCCTCGCAAAACGCGAGCCGACGCTCTAATCTCCTCGCAATGTTTGCCTATAGCTTAATTGGAGGAACTCGTAGCCCAAAGTAATTTGGATCCACAACCAGAGAAAGGTAAACATTCCTTGCTTGATTATACATGCATTATTTCTTTTCAAAAGCTTATCAGCAGCCACATCTTATTGCGGATTCACCGCTTTTCACCTGAGAAGGAGGTCAACGTGTTCTCAAAAGATGCCTGGAAGTTGCATTCACATTTGAATTTCATTGTCTTTTACTCCAGGTTATACATTTTGGCAGACTGCTCTCTCTCTCACTCTCTCTCTCTTAGTCCTTCATCTAATCTTGCCTTAGTAAGCACAGAAAGAGAAATCTCAGACAGTTTCTCTCTACGGAGGGAGCCTCTGCCCCATCCCTGCCTTGGCGTTCCACTGTAAAGCTGTCAGCCTCACCCATTTCAGCTGCGATGCTGTCAGCGAATGTTATGCACCACAATGCTTGTTTTGAGAACGTTCGGCGAGGTGTCAGAATTGCACAACAACCTTGCGGTGTAATCACGCAAAACTGAACACACACATACACACAGCTCTTACAACCGCGAGCCAGATCTGTGAGATATTCCGTCGCGAAATGCAAATGTTTAGACTTCATCAACATGAACGTCATGTCTGGAAAGCAGGGGCACCTTATTTACCTGCATTTTCCTTCTCAGGAAATCAAAACTTCACGCTGCTTCTTCTCACAGATAGAGTGGAGTCTTCCCTTCGATTTAAATACTGATAAAAGACTACGTGCTCAACAGATATTAAAGTTTGATTTTATAGAGGCACTCAAAAGTTTGGAAACACCTACGCTCTTTAGATTTAAGCTTTTATATAGTATTTTTGGTGTAATGGATACATTTTACATAAAAAAAGAACACAACACAAAATGATACTTCCAGCATGTTCACACATAAAGAAGCAACCGTTTACTAAATATTTCCAGTAAAAACTCAGCATAACAATGCTTATGAAATTAACCAGCCTTCATTTTCTAGAAAAAAAATAACAGCTTCACACCCTTGCCTGTCATTCATTACAAGACATCGCAAATTTCATGCATGCCAGTGTTAAAACAGCATGGCAGGGCATGTGGATGCAGTCTTGGTGTTAAAGCGCATATGTCACATGTCCCAACAGGAGCTCAGCAAGCCAGCTACGATAACATCAACAGTCAGTGTGGAGAAAAGTGCATCTGGGCTCCCTCTCTTTTGGAGCTGTTTTGTTCCAAAATAAAATCCTAAAATATGAATACTATAGGTGAGAATTCTGACCAATCACAAAGCAGTGCAGATGGTGCCATCAACATAAAATAATTAATTTGACTGAAAATATTTAAAAATAAATAATATTAATGATTTCAGGAATACTCTTGAATAGAAGTACAATTCTGTAATTTAACTACACAGAGAAGTACTGAATCAAAATGGGCTTTCTGGCCTAAAACTAGCATTTAATTTGTTGTCGTTTATGATATGTAATCTGCAACAAAGAATTGTATCCCACAGCCTCACCAGTCTGACAGAATCTTTTTTTTTTTCATTTTTGTTTCGTCACTGAATACCCAACATGCATGGAGCAAATATGGCACATAACCATTGGAAATTCCACCTTTCTTTAAAAAAGAAATGGAATGATATTGAGGATGCTAAATATAAACATAATATTCAGAGTTTTATCGGAAACATTTGCTACCTGGCTTCCATCTGCAGTAGCTAGCTGGTGGAAAAAGTATATATGTATATGAGCCAGTTATTAAACATTGTCCGTTTTGAAATGATAGATCACAATTTGTACAGACTGAATAAACAGTATGTTTTAAACATACAAACAAAATCAATTTTACTGTAATTCTGCTTAATGTTAGTTCTGGTTAATGTTCACACTACTATGTAATGTTACAGGCTAGGGGTCTAAGGGGTCAAACTCTTCCTGAAATATTCTTTTAGCATGAAGTAGCAGCATTCATAAAACATGGTTTCAATTCTGACTTACATATAATCTAATATCCCAAAGCCATGCATTTAGGAAACTTTAGCATACTGAAGCTTAGCAATATCGCCTAGCTCAATGCTAAATGGAATAAAGTCAAACACCGTGAATGGTGGGCCGTTTACTTCGCCTCATTTGTTCCCTGTAATCGCGGTGGTTTCTTGTTTCTGAAAATTACACTTCCTGACACCCCTTAAAGCTGCGTGTCAAGGATAACATAAGTTTTCACTCATGATAGATCAGAGGCAAAGCTATACTAATGAGAAAAATAAATCACTTCTCCTCCCCCCAAAGATCAGACGTCCACAATTTACATAAATCAGAGGCACGCCGTTTTCCCTCTGCTAACTTCAAACACGCATAAAGGGCAATTAGCGGTGATGAAGGCTTCTGGACACCCACTTTTTTCCCGCAGCACGTTCGAATCAAACTGATGTCTGCCAGAGTTGGCCGCGTTGCTTCCTGACAGCGGCCTCCTCCTCTAATTTCCAACCCTGCTTCCATTTCTCTGGGATTTGAGAGATGTTCCCTTTTAGCTAAACATCTGAATGACACAGATGCTAGCAGAGAGCCTAGCCAAATACACTTTGAAACCATATACTTTGACTTCCTATTTCATGTGCATGAATTATGCATGGGATCAAAACGAATGGCAGCGCTCCCACACTTCTGATCAATGTACTCCAGGATAATCATTGCAAAATACCACCAACACACATTGCAATTACTTCACCCAGTAGTACAGTGATATACTGTATTGAGCCTCTTTATGACACCACAACATGGCAATTTAAGTAAATATGAATTTATCTCCAGCACTGCTACCGTTCACTGCTCGGATAATAACTGTGGAAATATAATGTCTGAACACATGTTTTGCATGAAGTCTAGAAGAAGGCTGTTAACTGGGATTGCTTCTTTTTGAAGAAGACATCAATCTTACATGGCTATCAGAAGTTTAAAAACCTGAAACTGTGTGAATTTAAATGACTGTCCAAACTCCCTGTGGCGTCCTCCTCCAATTTCTTCATTTCTCTGAGATTTGAGAGATGGTAACCTTTAACAAAACATCTGTGCAAGTTAGTGAAGAGGAAGGCCTAGTTCATCTACACTATAAATCCATGATCTTTAATACAGTTTCCAATGCATGTGATTAAAATTATAATTAAAAATTGACTGGTGGCCCGTCAAGGGATTTGATTATGATTTGTGTGGAATTGGTCAAAGATACAGAAAATGGTCATAAAGCACTAATAAACATTACAGTCATTTCACCCACCAGCCATTGTGGTGATTCTTATTAATACTGTGTTTCTTTATTCCACTAAATAATCAACTATGATTTGAATACATTTGAAATGATCACCAGCACTCCTACTGTTTACAGTTTGGATTAGAACTGTGTGTTCTAGTGCTTTGCAGGGACACTGTAGCAGTGGGATATTTGTTTCCACTGTCGCTTCTTACAAATATGGTAATTGTGTACAGAAATCAGAATTATAAACATCTGGAATGGTTTGATCACTACTGGGATTTTTTTATGTGGTACAAAACTAACCAAACTGCTTCCTGAGAACAACTGCCTCCTTAAAAGAGATTTGAGAGATGTTAACTTTGAACCGGACATGTGACTGAAATGAGACAGATGCCAAAGGAAGGATCTATACATGTACACATTTTTTTTTTACTTCCAGTTCCAAATTGTATGAATTAAGCATAGAATTGATAGAGTTGGTGTTGCTTTTGACTCATCTGATCAAGCTACTCTTTAAAATCAGCAGAAAGTCAAGAAAACAGTGGGAATTTAACTATGCTTCATTTCTCAACAGTAACATTCATTTTACTGTAGATTAAAATTATCCTGCCATAAGCTTGACAGCTAGACTGTAGCAATAGGCAATTTTGTTCCAACATGAATTTTAGCAAACACTGATGCTAGCAGAAAGCCACATATGCACTGAAATTGTATATTTTGACTTCTAGTTTCATGTGTATAAATTATGCATGAGATTAAAAACGCCTGGCATTGCTGATCAATGTATGCTATGATGTAGATTTAGTGTATGTGGGATATATGTTTATTAATATAGCTGAGAGATGTTCTGAAGCTCGTGGCGTGGGGAGTGCATTAACACGAGTGTGACCGATGTGATATAAGAGCATGAATACAACAGAACACTGCCTTTATTTAAAACAAGCTTGATATCAAAGCAAACGTTAGCATGGTGACCCATGGAGATGAAGGTAAGTGTGTTGCTGGATTATTAGAACAGGGGGACTGAGCAAATCAATACAGAGAGTAGCCACGCGCCGTGGGGAAGTCTGCTGAAGAGGCATGATTGGGTGTGATAGGAAAAACCCCTGAGGAGGATTATCTGATAGACACTGTGATAAATAAAGAACAGACGTCTACAATTACGCGCATCCACAAACACACATGCACACACACCCACACCCACACACACCCACAACCACACACACACACACACATTCAGTAATGAGGAATTTTCATTCAGTTACATGTCTGTGAGTATTTGTTCCCCCACTGAGGTAGCTGGCTAGGTGTGCTTTCGTGCATTTACAGTAATTGGAAGGATTTAAAAGATTCCGATATATATTCTCTGCACTATTTGTTGTTAGAAGATTAGTTTGATTATAGTTTTTGTCATTTGGAGAATTTAATGTACACATTTGTTTACTTACTGGAGTACTTTAGTTGCAGTGCTTGTATAATTTTGCACTTGGGGTAAGATGCTAATGTACAGTGACATGCAGAAGTTTATGGTTGTGTTGATTTTCCATCACAAAATAGTACATATTATTTACTATGAGCTCACTTAAATATGGAATTTATTGCAAATTTAAGGGCACTCCTAGAATTTATTTGCTGAACAAGCTGAATAAGGTCCTGCAGAACTACTTCTTTCATACACACAAATGTGATATCACTTACTTATTCCTACTGAACAATGAAACACAAACCTCTTAACTGTCTGAATGTTGCATCTATTGGGAAAAAAAGTATGTCACGTATACAGACCCTCTCATTTGGAGACTATCATCCCCCTGAATGCTGAGTGTTTTAACCACCACAGCATTGTAAAAATGGACTATGCGTTCACAAAGCGTTGGAAAGGTACTGTCCTTTGCTTTCCTGTGCTTGAGCTGAAAATGTTTCTGGCCGAATGGTGTTATGACATCACTTTATTTAATTGTATGTACAGCGATATCTCATGTTTGACTTAGCTGCTTTACACATTTCATGGTTGTCAGTCAGTCTGTCAGTCGGTTGGTGACTCGCAGGCTGGCCCAATGGGGGTCCAGCACAAATTAGGAAATCCAACACAAAGAACAAAGAAAACTGGATGTGAAAATGGCTTAAAATGCTATTTAAACATTCATGGCTTCTCAAAGAAAACATGTTTGAATATATTCCCTTGTCTTAATAAATTTTAAAATGTGTGTCATGTGGCTGTGTGTCTGTCTTGTCTGGGTGTACATGATTGTTAGTTGACAGTGCCAGAGTAGGAGTGGCCTGTCCTGAACGGGACTATTTAGGTGGAGGGTGTGTTGTTTACTCACCCTCAGAAAGGAGTCTAGCGAGCCATTCTCCATGAACTCAGTGATGATCATGACGGGACTGCTTTTGGTCACCACGCCCTCCAGATGGATGACATTTGGGTGGTCAAACTGTCCCATGATGCTCGCTTCACTCAGGAAATCCCGCCTCTGCTTCTCCGTGTAGCCAGATTTCAGAGTCTTAATGGCCACAAACATCTCCCGTTTCCCTGGTAGCTTGAGATTACCACTGCACACTTCCCCAAACTCTCCTAAAGAAGTATGAAGAACTCAGCTAACTCAGTATGGGTGTAACAGCAAAAGCATAACATCACAATACTATCTATATATGTATATTTGTCTCTGGAAAGAAATGAGAGCACCGCAAGTTATCTCTATGAGCATCTCTGCCATTTCATGCCAGTGTCTGTTAAATTCCTACACAGGCACCTCATTCTGCTTTATGAGGTACTGATTAAAATCTGAATCAAATCTTATTTAATGAGGAAAAGTATAAAAACACTGCTGTAATCGACTAATTATTGCCATTTTTATTTAAGAGTGAACAAGAGATTTGTTTTCTGTGTATTATTCAAGTTCTGTAAACACTGCAACATTTCTCTTATTCTGATGTATTGTCACTTCCTTTAAAATGATGCTTTAAAAAACAATATTGTTATTTGGAAATTAGGACAAATATTGCCAGCTGTTCTTAAAAACTAAAGCAAACCGGTTCAGTTTAATACTTGCACCTATAAAACTGTCACGGGTTGGGCCGCGAAGCCCAAACCCGGAGCTACCTCGGAGCATGGAGCAGACAGGAGTCCAGGGATCCATACTGATGCGGTTTATTTACAAAATAAACGAAAACCAGGCACGGGGGCCGTCAGAATAACCAGAACGAGAATCAACAGAAACAGGACACAGGGGAAAGTGAGGCGATGGACACATGAGTGAGGCTAACACAAACAGCACTTTAAATAACAACAGAAATCAGAACACAAACACAGGACAGGTGGAAACTCACTCATGTGACACACCCAGACACGTGAACAAAGCAAACCCCAGAAAACACTTCAAAGTAAAGGCCCCCCTAGAACACAGAACTGAACAAACCATAAATATCAACAAAAAAGCAGTGGCCCTAACTGGCCACTGGCCTGACCGCGACAAAAACATAAAACCTGAGAAACTGAACATTTTTCCAGAGCTGACATATATATATAATTTTGGAGGTTTATGAACAAGCTGGAGCACACAAAATTCCAAGCAAAAAAGCAGTGATGACTTGCTTGTTGTTGTTTAGATACTCTAAAATTTCTGATGATCACTGATGATGAGGAAAAAGCATTGAGATGTAAACATTTACATCATGACATTTAGCCCACTCCACAATAACAATACAACAGATATGGTGTTTTTCAGGGAAATTAAAGGCGATATAAAGTACCACATCTAATCTTATTACTCTGTCCAGACTTTACCTGCTCCGATGACCTGCTCAATCTTCACACAGGAGATGTCGATTTCCTTGGCAAATTCTCTAACTGCCTCATTAGGGTCTTCATAGGTGAACGGATCGATGTAGATCTTCATTCCTGGCGTCACTTGGAAAAAATCAAGAATAGCTATAATATTTAGGGCTTGGTCGGCTCACTTTAGCTCACTGGGAAAAGAAACAAGTATCGCGTCAAACAATTAAAGGAATCGTTTTACCAGACAGGATAATGTGAATACCAGTGAAGTTATAGCTGCTTGTTTTTTATTCATGCTTTAAATGTTCAGTAATTAAGTAATTAGAGCAATACACTACAGGGAACTAGGGAAATTGCTGACAAAAACATGGTTTTTGTAAAAAAAAAATACAGTTAGCAAATAGAAAATATTCAAATATTGACTAGATAATTAATATTTCCTTTGAGTTTTGTCATTTTGTAATGACAACTTAAGAGAAGATGCAATTTATTCAACCACTTTGAAGTTCAGGGAGGTAAAAAAAATCCTAGATTATGCAGGATTATGCAAAACGACTGCTACCCCTATAGCTCTAGCTTGGCGTTGTAATAGCTTATGCCTGTAGACTGTGGAGTGTGACTGCGTTTCCAGAAGCTTCAGTGAGGCTGTTTAGTGTATGGCGCAGGGTGTCATGGCCAAGACGCTATCAGCCATTTCCGCTGCAGCAAATCAAACGGCCTTTGATGGCAGGTAAATTGGCTTAAGGTGGCATTTAAAGTGTTCAGAGACTGGGAGCGAACCATGCTTTAAATCCGATTATTCAGACACAGCTCCACATCTGGCCCTGGGCACTTTAATGGCCATTGTGCGCTCATGCACTTGGCTGGGAAAACGATGTGAAGGAGAGTGAGACATGGGCTGTGAGGTATGTGACTGCACCCCGAAGAGGAGGAGGAACTGAAAAGAAAGAGGCGGTTGAATGAAATAATGACAATAGGCAGTACTTCTTTAATGTGTTTCCAGTTTTGGGGTGTAACTAGCCTCAAGCACTCTGCCCACATGTGAATGGAGTTTTTGATAGTAAGCTAAGCTGGACACAAGTATTCTCAGCTGTATTCTGACTGGCACCCACCTCTGTGCTGTGGGTTCTATCAGCAAGAAGTTGTCTGCTCTGAGCACCATCACTGAACCTTTTAGTAATAGTCTAAAAAAGTTTGTAAACTGGCAAGACATTTTTAGAATTAATTTGGGCACTTTCTTTAAGTCAGATATCCTTATGTTTGCTGATGTGTCCCAATTTGTTTATCACCAGTTTGCTAAAAAACAGTCATGCTGAAAAACAGTCTGTGGTTTGTCATTTTAGATGTCAGCCAGCGGCCTTTTCCTGTCAAAGTAGGTGGTTTTTGGCCACATGAAGGGATTCTCTGACAGAAGCCTGGCTTGCGAGACTAGACATTAACAGACAACATGCGATCTGGATGGAATAATCATTTACTTGCATCATAGAATAGCTGGGAAAATGGTGGGTATTATCGCTGGTGTAGTGTAGTGTGTAGTACTGCTGGTGTAGTATAGTGGTATTATTACTGTTGTAGTGTAGTGTGTAGTACTGCTGGTGTAGTACTGCTGGTGTAGTATAATGGATACTATTGCTGGTGTAGTGTAGTGTGTAGTACAGCTGCTGTAGTAAAATGGGTATTATTACTGTTGTAGTGTAGTGTGTGGTACTGCTGGTGTAGTATAGTGGGTATTATCGCTGGTGTAGTGTAGTGTGTGGTACTGCTGGTGTAGTATAGTGGGTATTATTACTGTTGTAGTGTAGTGTGTAGTACTGCTGGTGTAATATAGTGGGT
>JBBPDC010000135.1:12107576-12119539 GCA_037974485.1 Hemigrammopetersius urotaenia
CACACACACACACACACACACACACACACACACACACACACACACACACACACACACACAAACACACACACACACAGGTGCTGTAGTGGTGGTCTCAGAAAGGCAATAAAACAAAGGAAATAACACAACGAACTGGACAGCTCCAGCCGTGTCCATGTCATTAAGGCCGTCTTTACAAGCAGTGGTGCTCTGGTAACTTCCACTAATGAAAAATATCACGGAAAACACACTCCAGCTCTCTGATTGGGCCCAGCTGGTGGTCTAATTATCCAGGGAACTACAATGCAGAGGCTGGAAATACCAAACAGAGGGCTTAAGCTATGTTCACATTTTAAAACTTATCGCTTATTTCACATTTTACACTCAGTTCACATTGAGGCAGAAATTGAAAGCGATTAATAGTGAACAAAAAAAGGATTGAAAGCCAACACCTTTTCCCATAATGAGGATTAAAGGCGTCCTAAATCAGGTTTTTTGTGTTCACACCCCTCTGAAAAAATCCCACTAATCTGATTTATGGTAATGTGAATGTGTCCCCGGCGTGTAGCACACAAACTCACCGGTTACACACAATGATGATGACCACCAGAGCGATGAGGAAGACCAGTCCAGCAGCTGCCGAGCCGATGATCAGAGGCAGCTTCTCCTGTATGCTGGTGTTGTACTCTTCTATAAAGACACATACATACACAGAAGCAAATATTAGCCTTGAGAAATCTATAAACATTGCGAGTCCTCAACACATGCTAGAAAATATGATACCGTAATAAAAAAGGGCTAGTGATTGAGCATATAGCACAGATCCCACCCATGTCCTGAGTGACACTGTTTTGAAAGGATACCACTAAGTCCTGACATTGGTTTCCACAAAACACATGGTGGATACACTTAAATTCCGACCACTAAGTTTCTTCTGCCAAAAATGGTCAAAATATGCACTTTTACAAATACAAAAATGGAGACGTGCATTTCGGTTTCACATCACTCCATTTCACATTCATTTCAGTGCATTTACTGTAGTATATTTTGATTTTCTTTGGTGGGCAGTGATTACGGAGTTGCCTCTGCAATCAGAAGGTTGTGGGTTTGATTCCCAGGACTGCAAGTGACACCCTTGAGTAAGATATTGTCCCCACTGCACACTTGGTGAATGGGTTAAATGCAGAGAACAATTCCATGCTGGACACGTTCATACATTTTACACTCATCTGCTGTTTCAAGCAATTTTCTGGTACTGTCCTGAAATCATCACACAGCCAAGTAAGGGAAATAATTATAAGAAAGATGTAGACTATGGGCCTTTAAGGCATATACATCATTCAGGAATGGGCTGACATGTAAAGCCCAAGTGTATTGTGTCTAAATCTGATCCACCCTGCAGCAGTAGAGACTCGTGCTGGGTTACACTGCGGTGTGCAGCGTGGATTCATGCAGGTGAGAAACCTCCAGCAGCCTCCGGCAGGCCACAGTGGGGGATTCTGGGATAGGCTTGATGCCTGGGAGGCAAGACACAGCCTGGGCCGTGTGCTCCCCTGGCATATGAGCAGGCATTGGAGAGTGTGTGTTGGGCGGCGTGAGTGTTTAGGGTGGGACAGACGGCTGGGGATGCAGGGAGAGTGCTGCTTTCTCGCTCCCTCCCTCTCTTGCTGCATATCCTAATTACAGCCTATTCAAGCAGTATACAGACATAACAGCCTCACTAACCGCCTGCGCTAACTCCCTCTCGAAACCCTACAGAGGCAGCAAGCGGCGAAGCGACTGCCATTAGCTGCTCGGAGCATCTGAATTAGACTGGGGAGACAGGGCTTGTTGTAATCAGTAAACAACACTCACTGCTGACAGTTTGATATGAATATAGCTTGTTTACGCATGTCCCCTAATGGTGAAGACACTTACATCTACAAGACTTTGACCGATAGATTCCCTCTACTACTAATGTCAATCATGGACCACTTGAAAGTCAGGAAATGCCCCGTCTGCAGCTTAAAGATGCACAGAAGTAAACCTCTTTTCCTTTAACCAACTTTCTTTTGAAGTTCATCTCCTGCATCAGCCTAGATATGCGTTCAGGTTTCAGAACACTCGATAGCGTTTCTTTATTCTTCTTCTATTCCCATTTTTATTTTAGTTTTGACTGTGGCTGTGCTTGCAAAACAGATAAAGGTATACACAGCCATCCAAACAAGGAACACCTTCCCTCCCCTAACATGGACTTAAATGATCTGGACGTTGTGGGGAAAAAATACTAAAGACAAAAACAAATATTAATAGAAAAATAACAATGAAAAGCTATAAGAAGCTGCAGGCTACTTCACGTGAGCTATAGCAATTTTAATATTGTAAAAATAGCATTTTTTGCGCTGTACATACATTTGAGGCGTCAAAAGCACCAAAACTATAACGACTGCACCACCATTTATTGTTCATTGGCCATGTAGTATCTAACTGTATTTATAATGATATATAACCTATGCTCACACAAGCTTTCCATCTAATATACTTTTAATAAAACTCAAGCTCTTATATATTATTCGTATCCAACCCTTTAAGGCCTAAAGTCTCCACATGTGAAAACAAGTGAACATGGATTCTAATTGACCCAAAATGATAAACCTGACTATCTGATGCTGAACCGCAATTACGCTGCCTAATCCATGTGCCAGGCCAAGTGACACAGGCTTATCAAATGTGCACGCTGGAGAAGGAAGAGGGCTAATTCGGACCACAGGCTGTGGAAGTAATGAGCTGTTCACAGATCAGTCAGATTTGAAATGTGGATATGGACCTGGTGACCCATGGAGGAAAGCTGCGTTTCAGCTGCTGTTAGCACCCACAGTCTAGGGCATTACTCCAGCAGGAGGCCCTGAATCCATGCTGGTGATAAAGTGATAAAGCAACACTGGTTTTCTCACAGGCTTGACCTACAGGGTTATGTCTAAGGACATTATACCAGCTGATATAGAAAACTATACAGTCTAGTCTCACCTCTCTAAAACCATAGTATGAAAAAAAATATTCAGACTGCCTAACACACAAGATGCTTCCTGTGACTAAGTAATCTAAAATGGACTCGCTTATGTGGTTTTTGTCCCTGTATGACCTACTGTCTACTAAAATGAACAAAAGTAGGTAGACAATTCAAGCTTCTGCTACTGGCTTTAGTTTTACAAGATATTTCTGTCCAACTGTGCACCTTTTTCATCAAACTGTCACTTTAAGAAGCACCCAAACTTATGAATCCATGAGGTCTCAAAGGAATCCCAGAGAAAAGACTTTTATACCATCTTACACAGGCCAAATTCGTAATCCGCCATAAATCATTTTGTCAAATCTTTTAGTTCTCTTCCTATCTGCACTGAAGCATGCTGTGCTGCTCACCCTCTGTCATGGTCTGGAAGTACATCTTGCCGCTGAAGCGTCCAAATCCCGCCACAGTCCGTGCCCGAACCTGGAAGACGTAGATGGCTCCAGGCTTTAGGCCGCGGATAACAACCGTGTTGGTCTGACTCCTCACAATGGAGGAGTTATACTCCGTCTGATCCTACGTTGCGCATAGAAAGAAGAGGAACATTCTCAGAAATGATTCCCTAATTAGCAACACAGTCTTTTTACCATTTTAACACATATGGCAGATGGTGGCCTAGCAATCAGAAGGCTGTGGGTTTATATTCCAGGACTGCTAGTGGCACCACTGAGTTACTCTTGAGCAAGGTACCATCCCTACACACTGTTCCTGGCTGCCTGCTGCTTCCTGTGATGAATGAGTTAAATACAGAGAAAGAATTTCATGCTGTGTGCTGTGCTGTGCTGTGTCGTGTTCACGTGTGACTATAAGGGGCCACTTTACCATTCTTTACTTTATATTTCAAGTCATATTGTGTTAAACAATGTGTCATGACATCATAGTTGTTTCTGCTGGTTAACAGATATAATAATAAAAAATAGAATAACAGTAAAAATCAAAATAATGGCACAGAGACCATGACTATGATATTAACAAAGATCCATAAATAATCGCATGCAGAGTTGCAGGCATTGTTAATGTGTAACTACGCAGGCATTAGAGACATAAAAAGCTGTGGAAAAGAGAACTGGCCATCGGTGATTTATCTTAGTACCGCCACGTTCTTATTAATTCGCAACGCCCAAAGACACTGGTCACAGTCATTCATCTGAGCACGCCATGAGGTATCAGCAGGTTCGGGAACTATCACAGCTACATATGGCACTCTAACAGGGCTAGACAGGCTAGCTAACGGATGGAGGCCCTTCAGGAGAAGCCTGCTGTGGGTGTCAGGCTCTTACACAACCAGTCCAGTCACCATTCATTAGTTCAGATTTTGCATATAGCAACCCTTATGTTTGTAATGACAGACAAAAGCTGGAGCACCCTAGGTTAAACAACACAGTTTGTCTCCTTTAAGTGAAAATATGTTATGCATCCTGTAGGGAAAACATTTGTTTAACATATGCATTTAACATATGTGACACATGTTTTGCACAGGGCCCACATTTTATTTTTCCAATCTGTTCAATTCAGCAAAACTCAGAGTAATTGCATTAGACAAAGCATTTTCTCTATAAAATGAACAGCATGCATTTGTGTCTGTGAGAAACTATGATCCATCGGTGCACATTCAATCACTGTTTTCAATTATTTCGAACTAACTCTTTTGTAGATGAAATGAGTCTGAGATGATATTACTGGGTCACTTTATATGTTATAGATTATTCTTAAATGACACAGAAGCCTCTCAGCATCATGAATGAAGTTAGGATAAAATAAATACCCGAATATTATATTTCAAATGTAGATGTAGGCAGATAAAGGTTTACTAATAGAAGAAATTATGTTAAATAGATCATTACAGTGTATCATTAATAAGAAAAAAATGTAAATGGTCTATACTGAACAGAACAGTGTCACAAGCCTTGGTCCTGGAGATCTGGTTCCGGACACAGTCAGTAACACCTGCTCTGGCTAATGAGCTTCTTCATTAATTCCTGACTAGCACAAGCATTGAGTAAAGTGCAGGGGGCAGCATGTTAGATTGGAGCCAAACATGGCAGGAAAGTAGATCTCCAAGAGGAGTGGTGACCACTGGAATAGAACAGAACCTTACATACCGAAGACATTTTGGTGTCTAGTTTAAGTTTACACTGTAGATGTATTACTGTATATTAAGTTGTATGTTATTCTCAGGGTGTCTACGTGGTGCAACTGTCTAAGCCCTATCAACAGGAGATCATAAGCCTATTCCCCAGTGGCGCTGCAAACAGCACAAATGGTTTTGCCCTCTCAGGGTAGGATGGCTACCCTCCCCCCTATAATTGGCAGTCAGCGCTCTCCTCGAAGCGTGCTGAGCTATGTAATGATGTTGCATTAGCAGCACTTCGAAAAGAACGTCACGCCTTTCCTGTGTCCGTAGTATAGCATGATAGGGTCCTAGCAAGTTGGCAGCACTGGCAAAAAATTCTCTCTCTGTCTCTCTCTCTCTCTGTCTCTCTCTCTCTCTCTCTCTCTCTCTCTCTATATATATATATATATGTGCTGCGTTAACGCGAGACTCTTATCGCGCGATAAAAAAAATACCGCCGTTAATCTATTCACAAAGTTGGGTTGGGAGCTGGGTCTATACTACGCAAGCTATGACGACTTTCACCTTGATATTTTAGCACGGATTTACTCTGTCTCTGTCTGTCTGTCTGTCTCTCTCTCTCTTTCTCTCTCTGGTTCGTGAATTTTCCGGATCGCGCCCGTTTTAAACCTGTCTCGCTCTCTCTGTCGCTCTCTCTTGCGCGCTCTCTCTGTGCCTCTCTCTCTCGTTCATGACTTTTCCGGAGCGCGCGGATCATTTCTCTCTCTCGCTCTCTGTCTCTCTCGCTCTCTCTGTCTCTCTCTCTCGCGCTCTCTCCCTTTCTCTGTCTCTCTCTCGTTCGTGCGATCATCTCTCTCTCTCTCTCTGTCTCTGTCGCTCTCTCTGTATCTCTCTCTCTCTCTCTTTCTCTCTCTCTGTCTCTCTCTCCCATTCTCCGTCTCTTTCTCGTTCGTGCGATCATCTCTCTTTCTCTCTGTCTCTCTCTCGCTCTCTCTTACTCTCTCTCTCTCTTTCTCTCTGTCTCTCTCTCGTTCCTGACTTTTCCGTATTTAAACCTTGGGTTAATATTTACATTTTCTTTAAGGGTAATGTATTAAACTGAGTTCCAAATGAAAGTAAAGTGATCTGGGAGAACATTTGGAGGCATATTTATGGTTTACACTATAAAAACAGGCATTGGGCTCATTTGTGGGGTGGGGGGGCTTCAGACCTTCGGCAGAATTCAAATGAGCCGTTTTAATCTAGATTTATCTACATTAATTACAATGAGATTAATGTAGATTAAAAAAAAAAATCTATGCCCACCTCTAATATATATATATATATATTTCTGTTTGTGTATTTAATATAAATGTATACATAAACTATAAAACATTTCACATGTTCACAAACAAACGTACTTGTGTACATAGCTGTTTTTTTAATACTGCTAGAGTGAGGTTTGATGGTTTTGCCAAAAATAGCTGTAATCGTTCAATATATTAATAAGAAATAAAGCAATTAGCAAGATGGCCTTTAAAGTTGTAAGGAAATAAGGATCTGACATTAAAAACATAATTATCGATGTTGACTGAACCCATTCGTTTTGAATTTTCTGAGTGGCGCCCTCTAGTGTTTGATCCACACTAGATAACATCATCAAGTGCAAGTTTATCTCACTGACTTCTCAGTTTAACATCACATTTGGTGTTATAAAAGTTGTGTGAGAGGGAATAAAAAGCCGACGAAAGGCCGAACAGGTTGGTGAGCTCCCGGTAAATGGTCTAGCATATGCTGCTCCGTGTGCTGAAGTCTCCTCTACAATACCACCTGGTCTTCTCTTCGCTTGACTTCTCTAAGGCTTATGTTGTTTCGGTATTGTTTGGCAGGTGTTTGCTAATTATTTGATAGATGTTGTTCAGGTGAACAGAATGGGCAGTATTTCGGTTAATAGAGTTTCCAGGTTTAAGAAACAGTTGTGGACTACATGAGCACTGATGCACGTCGTTCTGGATAAGAGCTTCAGCCAAATCCCGTAAATGTAAATGTAAATCTGGACAGAGAACGGAACAAAAGAAGAGCTTTGGAACGTCCTTCAAGAAGCCTGGAGAACTCTTCCTGAAGAACTTGAAGAAATGACAGGAGAGCTTGTCTAAGAGAGTTCAGGCTGTGAATGGTGGTGCTAACGAAGCTCAGAACACACACTGGCTTTAAAACACACACTCTCTGTGTTTATACTGTGTGTTGAACATGTTGACTATCTGTTGGACCTGCTGACTCATTTTAATACAAATTTATAGACTCAAGACGTTTCCACAGTACTGTAGAGGGCAGCACTGAGCGGCTAACATCTCACCGTTTTCTTGAGGATGGAAGATGGCTATTTTAGAAAGCTCTGTATTTCAAATGAACTCCTGACACACATTAACATTTACGATGAATCTTTATTGAAAATTGGAACTTCATCAACTGTAAAGTATCTTTGGTGTCACATTAAAAGTTGCCATCTTTTTCGGGCAATGGACTTAAAGTATGCAGAGCTTCTGAATACATTAAACAACACAGACATTTAGCGATAGCTGAGCGTGGCAACGTTGCTGTTAAAAAGCAGGTAACACTTTAAAATAGGGTGCAGAAAAAGCAATGCTTGTTTAAATAGTGTAACAGGGACGCACAGTGTCACTGATGCGAAGCACCACTCTTGTAAGCCAAGAGAAGCTATTTGACTTGCTAATGCCGCCCCCTTGTGGTGATTTTTCCGCCTACTAGACACGAGCGAGCGAGTTACGGGACATCGGTTCCATGTGGTGCTTCGTATCTGAAAGGAAACACTGAGCCAGGATGCTAATGAAGCTGTGTGAGCATCATTTAGGAGGCGTTCGGCCAGTTTACATATCACAGACAGTCCTGAAGAGTGTGGAATACGGGAGTGCTTCAGGGAGCAGGCGCTTATAAATAAACTACAAACTTAAGTCTAAAGCATCGGCAGCCAGGCCTTAATCGCATTCGCACCACTTTGTTTGGTGAGTTACTGTTGCAGCTTTTTTAAAAATTATTTTCACTTAATGTTTTTTGAGCAAGCGCATCAAATTGAAACAATATTTTCGCTCCGGAAAGGAACAGTGGATTCACAGTGTTCTCCAGACAGGACCACGAGGAAGAGCAGTTTCTGAGTCTAACTTCCCTTTAGCCTTTAACCTGGTCTGTCTGATTGGCTCCAATACGCACATAAAAGAGAGACGGACGAATCATTTCGATTTTTTTTAAACGCATACAAACAGAGACCTGCACTGAACGCTGAATGGGGGAGTTTCTGTCTCTACATTGGTTTGGTTCTGCAGCACCAGACAGGAGAACGAGTGAACTTCCGTCCACACGTTCGCTCACCAGTTCAGCACTGGGTGAAAGCGCTCGTACCTCCAGCATGCGAATGAGATGTAATCCTGAAGCAGACAAATAAACAAACAAACAAACCAAACTGTCCTGAACTGAAACGAATCAGTACTTCCATTCGAGTTCGAAGCCGCAATCAGAGATGCGAGAGTTTTGGCCCTGAAGGCCGAGAGTGTTTCGCATTCGCACGCCAAAAGAAGAGAGCTGCAAAGTTTATAGCCTGAGTCGTGAATGTAAAAAGGCGTTTACTTTAAAAAAAAAGGCACAGGATGCTTCACCATCGCTGCTGTAAACTCAGAGTGAGGTATGACTGTTGTACTTGGCGCTTTACAGAGTCTCTGGCATCGCGAACGCAGAATGGCTTTCTGGATCTCTGATTGGTGCTTCGAAACCAAAAACATGTTTCTGAGGTTTTGCTTTTGAGTTGAAAGGCCTTTGGCCTCTCCCCAAACCGTGTAGTGCACTGTGCAAAAGTTTTGAACCACCCTCATTTCTTCATATTTGGCTTATAGTCTTGAGGAACAGTTCTCCAGGCTTCCTGAAGGACTTTCAGAGCCTCTCGTTTTCAGTCCAGTCCCTGAACCTGACCAGTTTCCAGTTTGTATGTTAAAAAATAGGAGGAGGTGATTCCAGATGATCAGGCGGTGATCAGTATACTGGTGGTGCTGAATGCTGAGTGAGCGGAGCTCCTTTGTATCTTTGTGTGGGTAAAATATTTGTTACCATTTCTGTCGTTTAATCTACATAATATGTCGAAAAATAAGGCAGTTTGACAGACAGAAAACGTTATTTTCTGCACAAACAAGGTGATTCGTAGCAAAATATTAAGAAAGGAGGAGGGCTCAAGACTTGCACAGCACTGTAACACTGTAAAAGACGAAAACAGGACGCGTCAGCACCTCAGACCCCAGACGGGATCAGCATAGCTACGGTTTTTGCAGAGCAGGAGAAAAAGCGAATACAGTAAAGTCCCGTTTTCATTGAAAAGATAAAAAAAAGCCTATCCAGTTACTTTTTTCGACTCTCCTTTCACCTACAGCTGTTTCTCAGATCGGAATTTGGCGATCTGAAAGCGTTTTTCCAGCAGAAACGTGTCTGCCCTTTGTCTCCGGGGGACTGAAAAAGCGAGAGAATGAACGCAGGATCTATAATCTGAGACAAACTGCCACAGGAGGCCGTGACATCATCACCATAATCTGCCGAGATCCTCCACCACGGGACGTTTCTTTCTGTTTTAATTTAAATACAGCGGCGAGCAGGTCCTCCCCCTCCTTCTGTGGGGGGGAGAGACTCAAGATCAGACGGGTCCAGCCTATCAGTGAATTTTGTTGTTGTTGTTGTTGTTGTTTTTCTCTCCGGCTCCGGACCGGTTCGGTTCGGTGGGAGAGGACAGAGCGATGGCGTTCTGCTGAGCCGGCATGTTGGACCCCCTTCGTCTCGGTGGCTGGGAATCAGTGTCCCCCTCCACTGCGGTTCTCACCACTCATCCAGTCCAGCGCTATGAAGGTTAAACTCATGGACATGAAGATGAAGCCCACAGCAGTGAAACAGGCGGCCTGGAAAAGGACACAGAGGTTTATATTTAAAAAAAATAGTTACATACCGTGACTTTAATAAGGCTGTGTGATATAAGCCTATAATCGCAACACTGAAAAAAGAAAGAAAGAAAGAGAAAGAAAGAAAGAAAAAAGAAAGTGAAAGAAAGAAAGAAAAAAGAAAGAAAGAAAGAAAGAACGAAAGAAAAAGAATGATAAAGAAAGGAAGAAAAGAAAAAAACGAAGGACATACAGACAAAAAAGACAAAAGAAAAAGAAATAAACAAACAGGCATTTACAGAAGTAAAAAAGAAAGAAAGAAAGTAAAGGCAAAAACATAAAAAGAAAGAGGGACAGAAAGAAACTAAAGTACATCCGTAAACCAATCAATCCATAGATAGATAGACAGCTAGAGAGACAGACAGACAGATAGATAGACAGATACATACATACATACATGCATTGATAAATAAATTAAGAAAGACAGACAGAAAGAGAGAAAGACAGACAGAAAGAGAGAAAGACAGACAGAAAGAGAGAAAGACATTACATTCAAATGAATAAATGAGATGAATGAAGCTCCTCAGAGGGTCGGCCACCGCTCACCTGGATTTTGGGTCTGGAGTTCATGGGCTCCTGGTCTGTCGGGACGATGCGGATGTAGAAGAGGCCCGGCAGGATGAAGATCAGGCTGGGAGCCGACGTCGCCCCTGGAGACAAAACACAGCGTTAAACTGAGAAAACCACTCTGTACCGTTAACTGGTTTCGGTTCAGCTCAGAGAACCACGGCCTGGAACTTCCTCGTCCTTATACGTACCGATGATGCCGAAAATGTCTCGGATGTTTGGCACGAAGATGACGAGCAGGTTGACGAAGAAGAGCAGGCAGAGGGCGATGCAGATGTGGCGAACCCAGTGGAAGGGCTTCTCAGGGAACAGCAGCTGCAGCAGAGCTCTGCGGATCTGCAGGAGAAGAACCACGGTGAGACGGAACCCATCGACAGGACAGACGCAGAACCTCCTTCTCTTCTTCACGCATATGCAGGTGAGGGAGGGAAGTGCAAAATGTGGGGGGACCGCCCACAAAACGCCTTTAATCTAATCAGGCTAATAATATTTGCATCAATTTTGGCCTGGTTGATGATTTCTTGGGACTAAAACATTCAATATAAGCGCTCTGCATCTAGGTAGCTGTGTCTTAATGAGCTCTCCCATTGGTCAGGCCTTCAGGAGCTGGACGGAAGTCCTAGCATGTCGGATTAACCACCAACAACATCAGGAAATGAAATCAGCCAATCACATTCTGATTTATGGTGGGTGGGGCCAGTTCAGTGAGGGATAGCATCACTATGGGCCTTCTGGAGGTTCTAGATAAATCCCTGACTGTGAGTACAGGTTCTATAAATCTGTTATAAGCCTCAGGTAAAAGGACGCAGCATGAAAGAAATGAGGACTATAATGGGGCGACTATAATGAGCGATACATTTACATTTACATTTACGGCATTTAGTTCTAAGGGTTAAACTCGGAGAAGGTCCGGTAGAAGAGGGTGGTCTTACTGGGAAGAGCACGACTGGGACGGTCAGTGTGACGGCCACCAGCACCGCCAGCCTCACGGCCAGGATCAGAGTGTCCAGAGGGTCCACTTTACTGTAGGTGTGCAGGAGCTCCGGCTCTGTGTTAGCTGTTCAGATCCAAGAGAGAAGCAGATCTTAGAAGCTCTCAACTGAACTGAAAAGAAGAAATAAGATCTAGACTGTTCTGAAAACAGTCACTGACACACAAGGCTTAATTCACCCCTCATTTCTTCATGTTTTGCTTTGAATCACCATGATGGAGTAGCATAATATAACTGATCTCTGTCACACTGAGGAGATTAACTCGTGGGTGGTGGCGGCCTAGTGGTAGGATACTTGCCTCTAGACCAAGAGGTCATGGGTTCGAATACTACCTTCAG
>JBBPDC010000135.1:12130618-12149679 GCA_037974485.1 Hemigrammopetersius urotaenia
AACGGCCCACCACTAATATATATATGTGTGTGTGTGTGTGTGTGTGTGTGTGTGTGTGTGTGTGTGTGTGTGTGTGTATGTATGTACAATTTTTCTCCCAAATTTACTAATGTCCCAATCCACCCACTAGCCAGTATTCCCCCAATCTGTGGGGATCCAACTTGCGGTCTCCTGAGAATACAGCCAACAATTACCCCAGCGGTAGCAGAACAGTAGAATAATAACACTAATCAGACGTTTTAGAGTTAAGGCAGAGTGGTGTAACTATCTAAGTATTCTTTAAACTGATCCTAGGGGTCCCTCTAGACGGATAACATTTTGTTTATGTGTTTGCAATTTAGGTATAGTGTGTTAGATTGGAGCAAAAACATGGACCACCTGAAAGGCCCTAAGGACTGATGTGAAGACTACAGATCTAAGCACTGGGCCTATTACTCAAAGCAATGCGAGCCAGCATGCACATCTGTTAGCAGACGTAAGAGAAATTAGTTATGGTTGAAATATGCAAAGCTATTTGTGTCAACGGCAGAAAAGATGCAGTGCTGCTTTGCTTTATGTCTCAAAGGAAGCACTCTCTTGGTAGCATTGCGTGATGGGGCGACCTAACTAATGGGTAAAAACTTAATGGGCGTTCTGAACAAACAAAAGAAAAAGAAATCAACAAAAGACCAGAATATCAAAATACAAAACTGATACAAAAATGTACTGCCCCATACACTCTGTACTACAAACACACAACATAACTAATGATGTAATTACATACTTTTGAACAGAATTAAATAGAGTAAAAAAGATACTATAGAGTTTTTTTTGAGGGTCAAACACAGATTTAAATTTCATTTCAGTTTTGCTATTGTGTTTAAAAAAAAAAAAAAAAAATTCTCAGTCTTGTATGAGATCCAGAATAATTACTTCTCATTGATCACCCGGTGCAAATTCCATCTATATGTGCTCCCCCCCCCCCTTTCTTTTAGGGATGAGCATTCTTTTGGCCTTTTCAAAAGCCATCCTATAGCCTAATCCCACCATGCCTTTCTCACCTCATTTGGCTTGTTGGTGCAGGAGTGCTGCTATTATCTTCTGATGGGTGCCATGACCCATATAAGGCCTTATAAAGCCCTTAGGCGCCTGAAGTTTGGGGCTGCGCAGCTAACATTACCTCATTTCCCTCCCAGCTGATGGGAGGAAGAAGGGTTAAACTCAATTCATCCCTGTCACGGTGGAGAGGGCTAATGAACAGACTTTTTTCCCCCCCCGACTTTCTCTAGTCCATTCAAGCTGTACTGGAACGCTCTGTATGAGCCAAACTCTTTCTAGCTATCTGAGAATGTGAAAAAGGTCAATTCTTTTCTCCTGTCCACCTCTGAGTGTAATTGGCTAGCAGTAATCCGCAGATTTCCTTTATTTCCTCCTCTCGGTGTTACCACACAGAGGGCGCGGGATTAGACACAAACTCCTTGTAAGCGCCGGCAAACTTCTTAAGCCTCCGATGTGCCTATTTTTGAATTAGCTTATGGTGTGTATATGAGTCCATTAATATGTTCAATCTTTTCCAGTGCAGATGGTTTAAAGCTTGATGAACTGAAATCGCGCTGTGCTGTTTTACGGCACTGGAAACTCTGCGGAGACATAAAACCCACAATCCACTGCAGATGGCGGAGAGGGATGCCTGCCAGACTGAGTTTGTTTTTTTCTTTTCTTTTTTTCTGCATGCTAAGACTACATGCAAATGCAGCACTAGGCTCAGGCTTGGCCTAGATGTGAGGCGTATCTAAAACATGGTGCTGAGTCTGATAAGGAGACCGAATGCTTAGAATAGCAGCTGCGGCTTATACACACTGCGAAAAATATACAAAAATATACAAATATATTTCAAACCTTGCATGAACTTCAGATAATGATGTCCTGATTTGCAGGCAAAAAATTTATGAATGTTGATACTTTCAGTCTGAAAGGCATTCTAGAGTTTTGCAATACCATAAAGGTCATTGTATGACTGTATAATGAACCATATAGTTACATAATCATGGTGCTCTAGCTGCTGTAATCAGCATTTAGGCCTTCAGCAGTCAAATGAAGAAAAAAAAGCTGATTTATATATAGACACTAAAGCTGCATGCGTATTGTTTGTGCATTGTAAGGCTATTAGAAAAACAGACATATTAATATTTTAATTCCTTAAAAATGCTTCTAAGGACGATGCAGGTTTGTGACAGAAGCTGTTGTTGCTTCACACATATTGCAAACTGAGACTGACAAAAGTCATCCGGTTTAAAACATGCTGGTAGTCATTTATGAGCTTTACAAGTGGCTTTATAGCGTAGTGCTTAAGTCACTTTGCATTCAAGAGAGCAGGATTCAAGCACCTCTCTGGGAAGGACTCCACTCCTAATGTTTCCCTCCCACCACTGTAGCTTAGCTGCTCACGTGTAATTTGATCAGTTATGCCATCACAGATGTGTTCATGGCAGACAGTCATTTTGTAATTACAATGAAAACATTTTTACTCATGCATGCCCTGATTCAGTCATACAAAAGACAAACAGTTGTGGAATTAACTGCTTTTACTAGCAGCATCAGCCCATTATAATGTGAAATGATCTCTTTCTCATTCATAGTTCAGAAAGTAGAAACATCCTTTACATTTTTGATATTTTTTGCCATTAAAACAGTTGAAAGCACATATTCAAACTTCTATGTACATATCTATCTATGTAAATATGCAGTTGAACTTAAAAATCAGAGCGGAATGACAATGAGTGTATATGTCTACCCAGTGTAGAAACGTCTGAATTTCATACAGTAATGGGTCACAAGCTTGAACTTTAATAGTGATCAGTGCAGTTCTGTTTATAGAAACTGAACAGAAATGCACACTGAACAGAAAAAGGCCTGCGTGTGTGTGTTCTGAGCACATACGTGTGATCTGATGTGTGCTGTCAGTCTTCGTTAAGCATTACCACCTTTGCTGATGATGTAGTAAACATGCTCGGGGAGCGCTCTTCACTCCTTCAGCACGCTGTCACATAAAACCACTCATCCAGCTCAGTGGCAGCGGAAATACAGGAAACAGGCATTCCAAATGTAATCAAAGCCAAGGCATGGATAACGACACAAATATTCCATATGCAGTTTGAAGTGAGCGCAGTAACAGAAAAGGCAATACCCGAGCTGACTCCGAGCCAACTCGGGTCACGCAGAGTCAAATGCCAGAAGCAGAACACATTAAAGCATAAAGAGAGCAAAGATTATAAAATCCTTACGGTAAATCTTGAAAATGCATTTTCGCATTAGCCGAGATTGCAGGAGGTCATAGCCTAAATTATTGAGTAAATGTCCCCTGAGGTGGTGCAAGTTTTTGGCCTTTGCTTCTTTTGCACAAACCTCTCAGGACCTCCCTAGAGCTTTCATTTAATCCCATGTATGTGAATATGAGAAAATAAAGTCAGCTTTATTATCTTTATTTTGTTTTGGAGATAAATATGCTAAATAAACTAGCAGACAGTGGTTTATGTCCAATATATAAGTAAATTCATAACACGGTTAAATCTGATCTCGCTGAGAGGTGATCTTCTGACAATGGAACTCCAAGCTCTTTTCATATCATCTGACCTCAGCCTTCTGTAAGCTTGCAACAACAACCAGCCACTAATATAATAAGGGCCAAGACAAAGTTTATTGTAACTAACAATTCAGCTGAAATGGAATTATAATGTATTTAATATCTTGTCCTTAACAGAAAGTGGTGCAAATGTGTGAAGATGACAAAGCGGGAACACTCCTGCTGTAATCAGACAAGACATCAAGTCACAGAGCTCTGGTTTTGAGAAGCACCCCGGTTCTATTTTTGTCGAAAACTGTTGAGGAGTGTTAATCTGGTGTTATGTACTGATATTGCATTGAAACATACTGGAAAAAGTATTCTAATTAGTGAGTAAATCAGTGGTTTGATTAGGTTCTGACACGATGGGAAGATTTGAAGTTTGCAGTCCTTAAGTTTCTGCGATGCGATATTTATATGCGAACGCAGTACAACATAATTAAAGTAATCAGTATTTGTGTCATCAGTTTCAACACATAACAACTGATTTACCAAGTCATAAACCGTAGTATAACACACAGGATGTTGTGCTATGCTTTGGGCTTTGGCACTGGGCTTCAAGTGCCATTATCTCACTATATAGCACTCCTCTATTCTATATTATTGGACAGATACATCATTGCAATTTATGTGCAAGATTTATGGCTGTTGGATTATGTTATCACCATTAATTACATGATAGAGTTTTAAATACAGCATCTTAAATCAGAGAAGCTGTTCCAGGACATTTATACAAATGACACTAAAACATAAATGGTGCAAAAAAAATGTCAGCTCATTTTCTAGATGGCTAGATCGTCAGAATTACGATGGTGACTGAAAGCAAGCATGCAGGTTTATGATTCCACTCTCTTAAAGAGCATAATGAAATGCATATTTTATGTGCTGGACACTGCACAGTTCAACGACTCCCACAACTTCCTCTGCATACTTATGAAAATCCGCTCCCCAGCTAATGCTAATCGCACTTTCCTCCAATGACACTCGGTGACGGCATCAGTATGCAAGTGCGCTCCGTTGCTAAAGCAGGTCCGTGGCTGCTGCCAGGGCTCCAGGTGTCTTTTGCACCCACCGGTCGCCCTCCTGACCCTGCTTGACATCTTCCATATGTGGCCTGGCTGCCACCTTCTGTCCCTGTCCCACTACAACACCCCAGCAGCCACCTCCCATGCTTGAAATGCAGTGCATGAAGAAATATAGTGGCAGAGAGTGCTGAGAAACAAAAATACCACTTTTAATACAGGTCAAAATCCCATTTAGATTAAACTATTTATATCTAAAGGGGACACATTTAAATATTTTAAAGACAAAACTGGTTTGGGGCATTTTCTTCTTTATATGTATCCATAAAAGTACACATAAATAATTTAGTTTTGTGCTAAAATGTTAAAACGTATATTGCTACATATAAATATTTTGTGTATGTAAGCAGTCTACACATCGCTGCTACATACGAAACAGAATCTTTGTTTATAGCACTTATGGATTAGAATCACTCTGACAAAAAGGGAGTAAATGCATACAGTCAAAAAATGAAGTTAGCTGTAACACTGATTCAAAACGCAATTAATGACATTTATGATGTTTGAAGCTTTCCAAACAAAATACATGAAATGTCTAAATATATATGATTAGTAAATAGAGAATGAGATGAATGCAGTGCATGTATTTATATATTTATTTTATTTATAAATGTATGCTTTGTTTATACATTTATATATGTGACCAGGAATTAGACAATACCACTAACAGCAGGACAATACTACTGGGACATTTTTTACTTATGCAAAATTTTGATTGAAGTTATTGATGAAATTGATTGAAAAATCTCAGAAAAATGATCCTGTTTTTAATTTTTTGTGAGCAGGTGGACTTCTCCTACTGCTTCATTCAGGATCGCAAATTGTACACTTAAATTGGAAATCCAAAATATTTAGGGTGAAAAAGATTATTTCATGGTACAAAAACATTTGTTAGAATTTGTTTTTTGATGCTGCTGCTATGAGATATATAGAATAGGACTAATATCATGTACCTACTTGAACCTGTTTAAACTACACTTTTCTGTGCCTCAGGACATGTCATACAGATTTAGAAACCACTTACATAATTCCGTTTGGTTACTGAACAATCTGATGCAGTTCAAAGCAAGCGTGTGATTGCTCAAACAATAAATTACTTCTAAATAAGCTGAAAATGCAGATTTGTCACCAAAATATTTTCTCATGTGAGCCTCTCCCAGTTACCTCAGGCACAGTAGAGATTGTGGAAAGCAGGCTGTGGCCTAAACCGAATATGCAAATCGCATACACCGCAAACATCGGGGTCAGGGTTGTGAAAGAAAGGAATGCTTTGAGCCCTCACATCTGTAGGTGAGAGCCACTCAGCTGTGTGCCAGAGACTGCCACTGGCACCACCGTCCCTGGTGGCCTTAGCAGCAGTTCGCCAAAGCAATTTTGGAGATAATTAAGTCGTAAATCTTCCGCTAGCGCGTGATAGCGGCTGAGCCAGATTAGTGGGCCCACCTCTTGATAATGTAATTCTCTCGCGCAACGTCTCTTCTGCCAGATAGATAACAAAAAGCTCAGTTCCTTTCCTCCAGGTATTAACCCGCCGCTTGCGCACATGTTAGCGTTCACCTTGGGCTAATGAAACGGCTAAGCAAACGGTAGCCGGAAAATGCAGAGCGCGTGACGTAGGGAGGGAAGCCGTGGTGTGGCAGACGTGTGTGCCATATGGGTTAGCAAGAGTAGCTGTGCATGCCAGGCTCTCGTGCAGAAAGCTAATGGCTGTGAGTTAATGTTGGCAGGAGATCATAACAGCCAGGATGGCCAACACTCCAAGCCCACGGCTATGGCAACTGCTGCCATGAGCTGGTACATTAGACCAGAAATGCTTAAACAACAACAACAACAAAAAAACAAACAGGAGAAGATATGGCACCTTTGACCACCTAAAAACACAAAAAGAGCTGTTATTTGGTCAGGTAATTACTTTCCATACAAACAGCGCAGCTAATCGCACTAATTTATATGAGAGAAGAAATGTAGCATATTGAGGGAGTGAACTATTAGTAAAGTGCTTGAGATTACAGTGGAATGAAAGCTTTTTTAGACCAGTTCATACCTCTCTTAACCAAGCGTTTTCTTTGAGTACGCCACAAGAGAATGAAAATGCATTGATTTGACGGTTGTAATTCTACCGCACTGCAATTTTAGAATTTGACAATTGATTACTATCATGACAATCAAAAGTATTCCACACCCACCGCACCCCCCGGCAAAAAAAAAAAAAAAAAAAAAAGGTTCTTTTTAAAGGGCAATTTCATTGAAAACTTCAAGGAAACGGTTTCCGGTTTTATGAAAACAAAGAGTTCAATGTAGCATGTAAACCTATTCACTCTCCAGTCTGTACAGCTCATACATAGAAAATAGGATGCATGAAAACCAGTGCATCCACATGTTCATCTATTCAGCCTACGGCAAAAAGCTCTCCAAAGTTAGTGTTTCAGGCCAGACTGCTTTGTCAGTGCCACTCAATATGGAGCAGCCAGTCAAAACAGAACAAAACAGGATATGGACCCTTTAAATGCAAAAATGAAACAGTAAATTTTTTTAATATATTTTATGAAGAGTTTGTTTTATCTTTGTATATTTGGAGTATTTTTCAAATGAATTCTAAATGAATGCGTCAAGATTTCATGATGTACTGAAACATATGATTCATGACTGACAAGCGCAACTGGCCCGTTGTAGGTTATCGTTCCTCAGTGATCTGTTTTCATTTAGGAAGGAGGTCATTCTCCTTCTGTTGTGAAAAATGGAGAGGCAGGGGAAGAATCGTACAGTTTTATTTTCCTCTCTATTGGGAGAGAGGAGTGCAGAGGCCCCCTGAGAGCCTCTTCCTCAGCATGTATCTCCTCAGTGTGTCAGACAAATCACACGCTGCCACTGATCCCTCACACACTGTGCTAATAAAACTTTCAGAGTGAGTGGGCAGGCCTGATGGACATTTTCTATCCTCTTTCTGCTGAATGCCAGTCTTCTGTGTGCTTCTGTGCCTGGGCGTGTCAATACACTACAGGCCAAAAGTTTGGAAAGAAGACATACCAACTTTGGAAAGATGAACATGAAAATTTGACTTTTTCAAATGACAGTTTTTATAGGCCCAGAACTGTGTATCAGTAGTGTGTCTGAGTTTAGCTCCTGTGGGGTTTTACTGCAGGGTTAATCATCTCCACTTGATGCAACTGAAGCTTTGATTCTATGTAATGCAATACAGCAAAGTATTAAATAATACTTATCTATATTTTTAGTGTTTTATTGGTAAGTTTTTTGGGTACTTGTTTGAATGTATTCAATGATTACTATTATTATTAGTATTATTAGTAGTAGTGGTAGTATACGTAGCAAAATATATTATTGCATTTTTTATGGGTAGTAAGGGATGGGTTGGGAGAAGGTTCTAGATGCAAAATGTTCTTTTTGGTGTGTGACTGCAACGTTCTGCTTAATAAACATCGGCCGTATTGACAAACAAATATATCAAACTATACCTAAATGATACATTTTTCGCAATTAGATATACACATTTATCCCGACAGGGAAAAAGAAGCAAAACACAAAACCAAGCAAGAGTTTGTAACCAGAAGGTCGTCCAAATCATCATGCAAGCAAAGTGAACCAAAGGATTGGATCGTTTGGTAAAGCAGTCCAACGAGGGATTAAAGCAACATAGACAAGAATTGGGGTATAGGCAAACTAGCAAAACCAGAATATCAAACAGGAAATACCCAGGAACACGCAGTATGCAGGATAATCCACTGGCAAAACAAAACAACATGAACAAACACATGTGTATTTATAATGGGACTACAAGATTCATGGGACTCAGGTGAACTAGATCTAGTTGTCAGAGGTCTGAGACCAGGGATGTGTTGAGGTTCCGTGTCTTGGTGGCTGTCAGGAGTCCTTCAATAACCTGACACAACTTCACATAGACCTATTTTTTGGTTTAAAAGTCTGGGTTTAGAACTGTATATAAAAGATCTTTAAATTAAATACACAGAGCCCTGACCTGAACCCCATGCCCATCCAACACCTATGGGACGAACTGGAACAGAGATTGTGAGCCAGTCATCCTCATCCAACTGCAGTGTCTGACCTCACAAATCTACAGACTGAATGGATACAAATTCCAAAATCTTGTAGAAAGCCCACCAAGAAGAGTAGAAACTGTTATAGCTGCAAAGGGGAGACCAGCTCCATATTAAAGCCCAGTGTATTATAAAGTGTATTAAAGTGCCATTAAAATGTCATTAAAGTCCCAATACAATTGTCCATACAGTGTACATGGTGTCCATATATATATATATATATGTGTGTGTGTGTGTGTGTGTGTGTGTGTGTGTGTGTGTGTGTGTGTGTGTGTGTGTCACAGAAAGCACTGTTAAACAATGATATGCATGATATTTGACATTTTTATCATTGTGTCTTACAAGTACTAACAGAGAGTTCCATGCTGTATTTTATGTCAAAGTAGCTTCACAGTCCTCGGTAAAGGTGACAGTCCTCTATGGCATGGTACTCAATGTATAATTCCCACTCCATGCTATAGATACTTTTCCAGGACATTTAAGTGATTATCTAGCTGGTGTGACACATGGGCATCATGGGATACAATTCTGCCTACTGACAAATCTGTTTCATCCATATTTAGCCAGAGTTTGACTAACATACAGTTGGGCTTTCATTCCTTCATTTGACCCTGGCTTCCTTTTCAGCACACATTTTATAACCACTGCTCCTAGCCAGAGTTGACACACATTACAGCCATCCGTTATCTGACTCGGTTGTCCAAACTAGGTTTGTGAGGGGTTATGTTTAAAATGTGCCTTAAAAGATCAAGCTTGAAAAAATAAGTCATAATCTGTGATAACAGGTTGGGCAATTATGTCGGCACATGTCTAGTGTGGGTGTGTGTGTGTGTGTGTGTGTGTGTAGTCAGACTGAGTTTGAATGATTAACCCTGTCTGACCTGCTGGTACTGGGCTGCAGGGTAAGGGCAGTGAGAGGCTAGCAGAGGGAGAAGGTAAAAGGCGGCTTTGTGTGTGTCGCTCCCCAGCCAAAACAGGAAAAACACACACTCTTTTTGCCACTGCTTACAGCTCGCGGCCTTCAGTTCGGCTTGCCTCACTAAATTGCCTCAATAAAACACTGTGCCTGTCTTCAATAAGGCTTTGTTGGGTCTGCTGGAGTGCCATAATTAAGACAAATCGCTAAACTAATAGCAGTGAAGCATGCTGGTTCTGCTTAGAGCGCAGTGGCTGCTGGGGGTTCGCCACAGAGTCCATCCACATTACACTGCTGTGCCTCAATATAAATGCCTACATCAATAGCCACTAACAGCAATCAGGGCCTTAAAGGAATAGTTTGGAAAAAAAATTAAATGGACTTGCATTACCCCTTTATCCTGAATGCAGTCAGTCAGCCAAGTCCTGCCTGATGTCTGAAGTGTATTCATTGGTTTTTAGCCCCAGATCTATGAGGCTAAATAATAGAAGCTTATTAGCATTGTTAGCAACTGGTTGAGTTGTCACATGCTTTGAACTGTGCTGTATTACCCAACAGACCTGTATATGTGGTTTCTGAAGTTGCATTCTGCCATCTATTAAAATAAAAGTGGTAGTAGTGTCTAGTGGTAGTAGCTATCTGAACTTTAACCATGCTGCTTTTTTATTAAATTAGATTTTCTGCTAAATTATTTAATTTATAATGTCCAGCAAAAACAAGTCCAGCCAGTATTTCCAAGTGAAACAATTATAAGTTCAATGGAATTCAGTGTTGTGCTATTCATATATGAAATTTCATGTCAGACTCAATGAACTTTGCATCTTTGGCCAGCAGCACTATACTCTCTTCAGCAGTATAATTATTTTCCCTTTGTGATGATGCTGTTACCTAGCTAGCTAACTCCAACACCATAGAGGACTTTTTGCTGCCAGATAATTATCGGAGTCTCGTTCATGCCCAGTTCACAATGCAGCATGACCTGTGCATGTCTAACATTTCAGACTGAAAAATAGTATAGTGCACTCCATCCCCATAAACAACAGTGGTTAATGTTGTACTTCTTTGACTTGCAGTCATTTAAATGGCCTGCGAGTCACTGAGTGCACTGCTGTGCTTGTACCCACTCATTAAGCTTAAAAAAACAGGCTTATTTATTTTCCTCCTGCAAATATCTTTCCTCTGCATGCTCCTTAAGGCAAAGTTAATAGCAACCTCATGGCACTGTAAATATTTCTGAAGGCCTCCCTCTGCTGTTCTGCCCCATGCTCTTGCTCCGCTGCCCTTTTCTACCCCACTTCCCCCATCCCGGGACACCGGCTGGCTGTGCCCTCTCTAACAGAGTGGCCGTCGCTTCATATTAGAGAAGGCCGAGGCTGGTGTGAGATGGAGCTGTGAAAGGGCCGACCGGGGCAGTACTCGTTTACGGGAGGGGTCCGGGTCAATCCGTAATTGCTCATGGTTCGGAGGGCTTCGGGGTTACATAAACATCCCGTCAGCCCTCATTAGACCTGTTGGCCCACTGTTCTACATTGAAAGAAAATTATGCTCAAATATGAGAGAGCAAAGAGAGAGAGAGAGGTAGAGAAATAGGAAGTCTTACAACAGTGGAGAACAATGGATGAAACACATTAATAAAGAAATAAGTATCCTAGATATAACTAATCTCATGAGCCTTTTTTCATTCATGAGGGCAAAGTCAGGGTGCTTTAGTAAAGATGTGAATTGAATTCCTAATTTTTCACTTAGGACAGCACAAAATATTGTTGGTTAATTCGCACAACTCTAGCCTTTGCTATAATGATTTTGCAGAAGACCGCAATAAGCGAAAAACTTACCAATCATGATCATCTTTACTTAACATTCTCGCCAAATTCATGACGAATTGTTCACTAGAGAATCATCAGAGAGTCTTGTGGGAAAGTAGTCATTTGACTGCCATCAAACGGTCATACTGTTTATCAAAACTGTGCTACAACGAAAACCTCTTGCACCAAAGACTGACATTTGATAAAATAAGGATCTCATTTACTAATGCATACATACTTCAAATTGTGCCATGAGTGTCACAGTGTACTTCAGCGTATTATTTGGATCTTGTTCTACAAAGCTTATTAAAATGATGTGCAAAGCATGACAGTCAAAATGACCACACCCCCAGTAGCTGTGGGCATATTAGTGTGCAGTAAGCAAACAGTGGTGTCTGAGGGTGAGACTGCACTGGTGTTAGTGCTACATGACCCAGCACTAGACCTTAGCATGTGTGTGTGTGTGTGTGTGTGTGTGTGTGTGTGTGTGTGTGGAGAAAGAGAGTCTGCAGTGTTTTATTTTTTCCTTTCATTGTAAAGCATGCATGTAGTTTTGTGAGCATGTAAAACATACTCTCTCCACACACATTTTGTGCTAATTGGATTTCCACAGCTGACTGGATGGATGAGAGGCACACAAATTGCAAAGGAGCGGGTTAATTATGTGTGTGTGTGTGTGTGTGTGTGCATACATAAAAAAGGTCCATGTTTCAGAACACTGGCACTGAAATGTTTTATGTGCGGTGTAAAGTCAGTTAGTAGTGTGTATGTGCTTGTGTGTGTGTGTGTGTGTTTGTGTGTGTGTGTGTGGTTACGTGGGATGTTTAACAGAGACAATTAGGTAAATAGGTGTGTGTGTGTATTTTAAAAATGTTCCATCTTTTGAAGTTGATTGCTCTGTGCTAATATGCATCACACGCCATGGTCATGTACACATATCTTTGTTTAAAAGGTCACTAGACTCCGTTCCAGTTTTCTGTTAACTGCAAGTGTATTATAATGTTTTTAATGTTAAGGTGTGTTGTTTAATAAGAAATATGAACCTGGTGTTGTGATGTTATGAGCATGTCCCATAAACAGCCCCTTCTTTTTACTGTTTTGCTATATTTATCACATTCGATCTCAAAGTCCCTCATGAGACATTTACACTGAAAAGGTTATTTTAAGAAAAACATGAATAATATTAAAATCATACTCATTTTATAGATATCAGTGTTTTAAGTATCTCTTAAATCTCTCTTCAACAACTAGGCTTTTAATAATACACTTGTGTTATTGGGATGCACTTACCCTAACCAAACTTATTCCTTTAGGGCATGTTGCTTAAAGTTTCTGAATTGAATTGATGGTTCAGCCCTTTTCCATTATCAGATTCAGTGATTTTTACCTCTATCAGACATAATAATAAAGCAATAATTGTCTACTAAACCAATAAGTAAAGCTTCATTAAATTAAGTGCAGATGATGGAATAGCTAGAGGAATTAAAGGGAAATCCGGAACCAAACTTCGATTCCTCTAACCTGCTCAAAAGACATTAGTTATTAAAGCCACTAAGTCTAATATAGTGGATGTTAATTGATGCTACTGCACTGCATCGCTAAAAACAGCTACATTAACCGTGATGTTATTCATCCATTGGTGTGCATGGACGCGTCACTCTGTATAATGTATCTGTATTGTTTGTCCTGTTACTGTATTTAAGTGCTGTTGGCACTGGTGCTGACACCATTACGTTTGCATGATGCTAAGTACTGCAGTATAAGCTTTCATTCCTTGCTAAGCTGCATTAGCCTTTGAGCTAAAAATATAAAAGCAAACCTCAAACACATCTTGACTGACTGACTAAATCTGAGGTAAGGAGAAAATAGTATAAAATACCAAAAACGTCCTTATAATGTGTGTATATAGCACATCGAGTTTCCAAAGGCTTATTTTTAATGTCTTCATGATGAGGCTAAATGTGCCAAGCACTGCAATCACTGACTGGTCTGGGAGGAAATGGAGCAGGCACCAAGTTGCGCTTTAATGGGCAACCCCCACTCAGACAGATGATGAGCTCACAGCTGTGAGAGCAGTAGGCCATCAAGCAGTGTCTGGTGTGGAAAGCATCATCTGAGGTGCTGCACGGGTTCGGCATATTTGGATGGCCGTGGAATGAGGTTCAAACCTGAATGAGTTTGTGTGTATGCAAGTGTGTCTGGTGTGCTTGTCAGCACGAGCCGCCCAGGCAAAGTAAGTGTAATGGAGGAAGACCGCCAAAGGAAAAACTGTATGTAAGACAAACGAAAAGCCTGCAATTTGATATTAACAGTTTCTCATGGCTTGCTCTTTGAAACAAGTGATGAAATTCTGTTGAAAGAGCAGATCTAAACTTCCAACTCTGCATGGGATCAATTAGTTAATTTAAGCCCGTTTCCACAGAAAATCGGCACCATTCAGGCTCCCAACCACAGCCGAAATGCTTCTGCTCGCTCCCGTCTGCAGAGCAGAGTCTAATGCAATATTTGACAAAGTCTACAAATAAATTAGTGCACGCCTTTATTTTCTGTAAACCTTTAACAGCGCAGAATCGTGTAGCTGAAGCACAATCAACAGCATTGGGAACCCTACGCCTCGAGCGCATTTAAAGTGATCGGAATCTCATAGCTCAAGAACATTTAACACATTTCAAAGCACATTTAAAAGTGACTGGAATCCTGTAGCTTAAACTCATTTAGCAGTGACTGGAACCCCAGAGTTCAGAATCCTGCATCAGAATCTCATAGCTCAAGCACCAGAACCCTGTCGATCAAGGACATTTAACAGTGTAGAGAAGTGTCGAGAATTCTGTAGTTTGAGCACATTTAACAGTGACTGGAATCTTGCAGATCAAGGACATCGGTCATCATAGCTGACCAGTGGAGATCAAGGATGGTTTCACTATAGTCAGACACTCATTCAGCATAGAGGAGTAGCCACCTGAAGAGCTTGATCCCTAACTAGTACTAGAAAAGAATTATTATGTTTGTCATTTTTATGCTTATGCTTAATCAAATGTGTCTTAATCGAGCTACTCTCCAAAAAGCACAGCCTTCTTATTAATCTCAAGAAACATCCTGTCCCGCATATTAAAAGGTGTTAAATGAATGCTTCATATATCACCAATTATAAATACTTTGACCGTTCCAAAAAGCAAAGCAGTTTCAGATACAGTTCTTGACCTCTATTAGCAGATCAAGTAAATGCTTTTCTATTGTCTTACCACATCTGGAGGTTTTCTTCCAACAGAGGCATATGAGCCATAAATATTTAAAAGAAGAAAAGCAGTATGGTGTGTTTACTCACCAGCCTGGTTGGTGGTGATGTTGACTGAGGAGTACTGAGGTGAATATGGGCTCTGGTCTGAAACTCCATTGACGGCCTGCACTTCGAATGTGTACTGGGTATGTGCCAGAAGGTCGCTGATGTAGACGTGCGTGTGGGTCAGACCGAGCTGCCGTGGGACGAACTGGACGTTGTCTCCGCAGCGCGTGCAGCCACCCCGCCCACCGCCACAGCTCTTACAGATGATGTTATAGACGACATCCTCTCGGCCTCCGCTCTCACGTGGCGGACTCCACTCCAACATCAAAGACGTCTCATTCACGCTGGAGATGACGTTCTGTGGTGCTGAGGGAACAGCTGTGGATGCACAGACATAACCATAGTCAAAACTACACGACTTTGTGGTTCAACATTAAAAATAAACCATTAAATGAGCAGCGCAGAGAAAATAGCTGCCACTACGAGGCAAATATATCAGTAACGGAAGCGTATGGAACCTTTAAGCATCATACAAACTGCAAGCCTTCCTTAAAGCATGTCAAGATGAGAAGCAATCTAAAATAGTGTTTTTGACACTTTAAGACATAATGTTGTATCTTTAGCTTAATGCATTATTAGCAGCCATGTGGAAATTTGTTCACACTTTGCACACCACACTGTTTGGTAATTGAGACATGTGGTTCACACAACACTAATTGGTTTGGTTTAAACCTCCAGTACTTGTTAGCTCCATTAGCCTTGCAGCTCCAGTGCAGAAATAAGGATTTTTGGCAGGACCATCCCTTTAAACAGTTTGAAGCTCAGATTAAGATTATTTCCACAGCTAATTCATGTGAGCGTCGAGCGAAAACAACAGTGCATTTAGCTCTGGAACGTTCAAATTACAGGGTTACAATGCCAGTCTACATCAAACCAACATCACACGGTCCTGCCAATTAAAGTCCGGAAATACCGGTTCACTGTTCATTGCAGGCTAAAGCCTCTTACTGAGGGGTGTGTCACATTTATGACTGCGAAAAAGTTCCTTGAATGAGAGAAAGGGGGGAGAGAAAGTGTGAGAAAGAGAGAATGAGAAAAAGAGTGTGGGACGAACTGAAACAGAGAGAGAGATCAACAGAGAGGAAGACAAAAAGAAAGACAAAGACAGGAGAGGAGAGGAAAAATAGATTTACAAAGAGACAGACAGAGAGAGAGAGAGAGAGAGAGAGAGAGAGAGAGAAAATATTCAAAGAGTCACAGAAAGTGATAGATAGTGAGAAGGAAAAGTGAGAGAAGGAAAGAGAACAATACACTCCTGAAAAGTTTGTCAGCAGTGTGAGCAGTTCACACCAAGAAGGTCTTTGAAACCCTGTTTTGACTGACAGGCCCACTACAACAAACAATACCCCGTGTTTATCTTTAACTGACATGTGCTTCTAATTACTGTGGGCGGTTCTCTGAGGGCTAATGAGATAATCAAGAAGCAAACTCCCCGCCCCCCAAAGTCTTAAAAGGTAAAAAAAAAGAAAAAATACAGTTGATCACTCATTTATAGCTCCTTTTTAACTGCCAGGCGTCCCAAAACTCTTAAGGCGACTTTCAGAAAAAAAATTGAAATCATCCTGGCCCTTCTGTGGCACGCAAAACTATTTCGTAAACAGTGCCTTCCCGGGTTAGCGGGTGCTAACAGGCGCCTTAAGCTGCTCTGGGCTTTCAGATGTGCTCCTTTTCCAGCCTTTAATCAGAGAGGAGCCCGCTGAGCGGAGGCTCCGTGACGTGATGCTGCTTTTCTGATTCTTTCTTATTCACAACAGCTGCTCCCGCTCCCAGGGCCGCTCGTATGCTAATAGCTTTTTGTCTAAGAGCTGCAACGATCATTTCTTTTCTGCTCTCTCTTTCTTTCCCTCGCGCTCTCTCTTGCTTTGTCTCGTTAGTTCGCTGCCCTCTCCTCCTCCTCCTTCTCCATGCTCGCCTTGCTGTCGCTTTCAGACAGAAATGAAAACACGACGCGTACAATGGCAAAAGTAGCTTCAGTGCGTTCTGCAGCCTTGGCCTCTGCTGTTTCTACAAAAGGCCATGGCCTGCTCTACTGGCCTGGTACCCTGACCGCTATAAGAGAGCAGAGAGAATAAGCAGAGGCAGAAGCAGTGGAGGCTTAGGCTGCTGTCTGGGGACCTGAGGAGGTCAGGACTCATCTATAGGAAAGAGCTGTTGATGCCATGTTTCACATGTGAGGCTATGAATGCCTACCCAGTGTCTCGATTCAGGCACTATAAACTATAACCATTATTTATAAACATTATTTACTAGAAGAGCACAATATATTTAACAAATCAGCCCACAAACAAACAAAATTGCTCTGAATGTTCTCATCTCAAAGTATTGCATTATGAACATTCACCATTTCAGGGTACTAAACTAAAGTTAGCATGGACTTAGTTATATTTAGGTACGAACATGTTACTCGTCAAAGTAGGACACCTTGCAAAGTTATTTAAGGAACACTGGACCACATTCATAAATGTAAATGGAATAATTCAGCAACTAATCTAATGTACACATTTCCCAGTTACTCCAGATTTAGCCTGGACATATGAGAAGACATGTGTGAAGTCCCAATTTTACATCTTTAGTTTAGAATTAGGGTTACAAGGCTATGACATTAAAGGTCAACCACATGACTAAATCTCTTCTAAACCTTCTTAAATCACATCCAGTTCTTAATTAAGGAGAAGCAGACTTGTGGATGTGGGCTAGAAAGCATTATGACTTACTGTGAGCTTTAATATGACAAAAAGCCTATGAACCAAGGAGTGAAAATGCTACGAACAGACAGTTTAGACAACACCAGGCTGGACCGCTATTCACAAGGCAGTAATATAGAGGGCGTTATGTTTTGCTGAAAAAGAGTTAAGCTATGAAAAGGCAGAAATATGTCTCCCTTGAAGAAGTGAACAGTAAAATGTAAAGAATGCCAGCGCACAAAGAAAAAACGTTTGAACAAACAAATGCAATAAAAGGAATCAACTAAAACAATTCAGAGTGCTTTTATTGTTAAGGCTTCAATCATTAATTTATTCATGAGGTTGATTCAGACCTAAACAGTGTTGTGAACTGAATATGAGTGTGCACTCTCACTCAGAAACTGTCGCAACAACTAAGGCACCATGCAGCTTATTTTATTTAATGATCAAAAGCAGGATGACTGAAAGCTCCAATCCTACATGCTGATCCATTTTACTATAGCTAGTATTGGGATCCTAAATGAAAAAAAAAAATGCACTGAAATACATAGACTTTAACATGGAGTTGGTCCCCTTTACAGCTATAACAGCTTCCACTTTTCTTGGAAGACTTTCCACACGATTTTGGAGTTTCTGTGGCAATTTATGCCCATCCATTCAATAGAGAACTTAAGAGGTCAGACACTGATGTTGGATGAGAAGGTCTGGCTCACAATCTCAATTCCAGTTCATCCCAAAGGTGCTGAATGGGGTTGAGGTCAGGGCTCAGTGTGGGACAGTCAAGTTCTTTCACACTCATTGGACCATGTCTTTATGGTTTTGTGCTTTCCCAATACTTTTGTCCACAAAGTGTAAAAAGGGGGATGAAGATAAAATCTCAGAATAAATAGTGAGAGGTTAGTTTTGATTACTTAAGACACAGATTCTAGATTTTAATCCTGCCTTATAAAACAGTATGTGAGGGTACGTACTGGTGCAGGGCATCTGTATGGGATCGGAGTCGGTGCGGTAGTAGCCATTGCGACAGACGCAGTTTGTGGCTCCGTCGTTGGTGGTGCGGCTGTTGATGGGACACTGTAGGCAAGACTCGTCGCCTTGCGCTGGCTTAAAGTAACCCGAATGGCACGCTGAAACAGAGACACACAGAGAGAGAAATAGAGATGAGAAAAGAGCACTGTAAACCCTTCACTGTCAAAGGGCTTAGGCATGCCAAGGAAATCAGGGAACACAGTAGTCAAGCTGTAGCACTTTTAAAGCAGCACGCTCAATGTTTGTGCTGAATTATTCAAACCCAAAACTCTCTGCTGACATATTAAGAGTGTTTTCATTTTCATGTCTCCAGTGAAAACTGAGTCGGAGAGAGAGAGAGAGAGAGAGAGAGTGAGAGGGAGAGGGAGAGGGAAAATGAGACTGAGACAATGATAAAAGGAAAAAAGGAAAAATGATTAAAATATACAAATAATACTACTGGTAGTTTTTTTTTAGAGAAAGTGAGACAGACAGAGAGAAAGAGAGAGAGAGACACAGAGAGAGAGTCAGAGAGAGAGAGTCAGAGAG
>JBBPDC010000135.1:12149779-12163338 GCA_037974485.1 Hemigrammopetersius urotaenia
AGAGAGAGAGAGAGAGAGAGAGACAGAGAGAGTCAGAGAGAGAGAGAGAGAGAGAGAGAGAGAGAGCCAGAGAGAGAGTCAGAGAGAGAGAGAGAGAGAGAGAGAGACAGAGAGAGTCAGAGAGAGAGAGAGAGGTGGATGGAGGGATGAATAATAACTCTTTCGCCCTGCAGCACAGTGTTTGCTGGTGTGGCTGAGCTGGAGTGTTTACAGAAGGGATGAATGTGACTTCTTCGTTTCTCTCTTTCACACAGCACTTTTATCTTCACCTCAGATACCTCCCATTGCTCTCAGGCCTGGAATAACTCCCAGAATGCACTGCACCTGCTGGGCACAGGGTCAACTGCTGTGTTTTATTGCTCTGCAAAAAGATCTGAGCTGGGAAGACTCCTCAGGTAGGTCTGAATTTAACCCTTACTTGTCAGTTATTATTGTCAGCTGTACTGTTCCTATGTAAGTACATTCCTGTATAATGTATTCAATTCAGTGTAAATAACATATTGCATTCACATTCAATCTGCATACTGTGTTTATTCATGATTTATTTTTTCTTCAGAATGAGACCCAGCAATAACTTTTCTTTCAGAAAATTCGAAGTTCTGCACTTTCCAGAGAATTTCACAGTTTTTTCAGTGGAAAAACCTCTTTCTAAGGGTTAACAGTAGCCTGTGCTGGATTGCTGCTAATGGTTCACAGAGAGCTCTCTGATTCCTGGGAGACTTCATTATTTCCTCAATAACAAACAAAAACAGCTCTTTCCAACCTCAGGAATGAAGTGACACGCTGCTGGCTCAGAATAGGAGAGCATCCTTAAACTCTGGGCCAACTACTGAGCCTCTCTTTACTGTACTCCCTGAGAACCTGAGAGAGACAGACAGTGAGAGGGGGGGCGGGGGGTAAAGAGAGAGAGAGAAACAGAGAGAGAGAGAGTGACAGAGAGACAGAGACAGAGACAGAGGGAGAGGGAGAGCGTTCCAAAGGTTTACAGTTGTGGAGATACATGAAAGAAAGAAAGACAGAAAGAACTAACTCCAGCAAACTCATAAAAGAAAAAAAAGTAGAAAGAAAAAGAACATACAAAAAAAGTAATTAAAAGAACTAAAAAGAAAGATCTACAAAAGAAAGAAGGAATGACAGAATGAGAGAACGTGAGAGCGAGAGAGAGACTTTTTAACAGTTGTGGAGATCTATGAAAGAAAGAAAGAAAAAAGGAAAGAAAGAAAGACGGGTAGGAAAAGAAACAAAAAGGAGAGGAAAGAAAAAGAGAGAGAGAGAGTGAGAGAGAGAGAGAAGAGGAAAAAGAGTGAAGGAGTGGAGGGTACAGATAAACTATTTCTTTGTTTTTTATTTGACTTCACCCAGTCTGTATGCACATGTTTATTTATTTATTGCAGCTCCTAAGCATTTAGGCTCTTTAATTTTCTCAAACCTCGCTGAGCGAGAGAGAGAGAGAGAGAGAGAGAGAGAGAGAGAAGAGCATTAAGAGCGAAGGAGAGACGCCCTGTAAGCAAGAGAGACCACATCGGGTCTTGGCCAGTGAGGTCTTTATTCACATCTGGCTGTGGAAGCAGAGGGGAGAGGCCTGGTCCAGCGAAACCTTCTGAAACCTTCTGAAACCTTCTGAAAAACTGCTTACAATTCCTCCCAGACTCCTTTCCCTCCACGCCTTGCATGCTTACTGCATGCGCTCAGCCTTCCAGGCCTTTTCGGAGCAATAAAGCACACACACACTTCGTCCTCCATAGTCTTAGCTGGCAATCACCGCCCGAGCCGTGTGGTGAAAGGGCCAAGGAAAATGTCTAGCAAGTGGTTTATTTGGAGAGAGAGCAGCTCCGGTCAAGGTCCGGTCCTGCTGCTGCTAAACCTGTAAAACTGAGCTGGGCTGCAGGCCTGGCTGATAAAACAATAATGACAATGACACAATTAAGCTGTTCCTCAATCCAGCAGAAGCAGCAGCAAAAAGTTTTGAACACTGTTGTGATGTTGAACAGTTATTGTCTTGTCTTCTTTAAGACTGACAACCCTCACATAACCCTTATTAACCACAAAATCCCAGATTTAAGGTCCTGTTCATAGTCTGCATGTCATAAAACAATATAATTTGACTTTAAGGTGTCAAAAGTGTGACTGATTTCGTTTAAAGGCATCGCCGGAAGTCGAGTTTATGGTGTACCACAAAACAGTTACTCCTGTTTATTGTAATTTGTTGATTAATAATTGTCCTTGTTACTGATGAAAAGAATGAATATTAATATATATAAAATATTAAATATATGTAATTAAAATAATAAATATGAATATATTAATTTATTATATAATATAAATAAACATTCCATTGTTTATGTAAACATAATGTATTAAATAAACGCTAATAAAAACATTTTAAACCTTCCCTAAAGCCCTTCAGTTAGCTTAATATCACCCTTGATGCATAGATAAAATAAGCTATGCATTAATTATAACTGGGTCTGAACGATTTGTTGGAAATACCTAATCGTCATTGTGATTTAAATTCAAATTTCCGCACTTTTTAAAACAGAATTTCACAGATTGTTTTTTTTTTCTTCAAAATGCAATCACTAAAATGATGAAATAAAACCGAGTCGAAAGTTTTACAGACGTCTGAAAGTGATTAAATGAATTGTTATGAATGTGCTGCCTGATGTCTGACACATTGTTTTACAACAGTTTCGAGATAAGCTTTTGGGACTAAAAATATTTTCAAAAGCTGTTCATGGTGGAGAGGGTGTACATGGAAAAGCAGGTCAGAGAAATCCCCTACTTCTTCTCACCTGCTCTCTCTCTCACTCTCTCCCTCGCTCTCTTTCCTTCCCATTTCAACACTCACATGAACCATGAGAGCAGAGGTGCTTGCAAAACCACTTTCTCTTACACACACACACACACACACACACACACACACACACAAGGTAAACAGAACATTCTCTCTCTCTCTTTCTCTCTCTTTCTAAAGAATATAAACAAACTCACTCTTTCCCACATCTACGTCTTCATAAAGTCTCCACCAGGAGCCCTTTGCCTGACAGGCTCCTTACAAACACACACACACACACACACACACACACAAGCTCTCTGGCATCTCCGTTTAAAAGCGTGGCTAAATATTCAACACCAGAATTCAACAGTGGATAGAAAAAGCTTTAATAAACGTCTGAAGGCGACGGGGGAAACGTTCTGGTGGAAAGTATACAGCGCCGGAGCGATAAAGCACTTCAGCTCATATTAGTCCTGACATGTTTTTCTTCTCTTATGATTTATGGGTGAAGGAATGGTGAATAAAGTGAAATATGAGGCTCCCACGTTCAAGCAAAGTGTCAATAGAGTCATTGAACGAGGCGTGGATTTCAGAGTGGGCCAAAACTCCTGAGCATCCGGAAAGCCCTCAAGTTGCGGCCGTGAAAATTACAGGTAGCGCTAGGCCTCGAAGAGAGAACGGAGGGCGCTGAGAGCAAACTAAACAGGCACATAGAAGAAGCAGAAAAGTCAAGCGAGATGGTGGTCTAGAGGACAAAAGTCTGAACCGTTCTGACTGAAGGTGTCAAAGACATTCTGATTTAAAAGCTTACAGTTTAGATCAAGTGGTTAGAATTAATTTCTTCGTTCTGGGTGCAACTATAATACAGCAGTAAGCACACACATATTGAACCACCCGTTTGTTACATTCACCAACCATGTACCCCCACTCACTGGCCAGTTTATCAGAAACACCTCCCACAGATGTTTCCCTAATCCTGCACAGTTTATCAGGCTCCCTCTGTTAAATCTATCAGTCAAAATGTACCACCATACCAAGTGGTTCCCAACCCTGAGCACTTGTTTTGTACATTTTTGTGTTTTCCTTACACTTTAACTCAGGATGGGCATGATAATTAACGTATGAGGTGAGAAAGAAAAATGTAGGAGAAAGGGATACACCAGGACCAAGATTGGGAACAAGGCCCATAGGACCTCCACCAAGCAAGTATAATTTGGGCAGTGAACCGTTCTCAGCACTGCAGAGATACTGATATGTTAGACGCATGGTGTTGCATGTTCTTGTGTGTGTGTGTGTGTTGCTATTATTAAAAAGATGTCTCTCCTCCGGTGGTTGATTTCTATGACAACGGACAGAAAAATCAGCATATCTTTTGAAAAATGCAGAAAAGTATTTTTAAATGGCCCTTAGGTGTTCACTGGAGATTTCACCGGGGACCAAAAACAACTGTCTTAAATGTTGAACTGCTACTGACCTGGCAGGCTACAATAAATGAATGAATGAATGAATGAATGAATGAATGAATGAATGAATAAATAAATAAATAAATAAATAAATAACTAACCCATAGACTTCACACTTCTACAGCATATGGAGCCTCTGTGCCTGACTCTGAGTCTTGGTGCTTGTGTATGACCTTAAAGTCTTGCTACATGCTTCCAGATGGTCCCATCGAAGCAAGCTGGTAGAAATAATATCCACTAAAGCTTTGAGACACTGCACCTATAATGCAGACTACAAAAAGACATGATTATAAAAAGAACATTTTCTTGATTTTTTTCTGAATGAGCATGAAGACTAGCGTGGGATCAAACTAAAGATAAACTGAAGATAAACTGTAGCACGATGAAATAATTATAGACTAACAAATATCCTCCTCTTGAGAACCAAAGAAAAAAAGTGTCTCACAATTTCTTTTTTTGTGTGATTTCCTATCTATTTGGGCCTAAAAAAAACACCTCACAATGTAAATATCTTGGAATATATTTTTCCCAGCATTTCCCAGCATGTCCACTGTAGAGGACAACAGGACGATTTCCATGTGAAAACAGAACTGAATTTAAATAATAAAGAACACAATACTAACCCAAGAATATGTTCAATTTGATCAAAACAATACAATTCTGTATCACTGTTCTGTTGCTTGTTGCTTGCAAGGACAACAAAACAGGGAATTATAATTCATAAAACATCCTCTAGGTATTTTAGCTGTGATGGTCCTCTGTTTCTTTCTGGTTATAAAGAGGAACACCTTGCATTTGGTGCACCTCGTGTATGTTTTGCCATTGCAGTCCTTGTTCCCAGCATGCAAACCCACATGACACATCACTGGAAAGCCCAGGATGTCCTCTACAGTATACTATAGGGCTTTATGGGGTACTTAGAGAAGGTATAGGTGAACAAAATGTCCATTATAAGGATTGAAATGAATGGGCCTGTGTGTATCCTGCATGATCCAGACAAGACAGGGCAAACAAGCATATGGGGGAACCAATAGTTCATCATTTATTGATATTTTGAATCAACGAAACCAGAAAGCCTCTTCACTGACCTTTTCGTAACTAAAAGCTCAGAGCGGTAAACAAGAAAAGAGGATCCTTTAGGAATTTTGTAACACCGTTATGATCCCAGTTTGACCCCTTTTTTCTGGAGAATGTAATGATCAAAGTCCGGTTCTCGATCAAATGCTAAGGAGAGCTTCCCCAGGCACTGACCTTCAGTAGAATAGTCACTCTGTGATCCTCTAAACCTGCTTGAATAAATAACGACAAAGACAACTGCCTTGTAAGTTAATCCTTATTCCATTTCTCATTGGTGTTAATTTCCATTACAGCTAGCACAGGCTTTCTCGCTCACCTGAAGTGTCACCACATCTTCCCTGACTGCAACCAGTGGAGAACAACAGCAGCTACAATTCTACGCTGGCTATGTTTTATGGCTTCAATTGGGGGTCGTGCATTAAATAACTAGGGATCATACACAATCCAGTTTAGACTTTAACTGAACACAAAGCAAACTCACCACACAAAGACATCCAGCTTATTAAATGTGCTCTTAGCTTCATCTTTGTGTTTATCTAGAAGAAACCTGACAAAGGCCTGAACTTTATATACAGCAGTATGTAAACTGATATATGAGCTTCCATTACATTTTATCTACCTTAGCTTTGCAGCTCCAGAGCAAAACTGATGGAAAAACTTCAGACACAAAGCATGTCTTGGTTGGTTGACTTGAACTGGGGCAAGGGGGAATTTGTGTAAATTAGATTTTTGGCTGAACTACTGCTTTAAAATGCTGTGAGCGTGTAAAACGTGGTCATGTAATGACAATGAAAGAAATTATGATGAAAGGAATGTCTTCCAAAGAGTGACTGAACCACATGCTGCTGAAGGAAACAGGCATATTCCTAAGCGAAGAACAATCTGAGGATGAAGAGCAAAGCAGTGTCAGCTGTAGCCTAGGGACAAGCAAAACACTGATTAAAAAGCACACCAGCACTTTGATTCCATCAGCGTCCACATTGGAACTGTCTGGCCTGTTTGATCATAATCTCTCTTCACTCGCTTGACATGCAAGAACTGCAGCCGTATTGTTGTTTTTCGAAAACTCCAGCCTCTCCCCGTGGCTATGTGGGGCGATTAAGGACGGGAATATTCATACCGTGAGCTTTTTTTGGGTCTTTTTTTTCCGCTCGAAGGTTTCTATTTATATCATTAAACAAATAAGCGCACTTTGGGGACATTTTCGGTCCCATGTCGGTTTTTGACAGATGTGATGAAATTCGCTATTAAGTGAGGTAGAAAAGGAACGTCGAAACAGTCTAATGGAATTTATAAACACTTCAGGTCTAATTTCACAGCAGGCCCATCAAAAGCCTCCAGATCACCTCAAAGTGTTTCCAGGCTCCGGCGTCAAAAAAGAAGCTGGCTGTCGCGGGCTAAAAATGGCTACTAAAAACGAGCGCAAGACGAAGGCATACTGCAACCAGCCCCGCTCTCTTGCTTGTGTTTATTACTTTTAATAACCGGTATGGACCCAGAAAAGACCGCAAAAAGAAGCAGGAGCGTAATTGGAGGCTTTAGTGTGGACCCAGTGTGTAAAACTCACATTGTGCGGCGGCGCTGGAGGTGCCAGAACACCAGTCGGATTTTATTGCAGGTAATTTGCTGGTTGTTTCAAAGGTTTCCAGAGCATTTCATCCACACTGATTTATGTGGGCACTAAAGGAGCACCTTCAGCCACAGACGGGATGCATTTGAGTGTGTGTGTTGGACAGAAGGTGTTTGCAAGCAGCCACCGGATATGGATCCCCCATCTGCGTCTACTGGAGGAGGCCAGCAGAGCCGCAGTTAGCGGCACAAACTCAGTACAGGGACTGACTTTTCCATCATGGCTGTCTGGACACTTAAGACCGCCAGATAATCTAGAGGCCAGGGAGGTGGGAATGTGTTTTAAATCGGAGGTATTGAATAGTTAAGCAGTGTAAGCACAGTGAATCAGAGTGTCTCTTCCATCAAACAGAACGTCATGCTGTGCACACAGACACATATAACTGACACATCCATAGAATATATATGTCATTATGCATATTTAACTGACACATCACAATGCTGATGTACATCCTGATCTCTCTGCTATTTCATTCAGGATTCATGCAAATGAGATGAGCGGTGACCAAACACATGGGCCTGTCATCAACTGTGTCACTCCCATAGTCAAGCTACCAGCTGTGATTCAACACACAGATTTAACTAAAATGCTAGACATTATGATATTAGATCATCTTTAGCAGATCAGAACTAGACTACATTTCCACATTTTTTCAGAATGTGTTTTTGTTAAACATTCCCAAAGTGACTAACAGCTGAATTGATTCAGCTCCCTATTTAAATAAAAATACTAACAATGCAAACTCCACCCTAAACCAAGTACACATATGATTTACAATCAAATCAAACCAGTGTATTATTATTATTATTATTATTATAAATAATAATAATAATAATAATAATAATAATAACAATACATTGATTTGATTGTAAATCATAATATCATTGTTGTTATTATTAGCATTATTATAATTTTTAGTGTTTTTTCTGTCTTTTTTACTGTCTTGAGACTAATGGCTGAAAGAATGCACAACTTTTTAAGGACAACATCCAAATAATGTGACATGAGCACATTTAGCAGCGATCAGAAGTAGTTTGAGTAGATTTAACCTCGATGGAAATCTACCATTTGAAACACGGGCTGCACTCTGTCTGATCAAGCATATTTAGCAGTGAACAGGGATCTGAATCCTGGGGCTCATAGACATGTACATGTAAAGCATGTCACCTGACTCCTCTGTCTGTGAATATGAAGCCCTCTCACATCCTCTTTCAGCCAAATTGATTAATTAATAATTATCTACAGTATACCCATGTCCGTTTTGGGGTTCTGTACAGATCTACTACATCACTACTCACTAATAATATGTAAGTTACGAGTGTCCTCCATGACCCCACTGGTACACTGCTGGCTGCATGGACTAACCTCACAGCTATTCAGAAAAAAAAAAATCAAATAAACAAACAAAAAGAACCACATGATCTGTTTTCACACATGCACACACAGCACAACGTTTGTACAAATGCTCCAGACAACACACCCATGCCCCTCTTAGTCCCCACCCTTACAAAATGGCCGCTTTGTCTGTGAGGCTGTCTGAACGTGAATGTACTAGAACCTCTTTTTTTTCACCAGCTGCCCATTCAGGCACTCTGAAGCCAGCCTGAAACTGCAGCTTTTAATGAAAGCTACATTAAAAGAGGCACGCGGGAGAGGTGTGCATGTGTGTGTGCCTGCAAAAGAGAAAGGAAGAAGGGGGGATGGGAAGAGGGGAACAGGGGGATGCTTGGTTTTGTGAACGCAGCAGAAAAAAGTGCTGAAAGCACAGAACGAGGGAAGAGTCGGAAGGGGTTTTCTGTGTTGGCCGAGAGGAGAAAGGTCCTACTGTGATGGGGGATGTGTGTGTGTGCGCATGTGTGTGTTTGTGTGTGTGTGTGTGTGTGTACATATCATGCTACATATCCTGTATCAAAATGTCTTCTAATACTGTGACTTTTTCCTCATTGCACACACTTAAACACCTCAAATCCCAGCATAGATTTGGGAATACCTGCTAATCCAGCTAACAGTATGACTTCAGAGTTGGAACGGACCCACTGAAAGTCTCAAAGCTTTTCACCATCGGTCGCTGGCTATAGCAGCCCAACCTATTTAGCAGCGATCATCGATGCTCTGAAGGTGATGAAAGAGTTGAGTCGGTGCCTTCAGCACAGAGATAGATAGAGGCCTTGGCAGAGCATCCCCAGGCTTTGCAATTCAATTAAAGGCCCGGGCCTGGCCAGCTAATTCAATCAAGGCTGTGTGAAAGCAATTAGACGACTGGCATTGGGCTCACCCCACCACGCAAGTGAACATTACAGATTCATTTCCCTCTCTGGGTCCCCCCGTCCACTACAATTAACATGCATGGATCTGCCCAGGCCTCCACAAGGGACATAACCACAGGCTCTAGAGTCCCTGATCACCTTTAGAAAACCACACAATCACAGACTTTATCTCACTTAGTGAAACTGCCGTAGAGTTAAAACTAGCATGTATGAACAGCTAGCAAGTGAATCCAAAATACATTAAGAAGAGAATCTCGGCTAGCTTAACAACGTGGAGTAAAATAAAGAAGTTTGTCGGCCAGGAATGAAGGGCAAGGTTGAATACAAAGCAACATTTTATGTTTGTAGTTTGCAGTGACAGGCCTTTAAGAAAATCAAGCTAGAGAAGGAAGCAAGGATTGCAAGCCTCTCAGTAAAACAGGATGGCATGCTAATTTCCCACAAATTAAGACTGATTGTTAAGACTATTCAAAAACAAAACCAAATGTGAAAAAGTTGCAGCTCTAAGAAGTTATAGTGTGGAACCAAAATAATAAAACAGATATAAGTTATTATTTGTATCTAGCATCATTCAAACAGATCTAATGCGTTATTCTTTTGATCTAACATCATAAAACAGATCTAATAAGTTGTTATTTGGATCTAACATCATTCAAATGATCTATTAAGTTATTATTTGGATCTAACATCATGAAACAGATCTAATAAGCTCTTATTTGGATTCATCATCATACAGATCCAGATGATGTTGGATTAAAACTGAACGTCTCATTTTTTGGACGTTCTTTTGGGGAAATTCATTTTTATAGCATCAGAACTGTTCACAGTAGTGGTGACAGGACCTGAAGCATATAATGCCCTGGATTATCTTATACATGCCTACAATTTAGTTTTCCACCATTCCACCAGCGATTATATTTCAGCTTCACAATTGTATTAATTTGAAATGAATCTCCTAAGATTTTGAGTTAACAAATGACATTGAACAATTTCTATTGATCCGTCCATTACGAAATGCGAACAGGAGTCATTTTCAAACAGTGTAGAAATAAACAAGCAAATTAATAAATGAACCAACAAAATAAAATGACACAAGGTTTTAATAACAGTGATCTTTCGTACCAAGAATTAAAAAAACAGAGCTTGAAGCCGTGAGTCACTTGTCTGTCACTGGAAAACAGCTTCTGTCATGTTTACACGTTGGCAGCGTGAATGTTTGCAGCCCCACAAGCTGTAGATAAGCATGTTAAGGGACTGTGGCTAGACGCATGTTCTGGCAATTTAAATATATGTCAGAGGCTCAAACTTTGCAACACGTTTTAGAACATTAAAAGCCTTAATATGCGTGAAAGTCTGAAATACACGCGGAAAACCTCACATCAGAATATAAACGTACGTCTTGTCCTGCGGACGTGTGAGATCAGCTCCAGCAGTTGTCATGGCGCTCCTCAGACAGCCCAAATCCGCCTAGCGGGTGCTGCTGGCACACAGATTAAGCGGGCTGGTGGAGTGAGTGTGTGTGTGTGTGTGTGTGTGTGTGTATGTGAGAGGGGAGATTACTGCAAAAATGTGAATAACACCTGGGAAATGAGCTCTCTGGGGTGGTCGCAACAGCTGGATGCTGTGTACATGTGTGCTTTGTTCCACATGTTGTGTTTGCTCACCCACTTGCATGTGTGTGAACAAACAGAGCAGATTAAAAGAAAAGGTAAGAACAACAAAAAACAAACAAACAAAAAAAAATAAGTCTGGCCCCGGTGTCTGGCTTCGGTCCAAAGGACAGCTTCATCTCTCAGGATGTGCGGATGGCAAAGGTGAAAAATGCGGGGATGTGGCTCTGTGTGTATGTGTGAGAGTGTGTGCGTGCGCGCGTGTGTGTATGTGTGATAGCGTGTGTGTCTGAGTGTTTGTATCGGTTGTTACACGGATCCGCTCAGCAGGTACAAGGACAAAGAGGACAGAACAGTAGAGCTGAGTGTATGCTGGGTTTGCAAGATACGGACATAATTCCATACTGTCATTATATTACGAGTACGACACACAGTCTTATGCAAATGTCTGGGCACCCGTGGATGTTTTGTTGATTTTCGAAGAGAACAAATGTACACACCTTCTCCAGAGAGCCTGGTTTTGCACATTTTAATGCACAATTACTGTTTACTTGCAGAATTTGCCATTTGGAAACTTATTTGGGAAAAAAAAAAAACATAAAACACATGCACGTGCATTTGAAACCACTTTTGAATGAGCCAATATAAACACCTGATAAAATGAAAGTACACTATATGGACAAAAGTAGTGGGACGCCTGACCATTACTGCAAAAGGGACTTTAATGGTATTGCATATACAAAAGTATTGGGACCATAACTGGAAAAAAATGCATTCAAATACATAGAATTTAATATGGAGTTTGTCTCCCTTTGCAGCTAGAACAGCTTCCACTCTTCTTGAAAGGCTTTTGGAGTTTCTGTGGGAATTTGTGCTCATTCATTCTGTGGAACATTTATGAGATCAGACACTGATGTTGGACGAGAAGGACTGGCTCTCAATCTCCATTCCAGTTCATCCCAAAGGTGTTGGATGGGGTTGAGGTCAGGGCATTGTGGGCCAGTCAAGTTCTCTCACTCTGAACTCATCCAGCCATGTCTTTATGGACCTGTTTTTTTGCACTTGGGCACAGTCATACTGGAATAGAAAAGGTTTTCCCCAAACTTTGTTCACAAATTTGGAAGCATGGCGTTATCTAAAATGTCTTGAAATGCTGAAGCATTAAGATTGCCCTTCACTGGAATTAAGGGGCCTAGCCCAAATCCTGAAAGACAGGTATGTCCCAACAATTTTGTCCATAGATTGTACTTATTTTATGTAGCTAAACGAGCTTTTGCTCATCTCCTGATGGAAACATGAACAGCAAAGCTTCAGAGCAATCAAACAGACATTTCTCAAGATTTACCCTAAATATTATTTTTATACTACAAAAGTAGCATTGTTTTTCAGTAAGTTGAGTGTCATAGACCTACACCTATTTTATTTTAACCACTCTCTTGGTGGCTGTAATACAGCACCATATAAACAATTAACTTGAGAGCTTGCCAGGCTAAAGAGCAGCCTCCACTTGGGGGGGTTAGTTTTAACGTAGTGTTACAACCACAGTAAGCCTCCAAAGTAAATAATGAGAAGTCCACATTTTTCCATATAAACTTGCTGCAAAGTTTTATACAGGAATTCATTAACACCTTAATACAGATGGTAAATAAATATACAGTATTGAATTTAATGCATTTTAATAGATTCATCCAACTCTCACTATTACAACTAGCCCTTCTGTCTACATTTAACATTGGCTATGGGTTCAGAATTCAGGTGTGTTAGTAAATGTCTCAGTTCAAAAGAAACACTCATCTGGACTATGTGAGGCATGGTCAAGATGTTTAACTCTCATAGTCCACAAAAAAACTGTAACCACACAGTTCTGGTTGCATTCTGCAGTCTTATATCAAACATTGTGACGAACATGATGCTGATCTACTGTTCTGGCATGGCTGAAGGGCAAAAGTGTTCCTTCTGTATTTGGTAACAAGTAATCAAGCTTTGTATTGTAGCTAGAACAGTCAGCAAATCTGCAATCGACAGTTTGTAATTTGTAAAATGAAGGCTTTCTATCAACTATTGTTCAATTCAACTATTTTATTAGGCTCTATCACAGCTTATTTGTTCTTTTATCAACAGATCGCATCCTATTCTTCCAGGCACATATTGCAATTGGTCAGAATATGCCATATGAATTTGTTTTTATGTATTTTAAATGTCATCTATAATTGAATAATAGCTGCAGTGCTACTGATCACTCACTTCCAATAGGATGAGATGGAATGGGAAAAAAAATCTGTTCCTCAGTTTTCAAAAGAACCTCTCAGTCATGCGTTAACACTTGCAATGAAGGAAAAAAAAAGATTTCTTAACATTCTGTCTAGAAATAATGTGTAGAAATGCAGCTCGCCCCGTCTGGCCCCCAGGACAGACGTGTATAACTAGAGGCTGGTAAAATTACAGGAATCAGAGGAGGCAGCTGAATGCATTCTAGCAGAATCATTTCATGTAGGCAGGTGACTTGACTGATGGCTCACAAGGTGAGTAGGATATGTGATTGGAGATGGACAACCACCCCTCCTTCGTTTCTATCCACCCACCCCCCCCCACTAGTCAGCCTCTGTTCCCTCAGTGGAATGGATGTAGATGACTGGGGCGGAATGAAGCCGAAGCACATGAAACTACACTCAACAAAAATATAAACGCAACACCTTTGTTTCTGCTCCGATTTTTCATGAGATGGACTTAAAGATC
>JBBPDC010000135.1:12169568-12225125 GCA_037974485.1 Hemigrammopetersius urotaenia
ACACATGCACGCACACACACACACACACACACACACACACACACACACACACACACACACACACACACACACACACATTCACTCACATGCATATGGAGCAACAGTCCACTTAAAATTCTGCTTGACCTTTTGATTGACAACAAATAAAAACCTTTTGGCTTTGCATTCTTGTTCCAGTCTGAGTTTACTTTGTCCACCCCGATCTTTGGTGGTTGGTCCGTAGTTTGACTTTAACAGCCGTTTGTGTGCTGAAGTAATATGGATGATTTTGGCCGCTCTCTCACCCTGAGGACTTTTACGGAAAGAAAGAGAGCGAGAGTGTATTTTTCCTCTACGGACTAAGTGCGGCGAGGAATGCGCTCTGCAGTCGTTTCTGGGTTATATATCACTACACCTCATGAGTCGCAGACTTCTACAGCAACTTGTCATTTCAATATACAAACTTGAACGCACTGTTAACCGCTTTAAACCTTGTTTTTTTTTTTACTCGTCATACATTTTAAAGGGGATACTCACCATTTTTTGAAACATTTCTGCATAATTTGGTCAATGAGACGTAAACAGAGTCATTCAGACTGGTGTGAAATGGTGCGTTGTGGAGACTGATTTCTTTACAATGAGAGGAACTAGAGAATGCAATGTGTGAAAATATGTTCAAAGTCAAAACCTTATCTCAAAATAATCATAAAAATGTATTGGACATCAGTCGATAAATATTCATAAACATTCTGCATAATGAATTTCTGTAAGGTAGCTTTTAGAGGAGTTAGACTCTTCGAATGTTTAACCCTTGATGAAGTGATTCTATAGAAAGTTATAAAGCTTGGATTCATTTCCAGTAAATTAATAGGTAAGTTACTTAACAGTACTAAACAATATGGACAAAATATTAGTATTGAGACTGTATTGGGGGCAGTGATTCTAGAGCGGAGCGGATTTGGGTAGATTGATATACATTTTTGCAGGGTTGGGAGGACAGGTTGGGTGTGTACAAGTCATAAAAGCCCTAACCTGTGCATTACTAATTGCGGCAATATATTAAAATGCATCATTGAATCCATAATGGGGCATGGTTAATGACTAGCCTGCACTATTTCCACCAATTATTTGCTCTAGGTGGAGGACAAACATTTTGATCCATCATAGAAGTGCTCATCTGGAGCTGTGATTGTTCAGAATGTTTACACCACACAGTATGAAACACTGTAGGACTCATTTACAAACACTGATACTGTGATAACAACTAACAAGCCCTAGAATCTACTTACAAAAATGAAGTTAAGGAAGTGAGGAATGGCCCAAGCTTCAGAATTTGAGTCAAAGCAAGCAGGGATTTCCTGGTTCAGGTATCATTTCACCTCTGAAGTCACAGACATCTCGGGTAACTTGGCATTTCACTGCAGAAACTTCATCGCACTGTGCTGTTAATTCGATAGCATGGACGAGTTCAACCGATTCCTCCAAGTGCAGGTCAAAGCAGGCAGGACCTGGCGCAGACCCAGACTTTAAGACTCAAGCAGAGGCTCGCATCGAGCTGTGCTTAAAAAAAACGCTCGATATTCGACATTTAGCACACTGCTTCCCTGAGGCGTCTACACCTGCACTGAGGCGGGGTGTGTATTGTTGGCTTGTGATTCATTCCAGAGGTTCTAATGGTGGCCATTTAGGGGTGGAATATATTACACACACCAATCATCTAGCCAAAGTGAGGTTGCGCCCCAGAATAAGTATGGGACGGTGCTGCGCACGTCAATTAATTGGCCTTTAAGTATGTCAACGATCTGTTTTGGCTCAGGAAAAAAAAAAAAATAAAGAAAACACTCAGCACTTTTGTTTTGTTTTTTTTTGTCATCCAGCTCCTTCAAATGTCTTCCCTAGTCTGCTTAACCTTGTTACAGAGGATCCAGGAGCAGCTCGGCTCTCTCTCGCCCATTTGTCCCAATCAATGGAGCCTGTTAAAAGCAGACCCCAGGGGTCAGGGGAAATTAAGCGGCCTGCTTGCATTGGAGAAGGGGGCTGGGGTCTGGGGGTGGGCAAACGGATGAGTGAAGGCCTCCCTGTTGCCATGGCAACGCAGTGTCAGACGGGGCCTGCTCCTCATCTCCTCTGCACGTTTACTCGGGCCGGCCAGCCTTTGAGAACAATGGCACATTGGTGGCCAGGGATGCGCTCATTATTTACTTGCTGCACTTACTGAGAGCTTCCAGAAGGACGGGTTTACTGTAGGGATTATGTCCTTATGAAACTGAACAAACAAATGCTCGAAGATGAAACAACCGATTTACACAATTTTCCTAATTACCCCAAAGGAAGTCAGCCAGCCAAGACATTTGCTGACAATTTGCTTCTTTGGTGTGAAAAGTCAAAGAGGCTAGGATCATGCAGGCTGTGAGCCTAAATCATCACACACATGCCACAAAGCACTCAGAGCCCTTTAAAAATTCAAAGCAGACTTGCATATGTGGTTTCCGGTGACACAGTTATCTATAATGATGGGCAAAAAAAGTGTGGATGAACCAAAAACCAAAAAATGAACTTCGAAATATTGGCTGATCAACTACATTTGTGGTAAATGTGTGAATTGTTTTTTCTACAGAAAGTTTCCTTTAATAAGAGTGTTGGGCTTCTTTTCAAAGTCAAAACAATGGCTCCCTGAAGTGTAACTAAGTGTTTTTCCCTATTTCAGACCACACACACACTCAACGAATAAAGCTCCACTTTCTAATATGTTCGCACTGGACTGTATCTGGATGATTTCCCCTTAAGACGTAAGCTTTTGCACCAGCTTTGTCTCGAGGCCATGTTTTATAATACGACTGCTAAAGTGTTTTCTCCCAGCCCAGGCTTAGCACTGATTTAGAGCGCCATTAAAATCCTACCTCAGATCATGAGCACTTTTTATGAAACCACAGCAGTAATCTTTGCCTGAGCGCAGAACACGAGAAAAATAAGACACCAAATATCACTATACACTGAGCGTGACAGGACACAGACCACGCGGCGTGGGGGATTCATTTACTATACAGCATTAAACCAGAGTAGGAAACAAACTGAGAACAAGGGCGTGCAGGACGGTATTCAAGCCGCAGGTTTGGCCTTGATGAACTATTTGGTCATTGATGTTAAAATTGGTAGTTTTGGAACACTTTGCTCACCAGTGCTCAGTTTAGTGTCTTTGTCCCAAAAGCTTGGACAGCTTTTGGCCAGGAAACATCCAAATGACACTGAGTGTAGGATTTCTCCTGCTAAGGCCAAAAATTCACCAATAAGAGAACAGAAAAATTATAGCAGTAAGAAGTAGGGGTGTAACAATTCACTGAAATACTGTGGTATAACAAAACAAAAATGTGACATCTGCATTGTGGAGAATAAGAATTCTGTTAATTATGCTATTTAACGCATTTGTGTTTTTATAATGTTAAATCAGGACTAATCAACAGCTCAAATCCAGCACATCACCCTTCGAACTCTAAGTTCATTAAGAAACTATACCAGAACTGAATAGTTATTTGCCTTCATTTAAATTTGAATTGTTTTCAGGGAATATATCATGACTGTATCGAACCATGAGCTCTGAATCATCTTTCAAACTAAGTAAAGAGTTGACTGTATCATCACACTCCTAATGAGGAGAATTTCAGTATGTTGTAAACAACTATTAACAATAAGTTTCATTATAAATTAAGCAAACTGAGTAGATTTTCTGTGGTGCCTTGTGTACAAATAAAAAAAATCTAATCATGAATCATCAAGGTAATACAAATCAATATGAATGCGCTTTTGCTGTATCACTTAATTCTCTTTTAAGAAATGCTTCTTTTAAAAACCATCCAAAGATAGGTCCTTTAGGGAAATGAAATGTAATGGCATGCTTAGAACCCTTTCAGAGGCCTTTACTCAAAAGATGTTCATTTTCCTGCATTGTAAACCAGCAGTCAGTGAATCTTTACTGGTTAATCTTGCATGAAGCTCGTGTTTTGACTTTTTATGGCATCATTTCATACAGACATGATATTACTGTAAAAGACAGCTGTCATTGCAGAGTGAAGTGGGGTTTACTGTAGGTGTGCCGTTTTACCTTTTAGAGGTACTACAAGCCCATCTACGGTAACACGTTACCATGGCAATAACAGCCAAGGACATCTGAGGATCTACAAGTTAAGGCTGGTTAAGGTGGGGCCTGGCGGTCCATCATTATAAAGCAATGTGTCCATCACTAAAGCAAACATAACGCATGCTTCTCCTGAGCCTAGAATGTGGCTTTCCAGCGCTTCACTTTCATATTCACACAGGTCAACAGTGCCTTCTCACTGAAAGAGAATTTAAGCTGACGACAGCTCATTATTGTAATGTAACCTGATGGCGGCAGCTTATCAGCAGGTCAGTCATGTAGACATTCTCCAAGCCAGTTGAGTATATATATGACTTTTAATACATGTTTATTTCTTTACCCTCTTTGAGTTGACAGAAGACGCTTAGCCCTGACAAGAGCAGCTGGGTAAATATTGAAGGGTTGCCAAGTTACACACACACACATATGCACAAGCACACATACACGTACGCTGGCATCAATACCAGTTTGCTTTTAAAATCCTGTTTTGTGACCGCGAAAGGCCACTTAATCTAAACGAAGCGTGATGGAACCCCTGGCGGGTTAGCCGAGAAAGCGGCTGAAACTGAGAGACTTGCTGGATTAGTCTAAGGTTCCTGGAGCTAGCAGGATTAGCCTGAAGGGCCTGGCGGGGGTGGTCAGACACTTGCACCCCACGACAAAGATCTTTCTCCCAAGTGTGAGAAAGACATGACAGCAGATCCGCGAAGGGGACCCAACCAGCACTGGCTGGAACGCGGCCGCAACACTAGCCCTCAGAGAAGCTAAAACAAAGAGTAGGGGGTAAAGAGAAACAAAGAGGGAGGGGAGCTGGTTTAGAAATGGAGGCATTCACAGATCATTTCATGGGGCTTTCAGTAGATTGCATCAGCGGACTTCTACCAGTGTGACGGAATTTGGAATTTTAATACGAAGAGAGGATCATTTCATCCCAGCTATGGTTAGCAGTGAGTGATCCCCATCCAAGCATGGCTCAGGCTTCATATCTCATCAAGGAGATGTTGCGGAAGCACTGAAACACCACAGGCTCAAACAACCGATGTGCTCCACACTGTGACAACATCTACATCCTCTTTGGATGCAGAAGCATTACTTGAGCTACAATAATATCCTATCGATCCTGCGCAATTAAGCAAGCACTCGCATTTGGAGCCACAAGGCAGTTTTAAGCTGAACAGGCTAATCAAGCATTGACTTCAGCAGGCTAGGGTAACCTGGGCCTCCCCATGGGTCAAATACCTGCTTATCAGCACAACTTACAGGTTATGGCCAGACAAGCTCAATTAGCCAGCACTTCAGCTTTTGTACGAGGTCGCGCTTGCTTTCAGCACACGTCCCATATCAACAGAACCGGGGCGTCGACTGACAAGCGGGGCCTCCCACAATGGCACGATTGTGGCTGGCGCTGAAAGCCTTGAGTGGCTCTGCAGATGAGGGCTATAGCACGGTCAGTGGAAACGGAGAGTGACTGGAACAGATGCTGGATTCGTGACAACGTGAGATATGGCTGCATGATATATCGTTTGTTCATTATCATGACTTCAACCTATGTGATACTGTGAGTGTTTGGAAGAAAGCTTTCACTAAATGTATATATTTTAAGTCAAAATACAAACATTTATTCCAAGTCCATCCATCAAGATAGTGTTTGGCTCATACCATGGAGAAATAATCTCAGAACACAAAAACAGTCCTCGAGATCCACATATTTCTTGAAAAAGATAACATAAGAGATCACTTTGAGGGTCCAGTGGAAGAAAGTCTTCCCCAGGCACGCGTCTACTACTCGCCTAAAGAGAGATTGTTTTCCGTCCCTTTGACTGATGTTTTTCTCACGTAGCAGGGCAAATGCTCCCCAGACGGCTCCCAACAGCCCTTTCACTGGCCTGCTTGGCCCAGCTGCTCTGTCAAAATGCATGTTTACGGATCTCGCGGAGGACTCTGAAGTGCCCGGGCTTGTGTCTCGCTGCTGCTTTGATATTCAGGGCTTTGATGCTTTTCCACTTTTTTGTGGCTAAAGCAGCCAAAACAAAACAATGACATTTGTGTGCGAGTCTCGAAAGTGATGACAGATATTGGACCAAGTCCAGGCTACAAAAATTCAACAAGCTTGCTGGTCTTTAGGTTCTCACTGAGCAATCAATGGAGCATCTGCTAAAACTTTAATAGATTGATGTGAAATTTTGTTTTCAGAACACTTCAAAACATATTTTGGAACAAACTTACTAGGCAGGGGTGGGCTTTATCAGGGCAAGAATCAGGCCTAGTCTTACTTAATGGAGATTCTCCAATAAAAGGAAAATGAAGTCCAGTACAAGGTCCAAACGTGTCAGCCCATAGTGTGTGATGACTGCTTTGAACATTGTCTGAGTTTGGTGTTCTTTTACCGCATGTATATACAATACTGTGCAAAAGTCTAAGGAACCTGTGCAAATTTTTTGTAGTCATTTATTAGAATAAATACAAACAAACAAGCAAACAGTAAAAAGTATCAAGATTTCTTTTTTCTAAAAACTAGTCAATATTTTGTGAGCTGTTAGAAGAACACAGGTTTGGATCCAGGTTTCGGCTCAGTGCCTCCAGTCGCTGGGTGAATGAATAAAATTCCATAATCAACACCTAATTTGATCTACTGCAGTAAAAAGAGGTCTGGAAATGGTTCAGCGAACACTTTGCCATACATAAAGCCACCATTTACTGTATTAATGTTGTTTGTATTTGTTGTAATGTAAGTGTTTTAACACTACTTTAACACCACTGCCCAGTAGTAAACAGCATAATTTTAAGCATACTTTTCTCAAGTGTCTAAGACTTTTGCATGATACTGTATATACAATGAGCCACTCAGCCACTCCTCCTTGCTGTATGCCTATGACTCATTTTAGTCTTATGGCTACAGGTAACATAATAACGACTCGGCCAGTTCATCGAGATGCCACACCAGATAGGCTGCTTGGAAGGAAGGCTCTATGAAAGCCCTACGCGAAAAAGTGCGCACGCCATGGAAAGAAGGACCCGGAATGGTGTGTGTGGTCATACCATGATGTATTCATTAGAGGAATTACCGTAGTTGTGTATAAACAGCCATTACCACATAGAAATGGTATGTATGCCCAGGTTTAGTGAACGGCTCAGAAGCTCCATCTTTCCTTCATAACAAGATGATCCAGTGGGGCTGAGTGATTAAGCCTATCTGATCCGACGGCAAAATAGGTCATTATGTGAAAACATGTCATTAAGAAGCTGAGTGCCCAAATCGATATGTGACATGCTATTTATGGTAACAGGGTCACAAGGCGGAGCTGCTGAAGGCTGGGGGTGACATCATCATGGCCTCGTGCACGTGGGAGTCGATTCACGCTTATTTTAGATGCAGATGACTTCCAAATGTCTTCGCAAGTAAAGGGCTTCTTTCCACTGAGGACAAAAAAAAATCCCCTGCTGCATCCAAACGTGCCAAATTCCACTCTGTGTCAAAGTCGCCAGTATCTTGAGCTGTGAGTATCTGAGCACCATTAACTATTTATAACACCGACTGTCCTTTAGAACAATCACTCCCAATCCATCACTGGTCCCTTCAGGTTGAAAGGTAACTTTCTCAAGGAATTTCGCAAGCCTGCATGCATATTTATATCCAGCAACAAAACTGTGAATTAGAACACACAACTCCAGCCAGTCTGAAAAAGGCCTGAAAGGCAAGCACATAGCAAGGCACTTTGATCACCAGGGGCTGGTCAATAATGCTAATGCGTTGTCCTGGGCCAAGCAAAGCCATTCATCACATAGCTCCATTAGGCTGGACAGCAGCACAAAGCCCGGTTTGCCCCAGTCAGTGGCCCACTAGAGTCGGGACAAGTGACAGAAGGTGGGTAACTCAATGAATCTGAAAAATGCAAACAGTAGGTAAAGGAGAAACATGTGTCCAAATTTCTGAGAAGAGTTAAAAACACTCAACAAGAAAAGAAAGAATTATCATAGGCCATAATTAAAGAATACTAGGTGCATGGCATGACTTATTTCCATCTTAGAGACATGTCTATCACTGCGAGTTCCTCTCTTTCTCTTTCCTCTCTTTCTCTTTCCTCTTTGGATTTCGGTTTCACCGAAAAAGCCTTCTTAGCAAACTCACTTTCCTTCTAGACTTGGAAAATGCCATATGGATAAAGAGAACCAAAACAGCCCCATTAATAACGGGGCCTAATCCATTCCAGTCGTTCCTCCCTTTCAGGAAGGCTCTGCTTCTGTGCGGTGCAGGCTGCCAGCAGGATTGGTGCGTCTCCCTGGTGCCGCCACGCGCAGTCTTCTGGCACAAAATGCAAGGGAAAAAAAGAGCCACCTCGACAGCAGCTAGCCAGTAAGCGGCGCCTCCCTGGGCCGCCCGCTTGCAGAAGAATCCTCCCAAATACTGCGACTGTGTTGACAGCCTTGGCTTTGACCACAGCGGGCCAAACTAGTCTCGGCTCACCCCCAAACAGCATCTCCGTGGAATGGCAGAAGCCCCAAAGTGATGCCATATTCCTGTAGTAACCTAAATGTACTCCGGCAATGCTGAATAGATTTCAAGCTTGGAAGTACTGCTGCACCATTAGCAACACTGTGCTTTTAGCATCACTGCACTTTTAGCTATTACCTAATTGCTATGCCTGCACCAGAGCACCAAAATGCTGCTATATGCCAGCAGAAAACTAAATGCATTCCTGCATTCTACCACCAATCCCACGCTCAGAAAAATCACTGCACTATTAGCACTACTGCACAATTAACTTTGTCTAGCATTTAGTCCAAATGGCACCATAATGAATGCATAATTGCCACTTTTTGCACAAGTGGACCAAAGTGCTGCCATATCCCTGCAGAAACCTAAATGCATTCCAGTAACATTGCAACAATTACTCTCACATAGCTTTATCTACTGTATAACTTTATCCTACATTCAGGAGAAACAGCTCTAAAACAGGTTAATTGGCTATGCCTGCATCAGCATATGCTCGCTTGTCTACTTTTGCAAGCTGCTGAGCGCTCCTTTTCGTGAGTATTCATACTCTGATTATGCTGAACATAAGGTATTACAGTCTTTCTCTTACATCAAAAATGCCATTTATCCTGGAGGTTTTTCTACATCCTGCCTGAAACCCACTAAACCTGTCTTCCATTAACAGCAACTGTCACTAGCATAGAGATATCAAGATTCAAATTAGGTGTGTACGCATCATGAAATACAAAACTCTGTGGGGAAAATACACTCAGAGTAGAAGATGTAAGACACAACTCCAACATCTTAGCGTAGCGCTCCCAGCAGAGTCATACCAATCCATCTAAAGCTGTATATATGGCAGAAGGTCTTTAGCTGGTCTCAGTAGGAAATGTTTTTAAAGTTGCGGTGCGCTGGTATGAGCTGGAAATGGATAAGAGGCTGCTGTGCATTATAAGCATTCACTCTGGTGCCACCACCATCTGGCCTTCTCGAAGTATGTCCTCCAAAGCAACTGAATACACAAGACCACTGCACACATGGGAGCGCATCCAGGCCCCAGTTACCGCTGCATATTTTATTCCATCATTAGAAACTGGGTATTATCATATTAGTCTTGGAATGCTCCTTTTCATGAGAACAGAACAGACCATCCACCAGGACCCAGCAGAAAGACAGGCTACAAAAAATGGTAACCCGAAACAGCATGCGCCAGTGCATTTATTAACTGCATTAAATCTGAAAATTGCCAGAGCATCGTCGCGCCATCCTCTGCTGCACTCTGCGTCCAGCAATTGTCCTGCAAATGATCAACTATATTAAATATGACAATTCTACTGGCTAGAAATGATAAGATACAGCCTCCATTGATGGCAGTCCAATTGTACAAAGGCCTTGATACAGTCGCCCAGTGAAAATTTGCTTTAAAACAATAGTTGGCAATCCTAGAAGAGCCAATGGCACCTAAGCCAAATATTTAGTCAGTTGTTGGCTGGGTTGACTGATTGTCAGCGGTAGCACATTTCTCATGGATGATGCTTCTTCTCTGCAAGCAAAACATGAGATCGTCTCTGCAGTTTTGGCAGGTGTACATATTAATTTGAGGGTGAAATATGCAAACTGAAACTTAAAGACAATATCCTAAGGAAACCCAAACTCACAATTGAAGGCATTCTGGAAGACGTCTGAAGAAATTCATACTTTTCGGCCACTGACCGTGTCATTTTTGTTTTTTTTCCAGGAATAGGTTACGAGGGGCAAGAAGTGGCACTGATTCAATATCAGTGACATTAAGCTGCCATCAGCAGAAAAGGCTGGATGGGGTATCAGAGATAAGGAAAAGTGCAAATGGCACACACTCTTAGTATGTCATAGCACAGTCTCAGGTGTGCACTTCTTTCTGTGGAATAGTACAGATTTTAGGTGCTTTATTCAGTTAAAATAGCTTATTTTAAACCTTATTTTAATTTTATTGTGTACTTTGTGTACTTTGATAGTCATGGTTTCACTATAACAGAGACTCCTCCAATGAACTGAGAAAACTAATTTAGAGTGTCTCCTTTAAACCATTTGTTCAATAAAGGCATGCAAAGTTCTATAAACTGCTGTGTGCTGTTTGTTAAATAAGACTCTCTGTATTTATTATTATGGAGGCCGGATCACATTTTTGTACACAAATCCATAATTCCACAAACTATTTTTTCCCTGCGCTCTTGGCTGCCTTGCCGAGGGCTCCGCCAAAAACACTGCACTCCATTATTTACATGCAGGCATGTTTCTATAGCATTACTCAGGATACGGGTTAAAAGAAGGACTCCTTAGTGCTAGTTTATGAGGAACATAAGGCTATTCATTATGCACAATGCAGCTATGAGAAGAATGTTCTCAAGAGGCTAATGCTGGCTAGACCACACACATCTGCATTTCATCTTGTCCACACACAATGCACTTCTACATTACGGCCTATTCTCTCTTGGAGCAAACATTAGCCTATTAGCGTCTCATTTCGTACAAGCAAACAGTCTTCAGTGTATACAAACCAAATTACGGCTCGAATTACGGCACTTGTGCGGGCCCCGCATGAGGACACGAGCTATAGGAGAAAATCAAGAAGAATCAGTGTTGACTTAAAGAGCTAAAGGGATTGAGCATATATGAGAAAGTAATGGCATAAATGGGTGTCAGTGAAACAACTGACAAAGACAAGTTATCGTTTAGAGGCCACTCTTGAAGCGTGCCATAGAAAACACAGAGCAAATGAGCGACAAATCATTTTTCAGGATAGGATGAACACGCTGTCCATGCAATGTTGAACTTGGCCAGCACGGCTACGAAAATCGGAGTGAACTGTGGCCAATATCAGTCGCTGTATATTTACATTAGCACAACTAAAATAACGGCCAGGCCAGATTAATTTGGACTATAGATTTGGCTGGCTGAAGTCAGACAGCAGGTGAGTATGTCACTGTACCCTCTAGGTGAACCTTTTTTAGCTTAAACACGACTCTCGCTCATTGCGTAGGTGTGAGAAAGCTCATGTTGCACTGTGCGGTTTTGGAGTTTAAAGTCCAAAAACACCTCATTAAACCGTGTAATTTATTTGCTTAGCGCTGCCTGAGGCGAGTAAAAGTTCGACATCCTTAATATTGTGTAACTGAAGAATTTACTGCAATTCCCCACAAAGTACCGCCATTCTCTCAAAATAGAAAGGACTGTAATAGTAGAGGTTCAGTACGACCAGACATAAATAACTGAAAATAATCCTTTCTAGTTACACCTGTAGCATATATGCAAATTGTCAGACTGATGAGAAGTGGAGGAGCGTAGTAATTCAACACTGGTTGCATAATTAGAGAAGGTGAATGAGAAGGTGTGTCCAAACTTTTGACTGGTACTCTGTGTAAAAAAACAAAAACAAACAAACAAAAAAATATATATATATATATTTGAATGTTTTTGCTGTCGTACTTACAGTTACTTTGAATATTTATCGTTGCTGTCAGAAGAAGGCCTCCATCATGAAAACAACGTAAAGGGCAGTGGGTAAGCCCAAATGTAAAAAATAGGAAAATATATACTTTTGTTGGGACATCAATGATATACAGTATATAACAGATGATTATAAAATCACAGTATATAATTTACAGCATTAAATAACTAAAAATGCTTATTGTATTTATTAATGAATATTCCTTAGGACATGATTAAGGAAATTAATAATCCTTGTTCTTCCTTATTGATTAATCCTTATTACATAAATGTGGGATAAAACATCTAAATTTGTCTTTTGGTGCCGAGGTTTAAAATATTCAAACGTACTTTGCATAATTTACTCCTGTATATGACATTAGTAGCTGCAAACATGAACACAGTAAAGCCCAAAGACACATTTCCATTCTGGTCCTCGATGTGACTATGCTTAGGTTCAAAGTTAAGGTTAAGGTTAAAGTTAGAGTGAGGTTTAGGTTTAGCGTCGAGGTTAAGGTTAAAGTTAGAGTGAGTATTAGGTTTAGCGTCAAGGTTAAGGTTAGAGTTCGAGTGAGGTTTAGGTTTTGGGTCAATGTTAGTGTTACAGTATTAGGTTTAGGGTTAAGGTTAGAGTTAGAGTAAGTATTAGGTTTAGGGTTAAGGTTAAGGTTAGAGATAGAGTGAGTATTAGGTTTAGCGTTAAGGTTAGAGTTAAAGTGAATACTAGGTTCAGGATTAGTGTAAAGGCCACTGCACACTGGGTGGCACACTTGGAGCTTAAAAAATTCAAAACCATTATTTTTAATGAGAAGTGGGACTGTCATTCGTTGCCCAGTATGGCGGCAACTCCAGCACTGTTCAATTTCTCTGTGTTCTATTACTGCATTGAATAAAACCCAGAACGAGAACACAAAAAGCCACAGTAGATGACATGTGGCTTAAATTTACACAGAGAAAATACAGATAAACAGACAAATAATAATGGTACGTCAAACTACAAAATAGTTTTTTACCTCATTTTCTTCAGCTTAGAAACTGTGGGTTTGTGAAGGCTTAAGTGATACCAAATGTGATACATTTAATATAAATTAAGGTTTATTCGATTCAGTTTTTGATGAAAAAAGAATCGTGAACATGAACGTGGCTCTCACTGAAACACATTCCAACTTTGTGGACACAGTTTGGGGAAGAACCTTTTCTATTCCAGCATGACTATGTCCTAGTACACAAAGCAAGTAACCATAAAGAAATGGCTGGAAGAGTTTAATGTGGAAGAACTTGACTGGCCCGCAGAGAGCCCTGACCTCAACCCCATCCAACACCTTTGGAATTAACTAAATGTGACATTGTGAGTCAGGCCTTCTCATCCAACATCATTGTTTGACCTTAAAAATGCTTTACAGAATGAATGTGTACAAATTCCCACAGATAATCAAATTAGAGTGGAGGATGTCACTGCAAAGCAGGGTCTGGCACCATATGTATTTGATTGCAATGTCATTAAAGTTGGTGTAATGGTCAGTTGTCCCAATACGGTGCATGTGATGCTGCACACGTCTGGTGTGTGGTGGCCTTAAGGGGAAGGTTTAGAATGGGTGGAGTTCAAGGTCAGTGTTAGTGAGAGTATTAGACTGTGTTCAGGTTAATGGTCAAGTCAAGTGCTGCTTACGGTACACACTGTCATTCTTTAACACTATTATACAGTAGTGCACATCACTGCTGACAGTAAACTGTGCAGTGAAAGTGTCCCGTAGTTGCAGTGCTATTATGGTCAAGAGGTGATTTGTGTGTAGAGGATGCTGCAAGGTCTACATTAGTCTAGGTGGAAAGTCATGTGTTTTTATTGTGTTTAAACATTTTATGTGATTGCATTAATGAAATGAATTCATTACTACACTTGATTTAATTAAAACTTTGGAGCAGATTTCCATTTCAGCGAGAGAATAGCCTCTAGGGGACCTGCAGAAAGAGGCTATGAGGGAGTGTTAGGTTTGGCTATGGTTAAATGAAAGGTGGAAATGAAGGGATATGAAACTCAATCTATGCTGGTAAACACCTACAAAGCAATGTAGGTGCTGCCCTGACTCCAAACTAGACAGAAAAAACAAGTTCCTGATAGTGATCTGGCTGCTGCATATAAGGACTCAAGGAAGTCTGCGTCGTTATCTGTCTAGTGTAGGTTCAGGAAAAGCAAAGGTAACTCTTTATGCGGCGAACGCTTCTCTGAGCATGTTTTTCGCCAAACATAAGGGAGTCGGGATAAAGCCTAAAATCGTCAGCACAGAGGAATAGCTGAAGGCGGTGTCCTTTCCACCTGTGGTGTGTGTCATGAGGGAGCGTGTGCACCGAGATGAAACTTTCATACAGGCTGTTGATCACTGAGTAATCTGACAGAGCAAACAGACACTAATCCCCCGGGGTGTGTTTCACAGAGATAGCAGTGGCACTAAATTTTGGCTGAGGAAGGTTTTATACGAGTGCGCTCCATTTCAAACTGAAAAGCCACTCCTCCATGTCCTTAAGAAGACTCAGTGCACACTTAGGGGAAACTCTGGGTCTTTGGTGCAACTTTCGAGACAATATTCATGGCTGAATCACCCAATGACTCAAGTTTATGGACATGGAGGCTTTAGATAATCCTCAAAGTTGTCTCACACCATGAATGATTGGGTCTGTTACAAGCTAAAGCTACCAGATAAAAGCTGGAAGACTCTATGATCTTATCACCACAATGCTTCTAAGTGTCCAGACTTAGATCTAAACCAACCCGTTTCTGTTTTCCTGCCATTGCCTCTGTGAATTAAAGGAATAATGTAGCCTGTATGGATTTTAGACCATCCATTTTTGTTTGTAATTTTATGTATAGCTCAGGTAAGCATGTGAGAAATCCCATAAGCAAGAGATTGCTGACTAACTTTGAGGCAAATGTGTTTAGGCAGTTTTCACAGTGCTAAGTGCTATGGTGTTAGCATTTATTAATTTGTTAGCTAGATTAGCCTCGTCTTGGCTCCCTGAACTTGGGATAACTCTAATTTTTCTCTCATTTAATGTTCTGAATGCAATTCACAAATGCCTTACCAATCATTAAATGAATTAGATCATTTGTTTGCAAATGGTTACAATGTTTACAAAGCATGGGTTGCTTATTAGCTCACTGAGGCTAACCTAGCCAAAGGTGAATGACCACATGCGTGCAATTCAATTGGCGAGGGCATACTACCAAAGCACTGATTGCTTGCCAAACTATCACTGTTCTGGAAGGACTGCTTGCTGCTATCTGGCCTGCTACTTGAATCTCCTGCTTTCAAATGTTTAACTCTGCACTTAACCTAACAGAGCACAAGGCGTTTAGGAAAAACGTCTCCTTTTAGGCCACTCTCCAGGAGGAAAAGAGCAATAGCAAATAAGACATTGCATGTCACTCCAGCTGTGAGGCCTCCATTACTGATAAAACCGTAAGGGGGGGATGAGCATTCGCTCTTATCCTCTCTGCCTCCCTCACTTCCCTTCTAAATCTTTAATAAGAAGGGCCATGACATCAAAACCTTGTGTTGAAGATGATTTTTTTTTTTTATTTTAAAAATTCCATTACCAGTCGGCTAGCACTCTGACCTGACACGACAAAGCTTCAATATGATGTTAATGCTATTTTGGTATGTATGTGCCACATTTCACCTTAGAGAAGGTGCAAAAGAAGATTCCACCGAGACATGTATATGTAAGTGTATTCTTTTCTTGTCTGAACCAGATTGGTAAAATTACCTTCAAAATAATCTTCAAAGCTCACCCTGGGAGTAGTGGACTCTGTTTCTTCTTTTGTTGTTTAATGACAGCATTTATGTGCATTACCCCCAGCTTCTGGTGGATAGTATGGCACCAGCAAAACAAAGTCAAATCTATTTTTATACAAAACAGATACATTATTAAAAAATTCAAAATGTAATGACTAATTGATTTTTTTTAAAAATCCTGACACACCTCAAGGACTGAGGCCTGAGGACCTTTAATTTGGCCTGCCATTCCCCCTTACCCCATGAAATAATGAATTTTCATATGTATTATATTCTTCTCCTTTACAACTGATTTTTTTATATTCTAATGACAAAATATAGCAAAATATTAATCACCGCATTTTGTTTCAAGATTCAGATTTTAAGAACTTTCCTAAAAGTTCTAAAAACAATAAAGCTTGGATTGCCCTGTTGCTATTATAATGGACAAAAATCAAAATCAAACATTGTATTTTTCGAATACCGTTCCTGTACTGTAACATAAAAAACAATCATAAAGCTAATTAATTAAGAGTGGCAATATAGTGATACATTTTGAGATACACAATATACTTTTCTGAGCATGCTGTGGATATTGTTAGTAATGACTAACTGCATGACTCCTACATAACTTGATTTAGTGCAGCACAGAAATATGATGTTTGTACCAAATTCCTGTATCCTGCTTTTAATTTCAAAACTTTTGAGCACTTTTTGTCTGTGGTACAATGTTGTGATATGTATCATGAACTGTGATATCATATGTTCCCCCCTTTTAAGTCATTGTTAGCTGCATCATCCTCAAGGCTGCAGAAGCAAACTTCAGACACCAAATTTGTCTTGGCTGATTGGCTACATTTAAGTTACAAATTAAGTAAATCTGACTTTTAGCCCAACTCTTCCTTTAAAGAGTCCCTATATAATATATACACACGGTGCAGTGCATGCCTCTGAATTAAAGGCCTTAACATGTAGTGCAACAAAATCTCATGAATGATCTTTTGTGAGATCGTATGACAGAGCAGGAGGGAAACCAAACACTGTGTCTACCCTTCAGTCCACAGCTAGGGGTCAACAGAGTGAGAACAACTGGATTCATCCCGGACTGACCGTGACCGCATAGCACACATGACGCCCCCCCAGCCCACCCCCCTGACGCTTACTTCTGGAATGAGAGACATCTCTATCTCCAAGACCTCACTGCTGAAACAGCCCTCAAACCGACTAAAAGAGTCAGGAAACCCAAAGCCCTTTCGAACCTAACCTGTCACTGGTGGTAAATGAATTGCAGTTCGGGCCAGGATTGAGTGACACCGGGGTGCATCAATCATTTGTTGTTGTCTAGAAGTGGACAACAGCTGGATTGCTATTTGACCCTGATTTCTTCAGCAGAGTCTGTCGGTATTTGCAAAGCGACATGCACTTTTCCCATCCGTTTCAACATGAAACGTCCCGCTGCTGTCCAAACGTCTCCGCTTTCTTCTTCTCCACTGACCGGCAGAGAACGGATACTGCTTCCCGTCGAAGCTTTCTCAAGGCACTATAAAACTAACAGAGCATGAAACACAACTCACGAAAAGAAGCTTACAGTCTGCTCAGGACAGTGTCCAACAGTACTGGCCAGTATGGTGAAAAAAATAATATCCATGTTATTCAAACTTTTTCCCACAAGTAGGCTAAAACATTCAATAAAATGATTGAGCCTACATAGAAGTCCCAATAAATCTAATCCAACATCCAGCAACATACTAAAAAAGGGAGGCAACAGTGAGTGAAATCCATGTTTTTTCACAAAGACATTCTGATCTAGCTTTATGCAAAAATGTTTGAAGAATCAATGGGATACTGCTTCAAAGCGAAAAAAGGCTGCTTTTAATTATAAATAATATTATGTTTTTATGGTCACTGAACAAGTTGTTCTATTTCTGACCCTGATAGCTTTAGTGGAATATAAGGAAAACCGGTCTATGAGTAGCCCCATCAATTCTAGTATAATTCAAATGCAAGTTGCAACTTGTTGTTTCCAAACCTATATCTAATCCATCTTAAAAAAAGACCAGAACACAGTTCAAATGGGTCTGACTGATCTGTAATTATAGAACTGCATCAGAACGACGAATATATAAACGCAAACTAGTAAAAATAGCGGATTTGGGTTTAGGATTTGGTTTTTTGTACCATAGTTCACATTTTGCTGAGTGCTTCTGCCGCAAGTGGTGGTAAATATGTTATGATGACTCCTTTTGCTATAATTTTACACTACAAGTCAAACTCAAAGCAATTTCTCAAGTGTGTGAAATGTTGTCTTTTTCATACACATTCCTTCAAAAGTTTGGTTATGCTAATAGTTTACCAAAGAACCTCAATTTTGAACATCATGTTAAAACACTGACCAGAGTGAAGTGATGAAACTGTCAAAGTCGCCTCACCCCAGCCTTAAGCACAAGCCACAGTGGGGCCAGAAATGGTCTGGATTTAATGTAGCTTCTAAGGGCATCCAAAAAAAGTTCACTTTATTTTGGCCAGCTGTAGGGAAGGACAGTCTGGCTATCACCCTACACCTCTGTCTCTCAGAGCTTTACTAGCTCCAGGCCCAGATTAGCCTCTCAGATTAGTGTCTCAGGGCCGAGACCCAGGAGGTGTGCTGGAGGAGTGACAGGCAGGAGGATTCCCTCCGGCTGGGGATCAGTCAAGAACACCACCAAATGGCAATTACGGCTTTTGAAGATGAGACGACAGGCCATCATGTGGAATGCCGACCACGGTGTGAGTTAATGATAGACGTTTGGGGAGGTGCATATGGAACAGGTTAACACACTCTGATCGGCCAGTGCCAGACCATTCCCCGCCACTCGGCTCTGGTGTTATCACTTTCAGGGGAGTGATGAATGTGCTGAGAGGAAAAAATGACATCTATGGCTCAGCGGGACGAGTGTGAGAAGGGAAAAGTGGGGAGTGAGGGTGGAGTGTTGTATTTTCTGTATCTATTCTGGTTTACCGTAAGATATTTTTATTAAGACCTATACTGTGATCTTATTAAGGCCTTTTTTCACTGATTATTAAAACATAAATGACATATTTCTAAATGTGTTTTGTCACTATGTATTAAGATTTATTCAATATTTTTTATTCAGACTCATATAATTACTAATAATTGCATTATTAGTAAAAAAGCACAATAATCGTTAGTTAGTTATGATTTTAATAAACATTACCAACTGAATTCATGTCATGTTAAAGTTGAATTCACAGCATTTGATGTCTGACGCTGTGTTATATGACTTCTTGAGTTCTGTAGAATTAGTAACACATTATTAATTATTAAGTCATTGATTCTTCAAGTGTTCTATGTTCTTTGCTAGGCAAAACATCCTAGATGGAAATTCATTGCACATTATATTGATTGATTAATCTGTAACATCCAGAAGTCATCTTACACTAAATGTATCAAAAACAGCAATAGTAAATTAAACAGTAATTAATTAAATTACTACCAATTATCATCCATCATACATCAGTACAGCCTGTTATACAGTAATATTGTCAATTTTCAATAGGTTACTACTATCAATAATACTGCCAGTGATAAATTAATTTAGTCAATTTTACATTAATACTACCAAGTACACAATAATACTACAAATTACACGTTAATACTCAATTCCATCAATTACATATTAATACTGTCAAATATACATTACTACTGCCAATTACACATGAATACAGTGTGAGTACAGATGATAACTTCTTTTCTCAATGATTTGTTAAACAGGGATGTAAGTAATTTTGTCCTGTGCATTATTAAAGCGTCTAGAAACAATTAATACATTTTCACTTAAAAGACATTTCACTTAATAATGTACTAACACAGGTCATACTGGGTAAAGCTATTCTTTTTTCCCTTTTTGTGAATTAACTATGGGTGTGATAAGAACAAATAAACTAATAAACTAATGCATGTTTAGTGGACTGATTAGAAGTGTCCAATCACTTATTACATGATTTATTACACAAACAACACAATATTAATAAAGTAATCAAATAAATAAATAAAATACATTTATAAAGTCTCATTTGTGTTCCTGAAAAATATATGTAATCATAAATCAACAGCTATTATCTATAGAATGGTAGGGAGGGGGTACTAAATATGTAATAAAAGAATAAATAAGGTTCCTGTGGATTATATTAACAGTCTACTGATTATTCTGATGATTAAAAAATGGCAATAAACCATATATGATTTACATCATTATTATTATAAAGGACTATTATTATAAAGGACTTTATTATAAAAGATAAAAACACTTGTTGGCAAAAAAAAAAGTCATCTAATGCCATAAATGTATTCATTGAAATTTACCCCAAAAAATGGTGATATTTTATACTGTATTAGAGAGGTTAGTATGACAGTCACTATCATTGTTAATTCATCAAGAAAATATGTGTTTATTTGATTTTATTTTTACTTTTCTCTCTGGTTTGAGGTTGTTTTTTCACACTAAGCATGTTATCATTCAAAACCTGCCCTATTAAATGCTCTGGAATGCCAACAAGTACTGATGAGATTTCCATTGAGATTTTAGAGCTGATATGGAAGGTGCAGTCTGAATGTTGAGAGAGGGGAAAAAATAACAGGGGTAAAAAAAAAAAAGAACAGATGGACAAGCTGAAATCTCCATCACAGCCAAAGTAACAAGGAATAAAAGTGTAAGACTGCTCTCTTGGGGCTCTGTGGGCAGGCAGACGGCTCCCATAGCTCTAGTGATCCTAATGCTTGGCTAACGCCAGGGAATCTTTAGGGCCACAGACGCTGATCTGTGTAGACTTGACTCTTCACCTCGCCTAATTAGCATGTCTGCCCTCCGCGCAAGCAAGCACTGTAAATCTCTGACCTGATTCAATTCAATTACAGTTCTTTGTGAAATGGCATATCATGATTCACCACAAAATTCAGATTTTTTTCATTGTTTTGCATTATTCTGACTTTTGTTTTTTTGCAAGTGCTCAAAATATACAAATGGGAACAACATAAACTATTGCGAAAAATAGACAGTAGAAATAATGTCTCTTGTGACTTGATGTGCTCTCAATATTTTGAATAGGATTATTAATTACAATAAGATGTGGAAGGGCAGGGTTTTATTGCTTAGAGAAATATTTACCATTATGATAAAGTTGCCTGATTGTCACAATCATATGTTTTCTAAATCAAGGTGACCCTCACTTGTAACCAAGCAAGACAATAAAGAATATACAAAACAAAATAAGACAAAATGGTAATAAATTAACCAAATGTAAATTGTCATTTTAATTGTATCATAATTGCAACAAGTAAGGCCACCAAATTAAGTACATTAAATAAATTAAGTAAAAAATCAGAACAAAAAGTTCAGCGAAAAGAGAGAATGGTGTTAATTAATAAAAAATATTACTGATAATAATTTTCTATGGTTTTTAACCATGGGGCAAAATTCTAATCCAGCCCAATAATGGAATTTTGGAAAACAACTTTGAAATGAATTACTTAAAAAATGAACATTACAATAGTTAAATGTTAAATTAATGAATGTTGTCACATTTCAAACTGTAAAAAATATAACGCTTTGCGAGATCTTATTGCTGGCCAAAAATAAAAAATAGTCATTTTACAGGAGAAGGCAAAAACTTCCTCAACTTTATCCACGTAACTTTTATTCCTTTTGGACCATTTCTATCGCCGCGCTCATCATGAAAGCCTTGCTGTCTTCAAAAGATGTCGAATAATAAAAATGGAAAAGAGATACATGGTTTTCTTTGGACGGCGATGACACATAAGAGGGAAAAAAATGAACGCTGAACAGGCACGGGGCGCCTAAAAAGTGCATTTATTAGCACCAGCTTCATATGTAGCCTGCTGTTTCAGGCAGAATGCCTTTCATTTGTGCCTGAAAGGCTTTGTACATCTTGCCCTGTGGGTTCTTTGTCACTCTCCCTCTCTCTTAAAGTCAGGCTCTTGCTCAGACGGTCCAAAGTGAGCTTAAATTTCACTGCTAAACGTTCTCCTGTTCCCCAATCAGGCGTGGAGCTGAGGGCCGGCAGCAGGAGGGCAGTTAGGAGGTCGGCTATAAAAGGGCTCCATGGGTCACATGTGGATAAAGCCTGTCTCCAAACGGCTGCAGAGAGGCTACAATGTAAGCGCTCTCTAATCCAGGTGAGCAACAGGGCCCAGAAGAAAGTGTGAGGGTTCAAGTTACATACAAGTGTATGTATGTGTGGGCGCTGTGGGCTGCTGCAATGGACCGAATTCTACGGCAGTTATGAGGGGAAATATAAGGTTAGGTAAACTTTCTGGCCAAAATGAACTTTTCTGGGATCATCTGAATACCTTTGTTTGTCAAAACACCCACAGAAGTTCATATGAGGTTGAGTCAGGCTGCTCAAAGCATTATTAGCTCGAGGAGGGGCTCACAAATCTGGTCTTGGAGAGGCTGTCTAAAGCACAGTCTAAGGCGGCTGGTGGCCTGGTGGTTACAGAGTTACCGCTGCAAACAGAAGGTTGTGGGTCGAATCCCAGGACTCCTAGTGGCACCACTGAGGTACCCTTGAGCAAGGTACTGTCCCCACACATTGCTCTCGAGGTGCTGCAGCTCTGGCTGCCCACTGCTGCACTTGGAGAACGGGTTAAATACAGAGAAAGAATTTCACACTGTTCACACTTTTACTTTACTTATAGTACTTTTCTACCAGTACGATTAACAGGTGAGTTGATACAGGTATGTTTGAGCAAACCGTGCTGGACACCAGACCTCCAAGACCTCCTGAGCTCAAAGGCTCAATGGCATACTGAAGCCCTGTGCAAAGGCCAACAATGGCCATGACCACGATTAACAAACAGTACATCGCCAGCCCTGGTCTGGTGCACATGTGCGTGAAATTGACGGAAAGCTTGTAAAAAAGTATTTGATCCAGTCGAGCAGCAGAGCTGAGTGCGAAACTCACACTGCACTCTAAATGGATAACAGAAGGGTCGCTTTGATGATTTAGGTTCAGTGGTTTGGGAATTAGTTTCTGTGTAACAGGATAATTAATATGTTTACCTTCTGGTGATTAATAATTATAATACACTTCAGATATACATCATCATTGTCACAACAACATCTTCAAAATAGTCATTTTATAGGATTAGGGGAGAAAAATGGTCAACTTTGATGTCTGAAATTCTTCCCAGCAATTACGGAACGTTTATATTAGTCCATTCATCACAAACTGCTCAGACGAGGGCAGCTGGTGTTTGCAAATGAAACTTAAAGCTGTAGGGGAGATAGAACATTACACGTTGGCCTGTGCAAAAGTTGTAGCACATTTAATATTCATTAATAAATGTGTTAAATACAATATGTTAAATACAAATAAGAACTATGCGCTAAAATTTGCTGAAGATGTCTTATAGAAGGGTTGAATGTAGAGCATGTGCACTTATTTTCCTCTAGAAAATCAACAAAATGAGTGTGAAAGCTTTTGCACACGACTGTATATTTATCTTTGGTGATTGTACAAAAGAAATAGCTGTATTCCGACTACAGAACTAGACACTGTACTTTAATATGGCCCATTACTTACTGTCATCTACAAATATAACCTGTTGAGATGTCTATATTACACACATGACTGATTGAGCAAACTTGCAAACCATAAATGTCTCTTTGTCTATAATGGGAAACATGAGCAACTGCAAATCACTTTCTTTCAACACTCTTCCACTGATCCTCCAAAAATACACCATCCTCATCATCGTGCCCACTATGGTACAATTGTGCATGACTGCAATGGATTCAACTTAGCAGGGCTGCATAAACAGCTATTGTGATACTGTGTATTTTATGATATCGCTGCAACATGCAAATGAGCTTCGAAACTAAAAAAACAACAAAAATAATATTGGGAAGAACCAGTGTGGCACATATATCAGTCATTAAAATATTTTAGTCAAATGGATGTGACTAGATGAGAATCTAATTCAGCTCAATTTACAACTAAACCTATTAAAATTTGTGCAGAGAATAAATGTTTTTTTTTTTTTTACGTGTGTTAGAGTGCAGATTTTGACTGAGTTAAACAGACAGAAAAAATAAAATATAGCCATAAAGAGCAGCTGGCAATACAACACATCCCAAGCACTGGTGTGGTAACTGAAGGCCAAATGGTGATATGATCCATTTTGTCCATATGGTCTGGTATTTACTCACTGCTCAGTGTCAGAGCTAGTATCCCTGTACCTGACATGCAAAAAGCTTCAAACTAGGACAGTGTCTGGGACAACAAGTCTGTCTCATTTACCAGCGCATTCACTTCAAAGCATGTCTACCATTGCTTGGAAACAGTCTGATTCCAGTCACTGACCCAGACTGTACATAGTTCCTAAACAGCCTGTACAGTCAACATAAGTCTGAGAGCAGGCCGCTATCAGTGGGCTTTGATCTGATGCAGCAGCCAAGATGTCTGATGCCATGGGTGTTTATCTCGGTTCCCTCCTTCCTTTCTTTTGAGTTACGGCTCTCTAAAAGAAGCTTAGGTTCTTTTACTGTAAATCCACAGGCCTATGTGATACTGCTGATCTGTCTTCAGTACCTGCTTGCAGTGATGGAAAGAAAATCTTGCCTTTTTGCAACTTTTTAAAAACGTGAAAATGTGTGTTTTGTAGTGGAACAGGACCCTGTTTTTTATTATAGGCCAAAGAACTGTCACTCATCTCTCACTGTATAAAATCCATATCTGTCCTATATATGAATCAGTTCCTCACGTCATGCTGTTTCCGCTGCGTAGTAGAACCTACACACTTCTTGGCTCTCCCTGTATCACAGTCGACATAATAAACCTCTGTTTCTTTAATGTTGCGCCAATCTGATCTACCCCAGATGGGGTCCAGATAGTGCCTTGACTAAACAAATGCAGCTGCACTCATTTAACTTTCTCTCTTATACCACGTTTAGATACTTAAGCTGTAATTAATACTACAGCAGCCAATTAAGTCAAACGCGAGGAGGAATGAAGCAGCTTATTTTTCAAAAAAGAAAAATGCATCTTCGTAATTGTGTAGAAACCAGACAATTTATAAAATTAATGAATAACATTTTGGTCCCAGTCACAGTTTTAGTGCTTAACATTGTCTTAAATTCTTGAAATCTAATCAAGTCCATTTCCACTGATTAAAGTGAAAGTGACAATCTGGTCATACGTGAACACACCACAGCACGAAATACTTCCTCTGCATTTAACCCATTCACCAAGTGAAGCAGGGGGCAGCAACAAACACAGTGCCCGGGAAGCAGTGTGTGGGGACGGTACCTTGCTCAGGGTACCTCAGAGGTGCCTAGCTTGGGAATCGAACCCAGACTTTCTGATCACAGGGCGAATGCCTTAACCACTAGGCCACCAACTACCCCGGGATTATATACTTTAGATTCTATAAAGATTATATACTTTAAACACAAATAAAAAAAATGATCCAAAATGATGGGCTGTTTATGATGCGAAATTGATCAATGCTGGAGCGAGCAGCATAATATACCAGGGTGACGTAGCCCAGTTAAACTACAATGGGGCCAAAACAAAACAGAGTTGGATCAATCTAAGTTCAAAGTTAGCTGGCTAAGCAAGAAATCCTGCTGTGTGAGAGAGGCCCCACTCTCTTTAAAGGAATGCCAAACTAACATTGGACTAAGATCAGATTAAATGCACTTTCTCAATATAGGAACATTAGAGTGTAGAGTGACAGTAAGTGGCTGCTATGGAACAAAAACAATAACCAATTTCTTCAAATGAAAGTCAAGAAGGCAAAAGAGTAACAGCCAGGGGTCCCTAATAGGTCCTTGTTGGGAATCTGGAGGAGAAAAAGTAAAAAAAATCAACGTAGCAAACACTTTTAAACCTAACTCTCCCAACAGTAACACTGTGATCCATACTACTCCAGGTGCTGGCGTGAAATCCAGACCTTACACTGTTTATGCATAGAAATGTCATTCTCAGTAGAGAAAGGCATTTTGTGCCAATGCTAAAATGTTTGCTTTTATTACAGAACTGCTTTCATTTCTCTTTAAATATGGCCGACATGACAGGTGTCTCTGTGAAAGCACTGCAGTCAGACTGAAGCTTGAGGCTGAAGCCTTGCTTCTCTGGGAGAAAGGCCTGTTCCCACTAAACCCTTATTTGAACACGTCGGGCTGGGAGAGGATGATGGAGTGCTGTTTGTTTTGCTTTATGTCATGTTAGAGAAGCTCGTGGGACTGTGGGCCGCACTTGCCGTTAGCCAATTAGAGCTATCATTAAATGCAGAGGCACCGTGGGAAATAATGGCGGTTTCTGCTGTACGCCGATTTCTGCTCTTAAGCTCATTCCATATGGAAGGTGTCGGGGAGAAGTAAACGAAGGGTTTACTGCCTGAGTCTCGTCTCTTATTGTTCTGTCCTACTGACAGCTGCTACCCAGCACTGGGACTGGGACTTTTCTGAAAAAGCTGTGAGCCTTAATGTTAAGATAAGAACTCCCACCAGTCCAAGTCAAGCATCAAAGTTGAAGCAAGTCGGAGTGTACGTCGTAAACGTTTTGCTGTGTGTGTATTTTTAAACTGTCAGGGAAAGTTCCAGTGAGAAAACATTCAACATTTTCTATTATATTTCAGCTGGTAATCTTACGTTTCCAGATTTGTAGGGGGACAAAGTTGGGACAGAAAATAAAAAAGTCCTGTAGTTGTACTGGGCCACACTCTACATTATGGGAATGAGGCTCACTACTTCATGAAGCAAAAGAGTCACTTATGGCTGAATACGTGAACAAAATACAGTCGTACATGATTAAAAGTTCTTTTTACTGATTCTGAGTCTTATTTGCTTTGGGCATAAGTCTTTGTCCTTCAAGTCTTTTCACTGTTCTACTTATAAATTTGATTAAAATATTTCACACACGTATGTGCAGCGCTCTTTGTCTCGGCTGTAGTTCGGGAGGGAAGAAGTGTGTGGGGGACGAAACTTTAATGGTGCTATAATGGTTCCAGTGCCCACGACGCATAGGGTAATCATTTTTGACAGCACAAGTTTAAAATTGTTTTGTATGATTTTTTTCTATATGCTTGCATAATCTTTTTGGCTTGACATAAGAAACAATATCGGCTCTTGTCAATACTGGGCTTGATGTACTAAGCCTCTTGTGCCAGTTTCAGTCACAAATGAGACATATCGTCGCTGTCGAGCAGAAACCTCATATGTCCAAAACGGCTATTTTTCAAGAAACTGAAAAAACTATTTATATTCTAAATAAATGAATACTGTGTCATCAAAATTGGTATAACATCTTAAGATATGATTATATAACTGTGTGTAAGGTTGTATTGCCAATATTTTTACAAAACCTTTCTTAAATGGATTTACGTGGATTTTGACCAGCAAATATGGACATAGGAGTTCGTGCCATTATTGATTTTAGCGCTTGCGTAGCGTCTAGACAGAGCCTCTATACATTACTCTCTACATTACTATAAGCCTACAGCCACAGGGTTATAAACCCTACTCCATAGGGTTATAAAGCTTTTTTACATTATAACCCTATGGAGTAAACCGTTTTTTTTTAAACGCTTTTTTAAACGCCACCGCCAGCTTCTTTTTCTGCAGCTCAGAACATCTTTTCTAGTTGAAAAAAGTTCAACTTTTCTGAAAGAAACGCCCTACGTCAACGCCCTACCTTTTTGACAGCTGACCAATGACAAGCGAGTAGCGAGACCTGTCGTTTCCGGTAACTTCAAAAGCCAACTTTCTATTTCTTTGCATTTTTGCATCACACAGCACTAAGCTACTGTTGCAGCTGTTGTTATAAAAAAGACGCGCTCGGCTGCTATTTGTAACCGAACGCTGCCAGCTTTTTTTTTTGCTAAAAAAGCGCCATTGTCAAAAAAGACTTAGCGTGAACATGTGTGAACATGCTCTAACATGGTTGATTAGCCTTTGTTCGTTCAAAACTTGGACCAGTGAACTGACAAACATAACAGAAGCCTGGTGGTTATAGGAGGGAAATGTTTAACCTGCAAACCCGGTTACTCGCACTCTTCCTATGCATCACCATCTCAGGAACAATTAAGTCAAAATACTTTTGAAATACATGGCATCACTAAATGTCTTCTTTTAGCTACTAACTGGCTCAATAGTGCCATCTTCATGAAAGGAGTAAAAAACAGCAGCTAGTCTTACAAGAATGAATATATTTTTTTATTAATATAGTAAATAAAATATTAAGTATTAAATTCACTTTATAATACACATCACAAGAAGTGTACAGGTATGAGATTGTACATAAACTCTAAACTCTAAACGCTAAATAATGAAATCGTAGCTTTTTGCTCTGTTAAGGCTTCTGCTGCGCAGCTCCGCTGGATGACCAGGGGGTGGAGTTACAAGGTTTGGCGACAGCTGTAACGTCCAATGGAGGAAAGAGCTTTAATCCCAAGCTATTTTCAACACTTTTCATTGGTTAATATTTTCTAAATTTTAAAGACTCACTTGGAGACTGGCCAGTATGAAAAAAACAACAAAGACCAAAAGTGGAGTTACGAGGTTTCCGCCCGACAACGACGATATGCTACCCTGTACAAACTGATGCATGAGCCTGAACGAGGCACATGGACAAACACAGACTGCACTTCTCTCCGTCATGCATATACACTGAAGTGAAGAACAGAGGTGGAGTTTTAGGAGGTGCCTCTGATAATGTGTTCAACTCAATTTACTACATTCTAGGCAAAGTGCGCCAGTGAGATTTGCACACATTTTTCTGCCCCTTCTTAAAGTAGGTGTCTCAAAGGTATGCTTTTGTGAGGCTTTTAAGTTTATGTTTACGGCATTTAGCAGACGCTCTCATACAGAACAACATACAACAGAGCTTAAGTACTCAGTGTCTGTTCTTCATACCTGTGAAGCTAGACTCAAATCAAAAGGAAGCAGAAAATGAAGGCACAAGCATGGGACATATATGATCAAAGTAATATTCAACCTCATATCAAATGTAAAATGTGCCTTGATGCTATTCTTATTATTATTATTATTGTTGTTGTTGTTGTTGTTGTTGTCATGGCTCAGCCAGTGGCCGGTAGGGGCCACTGTTTTGGTTTTGTTTTGGAGCTTTTATTTTGGTATTTTGTACATGTTTTGTTTCTTGTTTCACAGTTTCAGGTGTCATGTGTTTAGTTAAGTGATTTTGGTTACTGATTGGTGTCTGTCTGAGTCTGTTATGTATTTAAGTTCTTGTTATGTGGACTGCGGTTATCGGTCCAACACCCTTACCACCCTTTTTATGTTCTGTGTAAATAAACATAAAGAAAGCAAAGATGGAAGCCTGCCTCTGTCGTACTTGGGAAAAAGCACGGCAGCAGGGTCCCCCCCGTTGTCGTGACAGTTGTTGTTGTTGTTGTTGTTGTTGTTGTTGTTGTTATATGTTCAGCTGTTGCATACACATTTAGAATGATTTGTTGGGTTTGCTGAGCTGGACTTAGTAGGTGGTCCCAGGCACGTCATTACTAAAACATTCTTTTCACGCGCATTGTGAGCACATAACATAGTCATGTCAGGGCACATTTTACATTACATCTGGCTCTCAATGTAAACCTGACAAAATATATACAATTCAGCTCGATTTGCATTCCAAACTACAGGTCCTACTCAAACACCTAAATCAATAAACATTTACATGAGTTCACCCATTTCTAACAGCCAGGGAAGAGTAGCATTGCACAGATGGAGAAGAGTGGGTTATGTTTAGACCTTTGCTAGTTTGTGATTAACCTTTATAAGGTCAAGAGCTTTGAGGTATTTCTTAAATAATATTTTCCTCCATGTTAGATGCATGAGTATGGCTCTCTTTGATGCTTATTTGTATTCTAAGTTTAATTGAGCGCCAGTCTAATCATTATAGAGCCATACATAAAGAGCTGTTGATCTCCCTGGCTTCCACAGATTACAGAGGAAGGAATGAGTAATACTGTGGAGGGGGAAAAACTGCTTGCTTTGCATCAGTGAGGGGACAGAAAGCCAGCGTCTGAGACAGTGGGGGTCCACTCCCTTCCAGTATTTTGTCAAATCCACACTGTAGTACTTAGATCTTTTAGGTTACAGTTCCCTCAAGCCTTAAAGTGACAGATAACAGAATAAAATAACACTATTCTTCGCTTACCCATAGTGTAGTCGATCAGACATGTATCATGATCAAAGTTTGCCTCTCTAGCAAAAACGTAACATCATGAAGCATTTGAAAGGTTGAATCAGTATTGCTGCATTCAAAATGGCATCGAAAACTACAGTGTTTCGCACACAGCACTGCACTAAATCCAGTGAAACATGACCATTATACATGACCCCCGGTTGTAATTAAATGGCACCACATTATTCTTGAACATTTGGGGACAACTGTTAATGTTCTGAAAAGCTGGTCGCTTTTTGTATACGCAAAGCAAGTGGTAAAGTGGTAAACAGCATTCTGATGTGACCGTTACAGTTTAATATATAACCCTTTAGAGTCCATAAAAAAATCAAAGAGGTGGCCACCGCTGCACTGTGCTATCTATACCAGAAATCACTCAAATCGCATATTATTTCTATGAACCTACTTCCACCTAATTCCATCTCTACCAGATTTGCACTCACTATCTAATGCTTTGACTCCGCATGTCAAAATAAGAGAATTTTCTTACAAGAGTGAATTCTCAAAATAATAATACTTCCTTGAGCAATAACACGTGGTTAACACTTCCCTCATTTGTGTTTTCACGGAACGTAAAGAGTACAGAAGATACCACTCCAGTGACAGCCTTCATATTCTAGAAGGAAATGTGATTTGAGAGTGAGCCACATTTTGAAATAGGATGTCCTAAAACACATCTAGTATTTGGATTCAAGAAAATCAGTAAATGCACTCTCTTTGTAATGAAACATGTAGCTGGTCAGTGATCTTTTTTAAATACTCTAAAAAAAAAAGCATATTTTATTGTTCTATCAAGACAGGCTCGCATATATGAGTTCTGAAATAGCATGACATAGTGTTGTCTATTGAAAATGGACAAAAGCATGCTGTATAATAGGGGGCTCCCGAGGGTTAGCCAATGCAGAGCTCTGTTAGCTGACATAGCAGAATCGTCAGTTAGTGTTCTCTTCTGAATGAGGTCGGCTGTCCAATGGTGTGGCATTAGCAGCAGTTTGAAAAGATTCAGTGGAGCTTCATGTGCCGTAGCATGTGCTAGTCTTTATCCTCTCAGAGTTGATGCCATGATGTTATAGGGAGAGACCTGGCCAGTGGGTGTAAACTGGTCATGACTGAAATTGGACAGAATATTAGGCAAAAGTTCCTCTAACACCCAAAAATTATTTTGCACAGACATTAGCCAGAATTTGCCTATTGGCTGATCTACTAGAGTAAAGTTAAATTGGTATAAATCTGATTTTTCCTCGAGGTATAGCTTTCACTACTACTGTGTATCCACTTAAATGTGAGGAAGTGCTGTCTCCAGGAAAGACCTCTAAAACCTCTGGGTTGGGGTTTGGGACTCGGGATGCGTCTGTGTGAACTTGCAGTGGTGATTTTATAGTTTATTGCTTTGTTTTCACTGAACCACACAGTTAAAGGGGAACCGAGCCATTTTGGCAGGCTATGGCTGCTTGCTGGGCGGTGCGTTGCTGTAAATTTAACCTGTCATCTGTGCTTACAGCATCAGGGCAGCACATCAGTAATGGATTCCTACAGTTTATACTCTGAGACCACTGGTGCTTCAGTGTGTGATCAGATAACAATAGCAAAGTCAGACAGCAAAAAGTCCAAAAAACCATGAGACATGACTCTCGTTTGGACAAGCGGGCCCTTCCAGCCATGAACATGGCGTCTATTGTTCTCCATTCAGGAGGCTACTTTCATTTCAAATTGACGGCATTAGGCAAACAAGAACCTGTGTCTCCAGAGGTTCCCTGTCTCCTGCAGGTCCGGACGAAACCCGAGCCGCCCTTTAAGGGCTGTTCCTGCTGAAAGACGATGGCGTAGCTCATTTGCGTTCCTGCATCTCCGCAAGACAGGAAACACAATCTGTTTAGTAAAGCGATCACGGGCAGAAAAAGGGCGCTGCTTTCAAAAACTACAAGCGCATTTGTCTTCCGTCAATATTTTGACAGATTTCTCGTCAGAGCGTAATTATTTGTCAAGCGCTCTGCCAAGGATTTAATTGATACATGCGTAATTACATGCTTTGTCACGGGGAGGTGTTTGAACAAAACGTCTGCGGGTTTATTAATGGAGCGACGAGACGGCACTTTCATCAGCGGATCTCGCGGCTGCTCCATGGCCTCCCATAATCCAACACCGTAAGAAGATACAGCTGCATCGCTGAGGGGACATCTTTCACAAATCAATTCATTACACTCCAACCCTCGACTGACGAAAAAAAAAACACCCTTTCATAAATCAACCCCCCCTCTACCAACCACTGGCAGTTAAAAGGCACTGACCACAGTTATGGTTTGACATGGTCTCACGCAGCGCTATCAGCTTACCCCTGCCAGAAAGATAAATAGGCAGATGAATTGATGGCAGGCCTCGATCAAAACAGCTTATGAACAATAGGGCTAACCACAAATGCTGTGGCAGTCTATTTTTTCCCTCTTTAATGGTTTTATTTAGTTTCCTTCTCATTTTTCTACAGCAAACACACTTTGCTCATAGTCGCGGGACTCATAAGTATCAAATGTCCACAGAAAACACATCCCATGGTGTGTTTTCTCTGCATGCCACCGCAGAACTCCTGGATAATACATCACACGCTTGGCGGCTCACTCAGTGCGAGGGCGTGATCAATGAAGACAGAGCCATTCGGAAAAGAGATGACAAAACACATCTTCGGACGCCGGCTGATGGTGGCCAGGCTGGAGCCTGGCCTTAGAAAAGCTGATGGATGATGAGGAACAAGGCATTTTCTCAGAGCAGCCGAGATATCCTGACTTTATAAAGTAGCTGAGGGCAGGAAACTGCTCTTGGACTGTTAGAGTGCAGGCTGACACTATCTCAAAACTGAGAAAAGTTGAACAGATTCAGTCAGTAGCTCCAAGCTCTTTCATGCCCTTAGAATTCATGTAAGCATAGAATTTCCTTGGAAAGAAACACATTTTTTAATGCTTTCTTCACATGCTATCATAAACGCTTGTTTGAGGCCTAAACATAAATGTCTCCTCAAACAATAAATGATAAATAATGCAGGTACATACAACCTATACATTTACAATGTTTTAAAAAATGAAGTTTACAGCCTTTAACTTGTACTCATGGAAAAGGAAAGTGTTGTTTCAGTAGTCATTTTTCTATATCTCTAACTGTAACTTACTTTAAGTAGTCACTTACTCGTATTATTTCCCCTTCATATGTTAAACCTGAGCCCATCTGCGCTTACTGGTGGTTGCCAAAGAATTATTTTCAATCATTAATTAATTATTTCATATAGTTCTAAACAAATACAGTGTCTTCTCCCCTCACCCACTAAATTCTGAGTTTGAATGGTTATTCAAACCTCCCACCCCCGAGTTTGTTTCCTTTGAGAAACACTATCAGTTCATGTTTCTGACTACAAATGAAAGACTTTGCACTGCAAGAGTGCAAGGCCTTCCAACCTTTCTCTTCACCCTTTTACATAAATAGGACTGAAACCCTGACCTACCCCCTTTCCAAGCATGCACTGATTGATCTGTGAGCCCTTCTATTAATCGTTATCATTTTAATAGTTTTTTAAATCCAGTTGCGCACAAAAGATGCACTAAGGGGACCCCGGGGATATTAAAATCCGTGGCACCCAGTAAATTACATGTAGGTCAAAAACAACCAAATGTGTGTAATTATGTAGGCTTTTCAATTTGGAGTAGATTGGGCCACGGCTCAGGTTTTATTGGCATGTATTCCTGAGGGGGGATTGTGACCGTCCTCATTAACTGTCATTGAACGCGTGCAAGACGGAGCACCGCCCCTGCAGCAGAGAGATGAGCGGCTATTATCACCGCTCAGCCTGGGCTGGCCGGGGAGCCGGTGTGGTAATTACAGCCGGGTTTATGAAAGAGGCAGAACGGAAAACGTGTGTGTGTGGGGGGGGTGGGGATTTGTAACACAGGTGGGCGTTTTATTGTGTCGTCTGTGTCAGCGTGGAGCATGTCTGCAGGCCGTCGTTGCCGTGGGAACGGCGCTGAGACGAGAGCTCCTGCTGAAGAGCAGGTTGAATCACAGGTGAGGGAGGAAAAGAGGTGGGGGGTGACAGAGAGAAAGCTCCAGGAATGATCGATCCACAGAAGGAGAAAGGGGCTAGCTAGCAACAATACGACAACCGCCAAGCCCTGAGGCGTCACGTCTCTGACACACATGAATAAACTTGGAAAACACAATATGCTGCACAAAGGAATGGCACACAAAATAAATGCTAGCTGTTGTAGTACTTTGAGTTGCTGAAGAGTGTCTGCCAAACACAGTAATGTAATGTAAATCTAATGTAAAACGAGAGGTTTGCATTTCTTTTGGCTGTATTGTTTTCAAAGAGTGTCAGGAATGGATAACCACATGCAATTTCAAGAAAGCATGGTTCTAGCAAAACAGCAAAATCAATTATAATCCTGCATGTTATTTTCCCTTTCGTAACTTTAAAAACTGAGCATGATTTAATACAACAATGGAAACGGCAGCATTTTATTTTATTACATAGTAAGGAAACATAAGCCCAGTGGTGTTTAATCTTTCTGCCCTTTCAATATTTAACACCAAAGCTTTTAACTGCAGCTAGAGACCACAAACATAAATCAATCCAGATAAAGCATTTTAACAAGCTTTCATTTAGTGCTTCTATCCTCACAAAGTACTCGTTTGAAAAGTGCTTCGGGCAGGGAGCAATAAGGAAATAATAGAGTAAGGCTCACCTCTGCAGACCGTGCCGTTCTCCACAGCCTCGTGGCCGGCTTTGCACATGCAGCGGCCGATGGGTACCATCCACTCGCCATCTCCATTGCAGTAGAGTTTGATGGGCACATCCACTTCCTCAGCGTTGGGGATACACACTCCCCTCGCGGCGACCAAGGAAGTGCTCTCGGCACCTGAAAGAGTCTCCTGGAATATGGCTCCGTTCCGGATGGCGCGAGGACATTTGCGGTAGAAAACGCGAACCGCGATTAGCGACATGCAGCCGCCATAGTCCTGGAAGGCCAGGTAGAAACCGTTTCGGGATACTGGGCCAAAACTGCGAACTTCTGTGTTGATTTTCATCACCCGTCCCCCCAAGTCCACCTGCGAAAAGCTCTCGTCAGCTGCAATTGTGTCCACCTTGATCCAGGGGTTCTCCATCCAAGGAGGGGACACTTTGGTGGCCGTGTCCGCGTCTGATTCATAGTAGTACAGGTTGAAGGTCTCCTTGCAGGAGCCCGGCACTCGCGGGATGCTGCTGCAGTCCCTTACCGAAAACTTCATCTCCACGTGGATGCGCTGGGCTCCACGCCGCGGGATGTACTTGGTGCGCACCCAGTTGTTCTGGTTGGCGTCAAAGACGTTGCACACCTGATAGGTGCGGATGGTGTTCATGTTCTCGTCATAGCCGCTCACCTCCTCCCACTGCAAAGACAAAGAAAAAGCTTAAACTTAGAGGCACTTCCCAGAACAAGATTAATCCTAAAACACTAAAATGAATTAATAATGGTGATTCGTAATTTAGTCCCAGACTATCCATTAATTCATACCCAGGAAACAAGACCTAGAGGTCTAGTTGTTACTGTTATTATTCTGTTGAGGCTTAATTTCAAAATAGTAAAGACAGTGAGGCATAACTAATATATAATTACTGTAAAATCTCCGGATTTAGTGTACCTTTGTTTACAGCTATTTTAGACGATTCCTGTGCTCCTAAACTCTGTTGCTGCTGCTTCTCTGCTCCTAAGCTCATACCATCTATGACAGTCTGGGTAAGGCCAATCCCATTTGGGCTGAAGCTCACAAATTATTTCTAATACATAAAGTCAGGGCTCCAAACCACAGGGCAACAGTGAACATCTTGCAACATGCTCTCGCGTGTCCATCTAGGCTCCCCAGGGACGCTCGGAGAGTAGCAGAGCCATTTTGAGAAATTCTCCCCACAGGCAGTGACTAGATTACAGGGCAGGAGAGGTATGAGGTGAGGAAGAGGGTAAAATCCTCTTGCTAGCCTGCCAAAAGACTCTGGCACTGTGAGCAAAAAGGGTTGGCACTGGCGCGGATTTGCTGGAGACCCCCACTTGGCCACGCTGAGTGAACCTAGCCTGTGTTTATTTGCCTCTCCCTGCGTGAGAGGATGCATTATTAATGTGGCTCACTCTGAACGGAAGAACAGGTGATAAACTCTAGCGTTTACACAGTCGCTCGCTTTTCGCTGAGCTGGCTTCGGCCCATGTTCTGGCACCAGAAAAGAGAACCTGCATTAGCATACGATCCTTTTGTACATCATGGAACGCTATGCAGGAAGGAACTGGTCTTGGTTTGGAAAAAAGCAAACAATAATTATGCTGTCCTAACAAAGCTCTGACAGCAACTTGTTGATGTATGCTATACACACGTTTGAAATGTTTAGATTTTTTGCGTAGACAAAGGGACTACTGTCAAAATGAATCTTTCAGAGTTTGCTAAAGTACCGTTGACTGAAGGGGACAACCGTGGAACTCTTATCATTCTCAGCACGTGTGATTTGGAGTGTCCTAACAGGAGTCAATGAGTTAAAGGAGGAGTAAATCCATATGTTGAGTAATCAGACGTATGACTGGTTTAACAGCATATTATATAGGCCTGGCATTTCATGGACAATGTACTTTCTTTGCCCAAAAAGTGGCTTGTCATCCATTTCCAATGTAAAGAAACAAAAATAGCCCACTAAATTTGGCCTTAGTCAAGACTTTGGTTACGGAGTGAAGAGTGTCGGCGTTTGGCAAAGCCAGCATACAAAATTTCATCCTCTTGAACATTACAAACCTAGGATAATCGAATTATATGGATGGCCATTTAGGGAGAGTGAAACAGACTTCTTATTAAGTTTACAACTATATATTGCACACAATAAGGGTGCATGCATCAAGGACTTCACTGCTTGGCCTAAAGTGACTCCAGATGCCTCCTCTGCGGTTTTCGGTCCAATTGGCTGAGGATCAAGCTAAGGGCTTTCAGCATTAAACGGCCGAGATTCCAACCACCAAGTGAGTCAGAACCTTGACCTTGTCCAGCAGGGAAAGCCCTTTTCTTCACCTTATGTGCTTCCTCACACCATTCCTCTGAAACCTACTCAGCGCCGCCTGCCCCCTCTGCCGTATGCCCACCCCCTGTTCCTCTCACTCTTCACTTCACAGCTGACATAATTTCCCAAATTAGTCGCCGCTTAACAAGGATTTTGACAGAGTTTTGACGGGATTCGGGGAGAAAGTCAAGCCTCATGTTCGAGACCCCCATTCTATCAAACACCCTCAGACTAATTAGAACAGCTTTCTTTCACTAGGCTTTTGTTCTTCACTCCCATGTCCCAGTTACTCTCTGCAGACAGAATAAAATTATTCCTAAATAAGTACGGGGTCACGAACGACAGAACAATGCAATATGTGACATTTAATAGTTTGAGGGAAAGATGGATTTGGCAGCCATTGTTATACTTCTGTCAGGTAACACACTGAGAGTAAAAACTCTTCACTAAAAGTAAAATATCTTCATGGAGCTCAAAATAAGGAATTACAAAGAAAATAAATGCTTTAGTGTTAAGCTTGACCTAATGTTGGAGACTTTCCAAATGCTTGGAAAACAATTTACAATCTGCTGGGTCATACAAATGAACAAATGAGTCTGGGGTCATGGACAGCCATTGACCTCACCACCTCACTTTAAGCAAGCCCACTATTCTACAGGCCATCCAATGAGGGACTGAAGGGCAGCTAAACAAGAGAAGACAGAGTGTAACATCCCCTTGTTGAAGTCTGCTGCTTTGACTGATCAAATTAGAAGGAAATAAAAAAAGCGAGGCAGTTGCTAAGTTGCTAATGAGAGACGGTGAGTTAGCGAAGCCAGTGCCTGGTGGATAGGAGGGGGGATGGAAGTGAAATGGAGTAACAAATGCATTTTGAAAAAGGGCCTCTCTTTGTCCTGCCACAGCTTTTCTGCCACTCTTTCATCACAGGCAGTGGAAAGAACCAAATGGGGCATAATAAGGGCCCAGCGATCAAACAGCAAGTGTGAAATTTAATGAAACATCTTCATTTTCACAACATTTTTCCTCTGCCTTCGGTGGGAGTGCAGCAGAAGGTGGTCATGTGTTTTAAGATGTGAATGTTGCGAGGGGTGGAGGGTTGGGGGGGTAATTCTACAAGGACAGATATTTCGCAATTCATCTGATCGTTAAATAACTAGTCCTTCCTGCCATCAAGGTTTCTTGTTGGTACCAGGCATTTTCTTGCATTAAGAGTGCAGGGAAGTTCGATGTTAAGCCTGCAAAATATTTTGGTGGCTGTAGAATTATGATGAGAACAAGGATGTCTTTAAACGATCATGACAAGAGTTTCTGTAGAGTTTTTGTGAGGCATAAACTTCTTGCTACTTAGGACTCTTGGTTCTTCACAAGTTTGAAGAACTTTACGCATGAAAGTGTTTACCGAGTCTCTCTGAAATGCGGAGGCTTCATTTCTTTGAACTGATCATGCCTTTGGAAATAGAAAAATTCAACTCCTGTGTTCTGAGAGGCATTGTTTTGTGAATCTGTGGGCACCTTTCTCTAGGGAAGAGCACTGGAACCACAAACCAAGAATGAATAAGTATGTGCCAGCATCCAGGAATATAAGAGGTTGGCTGTACGCTTTTGAGATCTGCAAGGCCAACATAAAGAAGCATAGAAGGAGTGGAACGTCACAACTTGTGCTTCTCATCCCCTTTCCATAGTCCTAAAGACTCAAACAGAAAGAGCTCCAGCAAAAGTGGGGCGCCGTTGAGTCTGTGGTTCCAGTCTTAGCCTACAAGGTCAAACTTAAATATAAAGGGGGTCATCACACTCTGTGCTAGTGTGGCACTCGGGCTATCCACATGGCTCAGTTCAATGAATGGAAACACAGCCATGCGGCATGTCTTCCATCTATGAATTATGACCGAATTCTTAAGGGGTTCACTGTTCTTCTTCACTTACACAATTTCTGTGCTCTGGCAATTAGGAGAGACAGTTAGTACTGCAGGCCAAGGCGAGTTCAATATCCGTCTGTTGTAACAGAGAAAATTCAAGCCATGCCTTATGAAAGTCCTGCCATACATGATACGTTGTTCATTTAACCACCGAAACTCAAAATTCAAAAGGCAAGGCCTACAACTGATGGGGACAGAAACGTCTCCTGTCTAGCTTCAGGGAAGGTACCCTATTGATATATAGCAGAATGTTCTCGGAGAATTAAGTTTAAAATCAATAATTCCCTCACCACCCAAGGAGAGAGAAAGTTCAACTGAGCTGTAATCTATAAGCTTCGCTGACAGTCTCTCTCTCTCTCTCTCTCTTTCCCCGGTACAACCTAGCGTAACGGAGCGCTTGCGGTGAATTATGGAACAGGCTGGCTTCAGGGGACAAGTAGGCTGCCAGCGATCACCATTTTTTTCAATATTAATTGCTCCACCGCAACACAACTCCTGAATTTTTATCTGGAGTTCAGCATCTTTTGCTAATAAACTGTCATGACCTCATGAAGAGTACATGAGTACCAGGACTGTCACTTAGAATAGTGCAGTACAGTGCCAAGAACGTGGAGAAATGCTGACATGAAATGTGTTCTTGCATGATGTTGCTATTAAAATGGAGGTGGAATGAGAATGAGGCAAAAGGGTGCTTGGTGAAAGGAGTCTATCATGGATTTGTGTAAATATATAATTCACGTCAAAGCAAAGGAATGGAACTAGTCGGAGGCTTAATTTTCCGTTGTGGGAAACCTGTCAGTGGACACGTCTGCCCTTTGGGGACGTCTGGGATAAATGACACCCCGATCGTATGCTGGATTATGAGTGGTACAAGGGTACGTCCCTGTGCACTGCTGGGCTTCCCACCACAAGTAGTATGGAGACAGATGGAGAGAGAGAGAGAGAGAGAGAGAGAGAGAGTAAGAGAGAGAGAGTTCGACTAACTGAGCTGTCTTTAGCAGTCAACTCCAATTACCTCTATTCACTGGTAATGCACAACATATGAAGTTAGACAAACAAGGTCCTTATTGGCTTTTTAACCCTTCTCTCATGATCTGGACAATGTTTACATATTCCACTTAGACTAATTCAAAGCCATCAGACTAGATACTGCCAAACCTGATTTCATACTTCAGCCCTCACATTGCTGGATGACCACACAGACATTGGAGCCTTTGATGAGAAGACCCTAAAATCGCAAAGTACTGTTTTAAGGAGCAGCTCTAATTGACATGGAAACAAAATGAATGGTTGTTCAGATTTGAAATGACTTCCATGAAGCGCACCCTGAGCCAAATGCCTCTACAGAGGGGCTCAGAGGGGTACAGCGTGTTATATATTATAACCAGACGTGAGCTCTTCAGAACCATCTGTTTCTTTACAACCCTTTGTAGCTCTTCTCACACTGACCACTAATAGAGAAAGTGTGTTGTCAACTATATAAAGTACAGCTCTGTATATAATAGCCACAGATAAAAGACATGAAACCTCAGGCGGAGGATGCGTTTCTCTCATCCAGCCTCGAGCAGGGGCGGCGTATTCCTGTCCTAGAGGGCCAGAGTCCAGCACAGCTTGTTGAAGTTTCTACTCAAACACATATAATTCAATTTGCCAGTTAAATTTCAGGTTGTGTTGGTGCAGGGGGGAAAAAAAAATCACAAAATATGCTGGACACTGGCCCTTCCAGACCACAGTTCACCACCCTCAGTCTGGGGGGTCTCTAGAAGGCACGATTACAATTACACAAGTGTCAATCACTATATTTTGGTATAATAATGAATTATGAGCAAATTGCATTGTCCTGCTCATATAACAAAAAACAAGGACAGTGTTAATGCATCAGAATGATTAGTCACATTAGTTACACGAGTGTCAAGAAGAAAATAGACCAAAAGTGTGCGACTGGCCCTGAACTGCATTCAAGAAGGTATGCGCGCGTCCTCGCAGTATACACCAGTTACATAACCCTGTTCGTAACGATTTTATTTCCAGCATTTATCAGGAAGTGCACATTCCACAGCAGTTTTAAATTAGGAATAAACCGCCTTACGTAACGCGCCTACGTCCGAAAAAGGCTTTCCATCACAATGTATTACTGAAATTGGAGCATTACAGGCTTCGATTAAAGAAAATGCTTGCAGAGTGATTTCTGATGTTCCTGTATCAGAAGTGCCCATTCATATGGTACAGCCTGAGGACACGGCAAAGGAAGCATAAAAGTGTTTGCTGACGGAAGTCAGAACAAGCTGAGAGTAGAAAAGTTTGCCTGACACTTCTGTGTGAAAAAGGTGCAGCCGCCTTCGGTAGAGCTGGCTATGGTTGTCTGAGCCTTTATCCTTCTTTTATGCTTCCTTTCTAACCCACTTTTCTCTAAATTAATTAAATAATCCACTTATGTTTGTAGTGAGAAACGGCATGAATCTGAACATTCATCATTTAAAGCAAAGTAATGAACTTTGGTTGGATTATGTGAAAGGCTTCAATAATTTGAATACTTGAGTATTCAAGCCACTTCTCTAAAAGCTACACATCATTAGTAGGACCTGTAATCAGGACAGTGATAGCAATGGTACAATGTTGAATAAATGAAGAAATTATAACTGGTTTAGCTTAGACATGCCAGGGCACAAAACTCCCCTGCTTTTCACATAGCCATTACTGCAAAAAGCCAAGATGCCGAAGAAGTCACACATATGCAGGCAATTATCGGGTGAGAGAAAAAAGTGTAAAGTTTACTAAAAGTTGCTATGAAGGCACAAGCTTGATGAATCTCTTGTAGAACAGTGATGTTCCAAATATTACTGCAAAAACTATGCTCTTAGTATTAATGCAGTATATAAAAGCTGTATTTACTAGGTTTAAATTACTATCATTATGTGTATGACCATGTGCATTATTTTGCTATGATGTGCAACACTCTACTCTTGGCACTATTGAGCAATGTTCTTATCAGGCATCATGTGGCATTTTTCTAAAAAAGGTGCTGAAGCACTTCATTATGTGCTATATTGTATGTGCAATAGCAATATTGCTTATATACCACTGATCTCTACTAAGTGCAATAATGTACTCCTACTATCTGTGTCATTAGATTTCACTTAACTGTGTTATTTATTTATAGGATTTATTCGAAGCAGTAGTGTATATAGCATAGTGTATTTTCATACAGCATGGAGTTTTTTACAGACTTTAATTTAGCTTTATTTACACTCTGTATTGTATATTGTCTCTGTGTACCAGTGTCTTTGCAGTCATACCGTATGCAATTTCCTCCGGGATCAATAGTTTTCTGAATCTGATTCTTATTTGACTGAGAGGCTACAGTTGTGGCTTCTATGGTAACATAAGCATCTAAACTTTGGTTCAATAGCAAATTATTATCCCTACTAGGTATATTTTATACTGCAGTACCAAAACTACTTAAAATCATGGTTAATAAATCATTTTTAAAGGCTGGAGAATGTACTGCAATAATGGTTACGCAATATATTAACAATGTAATTTGATTGGCTGAAGAATCTTAAAGTATGATACTGGTATAAAGTATCACTGGTAAACAAGGGGTGGACCAGGGAAAACATCAATCAGTCAAGTTTTCTGGGGGTGTCTGAATCATTACATGCTTCATGACTTTTAATTACTTGGTTTCTGACCCTATATGATGTTTTCCTATAAAACTGTATCACTAAAAACAGCAGTAGAAGCCGCCTCAAAGGTTACATTTCAGCTGTACTTCTCTCCCTTTGACTTTTCGGGTAAGGGAAAAATTGTGGAAATCCGAGTTCTCGCCAAACTGTTCCTTTAACAAAGCCTTCAGTGTCGCAAAAGCCGACTGGCGATGCCGCACTCTGCATTGTGACTGATATTGATCTTGTAGTGCGGCCCTTGGGGCTCAGCAGGGGTGTAAGACAATAACTTTAAGGCCGCTCTGTCCCTAAGGTTTCCATCCCACCTGTTCCGCACTACTACAGATGCTGCCTTTTCCCAAAACAACTCAATGTGTGTTGTGTTGAACTGCTCTGTTCTTGTGCAGTAACACACATATGATACAGCTTTGTTCCTGGACATGTAATATCATATAGAAGCAACTGCAGCCTTAAAAGACTTGGATGGAGAAATAGCTTTCTTAAACGTGCCTCCATGAGACAGAAGAACTACTTCATGCTAATGTACTTTGACCAAGGTGTGAGAAGCACATGGAAACAAGCTGTTCTGCAAGCTCACTCGAGGTGACTTGGGATTTTTCCTAGCTAGGCGATGTCTTTGAACTCTGCGCTGTCATTTGCACGAATTAAACTGACTCGTGTCATTACTTCATTCGACTGTACTTTCACGCAGATGAAAAAGAGGTGATGCAAAGCGTGTGCAATTCCAGGAGGCCGCACGTTTTGGGAGGATGAGAAGAAAGTGAATATCATTGGGTTTAAGATTGGATCCAGAAGCTTGAGGCCTGATAGGCTTTCCTCTTTGTTCTCGGGTATTGATTGCACCATCGGTAAGGAGGAGGCTACATGCCCCCAGGTTTGACGTGATGATGGTGAGTAAAATTATCTGAAAAACTTTTGAAGTCGCACGACTGGCCCTGTTGAAAGCTTTCTGTTCTTTCTCCCCCCTCTTCCGTTTCTTTCTCTACCCTCGCTTTTTCCTGACTGTGTGCAGAAACACAGCACAGTATAATTTAAACCAGCCCCCCAAAAAACAGACCACAGAAGCATAAATAATTGAATAAAATAGGGAGTGGTTTTTCCGAAATACACCAGCAAATTACTCTACAACATGTTCTTTTTGGGATGCAGGGAGTCTAGATATTGGCCTAGGGGGCCGAGCACTGAGAAGCTTGGGGCCTGCTTTGCTCTCGGACTGGAGAGTGCCATGCTAAACTTTTTGCCGGGATAAAGCCCATTTCTTGGCACAGTTTTGGAAAGGCTCTGCATTCAATGCAAAACAATTCCAAAAAAATGTTTTCATGCTTTTTGTAACTACAGAATCAGTGATGTCAACATGTGACTGTATTATGATATGCGAGAATCACAGTCAAGTAATCTTTTTTTTATGCTCGATCCTGGTCCGACACCTTGAGCGTTTGTAGATAGCACATTAGCATATTGCATGTTTCAAGTATAAACCAATGCAATTTATGAAATATATTGCATCGTGCCTTTTCTGATACCAATACGTAGGCTTGAGTCAACTAAAAATTGCTGATTAATTGCTGATAGTAGTGACCAGTGGCAAATTTAAATGCAGAAAAGACCTTGCCCATGGCTTTAAAATGCACAAAAGTAATTATATTTGTTTGGTTTTCTTTTAAAGTGTAGTCCATGTCCTAAATCATTCCTGATAAGTATAAAAGAACTATTAAATTAACAGTTAATATTAATTATTAATAATAATAATAATAGTCTACAATGTCAGTAATCTATTTATTTTACATGTTAAGCTTCAGACCTTTTTTAACAAAAAGCAGTTTATGGACTATAGGAATACCAAATTAAATAAAAAAGTATCAAATCACACCAAAAACGAAGTTTAAAAGCTTCAAACTTGTTGCGCAGAAACAGAGCTTTGTTCATTTTCTCTAGTTTAACCACTTCTCTACTAGAGAATGGTGCTACAAATATTTCCAGCGCCTGTCAGCGCTAAGAGCAGCATCTTAATGATAGCTTTTTCTCGCTAGGCACACTGAATGCCTTTTAGTTTCTTGCGAGGGTTTGGGCGGGGCTTGCCTGCCCCCTCCCATCAATCACCAACCAATGGGGGGAGGTGAAAGGATGATGGTCCATTGCTCACAATAGTACAAACAGACTGATATTCTTTTAAAACGACTAAGCTTTATAATGAGCTATTTTTAATGGAGGTGCTTCACTTAAGATGAGCACTTAAAGCAGGTCAAACCACCCAAGCACTCTACTATCCCACAGAAAGAAATAAACAACTAACAACATCACACCACACATGGCGAGAGTGTGCCTTTTCACATACCCCACTGGATTAGATTCCTTTCTTTCCCTCAGATATCCTATGCTGTCAGGCCAGTATCGATATCTGGTATCAGATCTCTACATACACACCCCAAAACAACAGTCCTGCTTTTAGCCACAAGCCTCAAACAAATAAATGGAGTGCTCGTGTTTATCATAGTTTGCCTTCTAACAGTGGAATCAATGGATAAAGCCCTTTAAATGGATCACAGAAGCTAACCTCAGTGTATGACATACAATATATAAGCAAAAGTATTGGGACATATGACCATTATACCAATGAAATGGAGTCCGTTCCCTCTTTGCACCTCCAGTAGCTTCCACTATTTTTGGGATTGTTTCTGGAGTTCTCTAATACATAGAGCATCCATGAGGTCAGACACTGATGTTGGGCGAGAAGGCCTGTCTCACAATCTCTGTTCCAATTCATCCCAAATGTGTTGGATGAGTTTGAGGTCAAGGTGGACCAGCCAAGTTCTCCACATCAAACTCATCCAATCATGTCTTTATGGAGCTTGCTTTGTGCACTGGGGCACAGTCTTGCTGGAGTAGAAAATGTTGTTCTACAAACAAAGTTGCCGTTGTCCAAAATGTCTTGGTATGTTGAAGAATTAGCTCCTGGAAGTAAGGAGCCTAGCCCAAACACTGCAAAACAAGTGTCCCAATACTTTTGTCCATATAGTGTATGTGTGCCTAAGCCAGTGTATTTTGGTCCTCAGTTATAATTACATTATGCCTGCCCAACCTCATTCCTGGAGAGCTTATTTCCAACAAACTTGCTACTAATGTTCTGATACTGAAGGCCATGATTAACTGGTCAAAGCGTGTAAGAATGAGGCTGGGGTTAAGATCTGAAGGGCTGTAGGTCTCCTGCAATAGGGTTGGGCAGCCATCAATTACAAGAAACAACAGGCAAATGAATGCACTTGTCACAAAAGCATGACACTTACACTGTTTTCACTGGAGCCCGACACAGGAAACACCGTCCAGCCCAGTTCAGCTGTTGCTGTGGTGGAGTCCATTAAAGTTTCTGTGGAGCCAAGAGAAAATGTTCAAGGTTACCACCAAGTAAAGGTCACATTACACACAACACACAAACACTGTGGGTGTCAGCCATAATAATTCAAAAGTTTTTGCACATGGAAGTCAATGGGCACAATGAGGTCATTCATTTCACACCATTCTTAAGGAGCTTTCATATTCGACAGAATAAAAAGCTTGCAGGGCCGAGAGTGAAAGAACACCGCAAACTTTACATGAAATATAGAAGCTAATCTTTCTCCATCTTCAAAGAAGTAATACTAAAATGTAATAAGATATGAGGTATGAATATTTCATCATAACTCCCCAGAATAATATCCTTCTTCCCCCAGTCATTTACGGCGGTTTCGGATACAAGAGAGCAGACCGCTGTGTAAAATATTATCAACGTATCTGACAAGTGCCAGCATTAAATCAGCTTTGTTATTCTGACTGTCCAGAGCAGTAAAAACGAAAAAAGGAGCGGTTAAGTCTGAAAAGGAGTCTGCAGAAACGTGGAGAACAGGAAATAGCGGGTTCCACTTTCCCACTGCGCGACTCAGCCAAGATCCTACGGAGACAAGAGCCTACTATGGGGCCGAAACCCTGGGGAGGTTACATGGGGGTACAGGATGTGGGTTAGGAGAGCTACAACACTGAGATAACCACCAGAGACACTTCCAATAAAGACGTACTCCCAGATTGACACTGGGAATTGCAATCAGCCCTGGTTTTTGCTCTCAATTTGCTTCTGCAGACTTTTAAGGTTATTTGCAAAGATAATAGTTTAGGTTACATGAGCTCAAACTGAAAGGCATTAGGAGAGAGTGGAGCACCATCTTACATGTTTTACATTTTTGTTCAATAATAATGAAAGTATTCGAGCGGGACAAATATTTTTATACATGCAACACATTTCTGGCACAAATAAATACATAAGATTAGTTTCTTGAATGTATTATTTATGCACAAGGTGAGGCAAGCTTTATTTTAACTAAACTGTGTGGCAAATTGTGCAAAAAAACTACTAACTCAATAAAGGTCTGTGCTGTTTGCTTACCAACCTAAACATATAAAATATAAATGTATTCAAAATATTAAGTAGAATTTTAGAAAAGAGATATTTTGGATATCTGAAGCGCGAATTTCAGTAAAATGTGAATATATTTTGTTTACATTTGTAGTGTGTCTTGGATTAATTTATCTACTGCAGCTAACAGAAAGGTGCGGTTTAAAATTTATATGGGGATACAAAATTCTTTCCGTGTTAACTTTAGGAAGCTCAGGTTCTCAGTTTCACCCAAACAACTGTGTGAAAGCTGTGATATATGCACCTAAGCAGTCGAATGAAAATGGCACTTTTATTGTGCAAAAATAGTATAATTCAAGAGAAACATATGTCTGATAACTGTCAAAAGAAGGCCACCTTAATGACACCGTGTTTGTCTTCACACATTTTATTACATTTTTGTGTTTCAAAACCACAGACAACGTAACTTTTTATCTGGGTTTATATAACAATAAATTCAAATTTAGAACCATATTCCATAGTATAGGCCAATTTGGGCATGACAGGGTGCATCCACATACATGCAGCTGCACTTATATTATTCTATATGCTGAGAACCTTCAACATGACCATATGATGCATAATGTATGTTATAAGAATGTAAATGTGTCTTAATGGACCAGCAACACAAGTGCTAGTGAGGCTAATCAAAATTCAGCATGAACACTCTGACCTCTAAAGCACAGACCCCATTCAAAGGATTCCACAAATAGTGGGTCGATATACGTTTTCATTAAATATCCATCAGCGGCTGAAGGGGACGTATATCCTACCGCTGGTGCGAGGAACAAGACATCTTTTGTGTTAGTTTGAACAGTGAAGGTGCCTGGCTAGAATTCGCATGGCATTCGCCAGGGACTGGAATGATAATCCATGTGGAAGAGAACAGACCACTGGATTCAATGGAAATCAGTCAAGGTTGATAACCTGAGTGGATTTCCTCCAGCATCCTCAAGCTGCTCCGACATGGCTCAGGTCATCACAGCAGGCCCTGTTAAAGCTTTACCCTACTGGCTTTGCGGGAAAGCTTCTTGGTTGGAGAAACAAAGTGTTCACAGCGCTGGGGGGGGGGCGGTGTTACTCTTTCTGCTCTGGATTAGCTGGTGTAAAAGTACACCTCCGGTAATTGGGGTCAAAAGGGATACATTCTGAAGCTTGTTATGACACGCATCCTAAGAGGTAAGAAGGTGATTTGTGTGTCAGTCGTAAGAGTGTAATGATGCACAAATTAGATGTCTGGCTCTAAACCAACCTAACCCAGGCACTACTGGGAATCAGCAGATAATGTATTAACAATTTGAATATATGTGACAAAAGTATTGGGACGTCTGACCATTACACCAGCAGGGACATTAATGACACTGCATTCAGTTACATAGACTTTAATATGGAGTTGGTCCCCCCTTTGCAGCTATAACAGCTTCCACTCTTCTTGGAAGATTTTCCACAAGATTTGGAGTTTTTGTTGGAATTTGTACCTATTCACTCTGTAGAGCATTTATGAGCTCGCAATCTCCGTTATAGTTCATCCCAAATGTGTTTGATGGGGTTGAGGTAGAGGGTACTACTAGGACCTACCCAGAAATGGATTTACATATCCAGACTTTTTATTATCCTTTCACTTAATCTTTAATATGTACATAGTGGCACAGTTGTTTTGTAAACTACTGATGTGAAATAGCCATTTTGCAGTGCAGTGTATCCAGTATGATTTCATTTTGTTGTAATATATACACAGTAGTGAACCCTGTCTTTTTAAAACTAGAAGTGGGGAGGTCAGTAAGACAGGACATCTCCACTACTGTTTCGTTTTCAAGTGCCTGCAAGTGAAAATCATAACAGGGCATGCTGCTTGCGGTAAGTAGCGTAAAGTAGATTTGAAGTGTAGTATCCACTCACTCATGTTTTTAATGCCGGTATTTAGAAGAAATGTGCTTCAAAACAGGTTTATCCGACTACCAAAAACTGTGAAAGTGGAACTAAAATAATGCAAAATGTATGTATATATAGTGCAGATGCTCAGCAGCAAAGGGCTTTCCATGTTTATCTCCTTCCATTCTAATAAAAGAATGGAAACTGTTAGGACGAAAGAGGATAGCCGCTACACCAGTGTAGCGTGGTGGATGAACCCAATCGCAGAGTAGCGTAAAAGAGTCAGTAGACGCAAGAGTAAGAATTCACATCGGATCCTGCATTCTCACACACAGTGTAAGAGAAATACCTCAGAGTTAGAAGGTCTGAGAAGACTGATGGTTTGAGGTGAACACTCAGTGACTGAGCATTGACTAGCTGCCTTACCTGGGCTTATATATTATATGACACGCTCATTTCCGATTGCCTTTGCGTGTCATGGGACCTTGTGTGTGTGAATAAACCATGTCGATTTATGGCAATTTCTGTCTAAATACATAAAATTTGCAGCTTGCATCGCCTCGTACTACTGTGTCAAAACAAAACTAACATTAATATGTGTACTGTATCACCCCTAGTCAGTCATGTCCGTTATGCAAAACTAGCATGATTAATTCATAATACTGCACCGCCGCCTTAATTAATTTCCTTTTGCTAATTACATCAAAACTAAGCTGATGGACTTTACGATGAATTAGATGGTGACGCTGGATGAAAATGAAGAAAGTTTTTTTTTTTTCTTCCTTCTTTTTTTTTTAATCACAGATTGAAATGGCTGTTTTGATTTCCTTTCACAAGCTCTTGAGGATATGGCGCCTTCCGCAGTCTTAGCCCGAGACCAATGTAATTACTAGACTTAACAGTCTCTTCTATGGAAAACACTAAATCATTTACACAGTTTTACTCATATATTTAATAATTTCAAATATGCTTCAGAACTGGTGGTCCCTGTTCAGGCTGAAACGCTTTGCCAAAAAAATCTCCTTCTGCTGGGGTTTTGGTGAGCAACGCAGCATTTCAGCTCCTTTGTAGTCTAAGATTTCCACTGATTTTCCAAGGAAAACCATAACTTCCAATTATGAGGCTCCTCATGTGACCAGATTACTTTTAGGCATCTCAGTAACATGCCAATCAATGCAAGTATAACAGCACATTTCACGTTCCATTCACTTATCACAAAGCTCTGATCTTTGCTTATAATTAGAGCGGTGGAACAGCTCTGGTGCTGCCATTGATATTGTAACGTAATGCAGAGTCATAGTTTCGGCTCCTGAGTGAGATGATAATTATATGCTATAATGATAACAGTAATTAAAAGTGAAGTATAGTGGGTGTCATAACGCCCTTGGCTGCTGGTTGTGGGCATGTGGTGAATAGTAAATTATGTAACAGACATCAGTGGTTCCTTATGCACTACCAACTTTTGGACTTTTTCCTTCTCTAATACACAGAATTTCTTTAGGAAAGTTGTTAGAAAACCCAACACCAGCCTCCAGGGACTGGAAAAAAAATCTCCAGCAATACCCTTAACAGGACCACCCTGACTCAATCACTAAAACACTCAACTACTTTCTGTTTGCGTTCATTTCGCAAAAGCTGTTCAGAAGTTAACATGTGACAAGTTTAAAAGTCTGCTTTCTGGAATCATTATGTGGTGGAAAATGAAAACATGCATAAAAAAATGTATTTGATGGTTAAGATGGTTGAGTAAAACTAATCAAAAGCCATAAACACATCCAGACCATACCTTAAATCCAAAAACCATATCAACAAAAATACATCTTGGTCCAATTATCTATTGCACTGTGGGCTTCAACTGTGCTTTATTTTCATGTACTTGTCTGCCAATGCCTATACCAACACATAAGCATTTACAAAATGTGGAAAGTAAGACGACATCTGCCTGTATTAACACTACTGAGAAATTTATTTAGGGTTACAAATACTTTAAAATTAATAACATGTAGGATATTATGTGTAGTAGACAAAATGTCACGCTCTTCATTTTATATGACACCATATAATTTGAAATAGTGATCAAATATAAATATCTGTCTGATTACCCCCTTTTTAACAATCCTATACTAATACTGATCATGGAAGTCACAATTATTCCGTTATATTGGATTTAAAAATAACCCACTAAAGTGTACAATTAGTCTGTGGTAACTTTGTAATTAAGTATTCAGATGCCTTTAGAAAGTCATGGTTAGTTAAACATTCTCCATAGTATTGCTAGACTATTTGCACATGTTTGCACATGCACATGCATACCGATGACTAAACTCTAGTTCTGGCAAGAATAGTTTGAAGTGATGCTTCAGTTTCATTGTGAATGTCAACATGTGTCTAGATCTTACATGGAAAGATGGACGTCAGACCTCTACATGGACTCAGCACTGTCTGGATTAGTAATCATGTAGCAATTGGATCATGATGGTTAACGTATTTCTGATTGTATTTCTACAGAATAAAAGCTACGGAAGAAGATTTGCAAGATTTATTGTCCTTTCGCATCTACTGTCAGCTACAGGTATTATATAGGTAATATATTCGCACCAATTAAAGCATAACAAGTGGTGTAAATAGGCTGATATAAATAAAGAAAGAAACATTGGTTAAAACGATTAGATAAATAAAACCCTAATTCAAAGACTAGTAGTAGTATCAGCTTGTTTGGTGGAAACTCATTCCAACCAGAGTCAAACCAGGTTACAGGGCAGTGCGAAGCAGCCATGTCTCCACGTTCACATGGTGTACCCGGATGAACTTAAGGTTTTCAAAAGGGAAGTCTCCTGAACTGACAAGCGCTGCACTTCCGAAGGTAATTTGAATATTCAATGCTGCGAAAGGGCTTTGAAAGGCTTGCAAAGCTCACAGGCCTTCTGGCAACACCTACTAAAATCAGGCCGGGTTTTCAAGCAGATTGCAAATATTCTGAGTGCAACTGAGCTCTGGAAAAGCGGCAGGCTGAAGGGCACTAGGAGAGTTCACGGATCCACACACTATGCTCAGCTGAGCTGTCAGGAGACATATAGCACCGCACAGGCTTTAGAGCACCGGCGCATTTCAGATAAAGGTTAGAAAGACCAGCTGTTCATCACAAGGCCATAAACAAAAGACCCCCTGGATGCTAGCCCACATTAATTGATAGGAAACAGGATCCTTTCAGACCAAAGGATTACTGTGGTGGAAATCGGTTGGTTGGCAGGCGCAATGCAGCGCCCCAAAAAAGAGAAAAAAAGAGACACCTGTTAAAATGCTTTCAAAATGGCCAGAGAAAGTTATTTGGGGAGCAGTGCGGTGTGAAATCGCCTTACTGCTCATTAGCAGGAGCTCTGTTTATTTGGGCAGTGATTAGTAGTAGGCCTGGAAACCACAAAATACCACACACACTCTGGTCACCAGCAGAACTGTCCGCAGTCGTCTCACACACTTTGCATAAGATTACACTGATTTACATAATTACTTTTGGGCTGCTGAACTGGGTAAGGGAGAGTGTATGAAAATCCTGTATAATATATAATATGGATATAAATGCATGTTACTGAATAATAAGCTTTAACTGAATAGTTTGGCAAAAAGTTTTAATTTACATAATTTCACATTTCCCCCTAAATGTAGTCGATTAGCAAAGACAGGCCAATTTCTTTCTCTTTAGTTTAGCACACCAGCTACCAGGCTAATGTTGCAAACAAAAGTCACCCAAATGAACACATTTCAACATAATGTCTCTCAATTCACTCTTCATCAGGTTGGTGTGTGTGCCTTAGAATACTGAATGACTTACTGTGAGCAACGAAAATACAATTTTCACAGCTATTTAAAACAGCAGCAGGTTTTCACAAAGTGGTCTTGGATCAGTTTCTTTTGATGCTACTCCTGATGTGCTTTGTGAAAACAAACTCTGTTGTCCGTACCCCGTTCGCATCACCTTAATGAAGAATCGGATGTGTTGGAAATGGACAAATGTAGCTCGTTAGCAACAAAAAGTCACATCGTTTGGTTGTGTTGGGGAGAAAATTGGTGGATTGATGCAAAAAAGGAATCTGTTTCTGCCAATAACATCTACAAAGAAATATCAGATGTAGCATCAACGCTAATACAGGCGTTTATATTTTCTTTTTTCATATTTGAGTGAAAACTGACATCAAACGAAATGTGAAAAGTTAAAGTATATTCTGAAGACTGGAGAGTTCCGGTTCTAGCCGGTAAAGGAACACACTGTTCTGACCAATGCCTCAGAATTTTGTAGATAATGTTCTTCTCTCCTGCTCTTACATGGACAGTCAGATAAAGTCTCCTCGGAGACTGGCTGGGGGCAGCTGTGTAGGTGGACCGGTAGCGAGGGAGGACAAACACGTCAGTCTGGAGGAATGAGTGGAGAAGACGTAGGGTGGCTGAGTGACAGTTGCTTTCTGAAAAGGCAGGCTTCTCCGCTGGCAGCGGCTGCTATTTTCCCACAGATTCCCCACAGCAGCACCTGCAGCTTTCTGAATAAATGTACCTCATTAAGTGGAAAGCTCTCTGCTCCTACCAGCAGCCAAGAAAACATCAAGAACATGGTTGGCATGTTCCAAATCTACTTGAGTTTACTGCTGAATATGCATATGCACTACATCAGAATTAAAGGTGAACTGATAATGCCTCAGATTGCATTTATTACCAATAAACCTTTAAACATATGGGTGTGCTTCCAACTGTTTGAGCATACCTTAGCATTAGTGGCACATCTAACATAAATCAACTGTCAGAACAGTGTAAACCTGTCAAAACAATGTAACCCGTATGCATGATGAAAGACATCACAATGACTGAAAAATGAGTGCTTTGTTTATAACTGGACACACTGAAATCGGTATCATGTCAGCTAAGGATGCACCTTTACAGCCAGATCAGCTGATTTTTACTAGCTTAACATATAACATTATTATTTTTTTAACACAATGCTTACACTTTGCAGGCTAAATGAACACAGTGATATGAAACAAGACACATGGATAGATATGTACTTGATACAAAGTTGTCAGAGGAGCATAAACTTTCTCTGGTCTCGCACCTTTCCGAAAGGGATGTGAGCATTCAGTGCATAAATATCAGTGAATGAATAAATGCTCACAGTCAGAATTCACATGATTATGAAGTAAACAGCCCCAAACTAGAGTAAATGATGTACAGTAGTGATGCTTCATGTGACTCAGAGAAAGAACATGGTAGCCTGACCCTCCCAGTATCGGCAGCATCATGTGAGTGGGGGGCGTCTAAGCTTGTGGGTAGAATGGGCATGATTAATTGGGAAGAAATGCAAAAACACTTTCTTGTTGGAACAGAATTCATGTAAAAAAAACAGCAAATATAAGCAAAATGCCTTCTTTAATGTATCCAAAGCCCACTTGGAAAAAAACGCAATTGTAGCATCCATGTATTCAGCTGGTTCATTTATGTACATCATAAAATGCAACACAGATTAAAAATAATTAGAATAAAGCGGATCAAGGCCTATTTAGAACATGCACCATGAGTATTGGTAGCTATTAAAATGGTCAGTCACTGAACACATTTTTAGACTTAATGTAAGAAACTGATAAAGAAATATTTAATTGACTTTTTAGAGACGCTAGGCTACTCTGCTACATTTAGCCTCAACCGGAACAATTTATAAACGCTCTGGAAAAGCGCTCAGGCTCTGGCATCAGCAGACGTGTAAATGAAAAATGGGATATCGGTGTCGGCCTGCAATTTCCACATTGGTGCACGCCTAGTCATGAGTTAATGACCTGAGGGATGCATTTAAGGCTTGAAAAAGACTAAAAGAGTGTTTAATATAATGAAATTGCAGTCCCAGTTCCATTGCATGCATGCCTGTGGAGGAGATCAACTCACTCTTCCTCGGCAAAGGAAAACACAACAGCTTGCAGCAAAACGCAGCCTAGGTTGTGTGTCTGGAACAAATCCTCACACCCAGAGACGTTTCCACATCAAAGACACCACATCTCCTTGCCCTTGTTCAGTAAAGAGGGCTTGCTGCCGGGAGCACAAATGAAAGCAGCTCCACTAACATAACCTCACGTAGCTTCAGACCTGAATATCTCAAGCTGTTCACTTTCCCTCAGATAATGTGTTGCACACTGCTAGAAGTAAATAGTTAAAGGCCACAGGCACAGCTACTTGAACACTTAAGATATGTCACAGGTATCAATAGCAATAACAACAGCGCGTCGTAATTTGATGTTAATTATATCTTACTCGTCTCTCACGGAAACACGTGGAGAAATTCTAAGCAGGCTGGAAATTCACAACACATGTGGATGCAAGCAAGCAGAAGAGAGGAAATTATAAGTGAGGAAAGAGAGAAACTATTATACAGGGTGATAAAATAAAATATTTACATACACTCACCTAAAGGATTATTAGGAACACCTGTTCAATTTCTCATTAATGCAATTATCTAAGCAACCAATCACATGGCAGTTGCCTCAATGCATTTAGGGGTGTGGTCCTGGTCAAGACAATCTCCTGAACTCCAAACT
>JBBPDC010000135.1:12227343-12238903 GCA_037974485.1 Hemigrammopetersius urotaenia
GTTCTGAAGGCGAAAGGGGGTCAAACACCGTATTAGTATGGTGTTCCTAATAATCCTTTAGGTGAGTGTATATATAGGTAAGGATTGGGCCAAATTGTGACGTCTAGACGACTGTCAGAGGATCTCCAAAACAGCAGGTCTTGTGGGCTTTTTCCAGTATGCACCGATTAGTACCTACCAGACAAGGACAACTGCTAAACCAGCAACAGAGTCAAGGCTCTGTGAGGCCTGTATGGAGCAAAGACTAGCTAGTCTGATCTGACCCCACCGAAGAGCTACTGTAGCACAATTAGCTGAAAAGGCTAATGCTGCATATGTCAGAACACACAGTGCAGCTACATATGGGACTAAACAGACACAAACCAGTGTCTCTGGTGATCCCTGTCCACCATGGAAAGTGTTTACAATGAGCATTTGAGAAAAGGACCACAGTGCATTGGAAGAAGGTGGTCTGATGAATTTCATGTAGGTGGCACCAGGGAAAGACATAGCATCAGGATCAACTACAGCAGGAAAACTAGCCAGTGGAGGCAGTGTGTTGCTCTGGGCAGCGTTCTGCTGGGTAATCTGGTCTTCATATGGATATAACGTTGACAGGCTTTACCTAGGTAAACACTTTAGCAACCCAAACATTTTAGGTACACTCAAACCTATTAATACGGAATGCAAATAAAAAAATGTGATTTCCTATGTACCCATATATCCAATTAGGTACATAAACATGATCATACAACAAACAATAATTAATAACTATATACTTCAGCAGGTTACCATGTCACAATGGTGGTTCCCTCACTTGCAGAGTGGGATGTCCATCATGATCCCTGTAACATTAGCATCCTGTGGGAAAACCCCTTTCAGGGAAGACATTCCTCAGTAGCAAAGAGTCATGTTTATGTGACAACGGCGTAACGCGGTCATATGTCAAAGTGAAAGGCAGCGGTCGTGTGGTTGGAATGATGAGTGAGTGAGTAATACGCCACTGCCAGAGGAAAGGTGCCCCCCGGCAGTCTGGGACATCTTTCAGCACAATGAGGGTCAATTAGGTGGAGTGCACATGACCGCTGCATTACAGAATGGCTTTGTATGGTAATTGAGTCCGTATGCCTGAGCATACGGCCGCAGGAACGAGGTGGCACAGGACCAAACCCTGACAGTATGACTTTAGGGGCTGCTTGGAAAAATTCAACCCCAAATCTGCCTCAAAAATTGACTGTAGACAAAATCCAGTCACAGCCCTTTCTAAATAGATATTGGTCTCAATATTTGTCAGTATTCAACCCTGTTCTGGTAAGTGAGAATGATATTTATTTTATTTCTATTATAGAATATATTCATGTTGTCATCGATTTATGTGGCAACCACAGACTAGTAGGTTGAAAAACATCACTGATTCTAACATGTTTTTCACAATATCTGTATCCTTCCACTTACATACACTGTTCAAATGTTTTCCACTTGCTATATTAATACTTTTTATTTCATATCGAACAACAATTTTAAAATCCAGTTACTGATTTTGACTGATGTCATAGGATATGCTCATTGTATTAAACAGCCAGTTGGCTTTCGATGTAGCTCTTTGTTTGATTCATGTTATTTAAAAAGAAAACAGATTTCAATCAATGAATCAGTTTAAAATACAAGTTTAGTTCAATTCTCAATTCAAACTCAGAGAAAGTGCTTCAAGGGGTTTCAGTATAAGCCAAAAAGAATAAAAAATTGGCCATAATAATAATAATAATAATAATAATAAGTTTAATTTGTATAGCGCCTTTCCCAAGCTCAAGCTGACATAAGGTGTGAATTAATCTGTAAAGCGTGAATTAGTGTGGTCAGTACATCCCTAATCATGAGGCTGACACTGTCTACAATAAAATCAGATAGAATTCTGTTTAGTATACAAGCTTACATTGTTTAAATAATGCCAAAATAAAGCTTAAATGACTTTACTAATGTTCGAAAACTGTCCGCAAATGCTGTTAAACCTGAAAAGTCAGACAGTTGCTTGAAACCAATAGTGGTATGCTGATAACATAAACTTCTCAGCACCTGACAGTATTACTTCAGGAGCTGCCTGGAAAAGTCAAACACCAAATCCGTAAGCGCTACATTTTACATGCTCCGGCCAGGCTGCCTCACTCTGCTGGAGAGATTTATGACAACTCCGGGGTTAGCGCTAGGCACTAAAAGCCAAGTCTGGCCGGGGATGGGGGGTTGATGGTGATGATGATGATGATGATGTAGAAGTGTGTGGAGTGATGTGGCAGTGCAGAATGAAAGGGAAGTGGGGGTTCCGAGGGAGGGGCACTGCCAATAGAGCTCCAGTGTGGGTTTTCGAGAGGAAGAGGAGGAAGAGGAAGCCAGCCAGTTGATTTTGGCAGTGCGGGACGTCCTGTGAAATACGCTACCACACACTCCTGTCTGCTGACAGCATGATGTAGCTGTGTATTCCCAGGGCCCTCCTGCAGCCGGACTGCAGTAAGGCTCCCTCCTTACAGGGGCCGACTAGGACATCATTCAAAACAGCTAAACGTGTCAGAGATGAAAAAGGGCCGAAGTAAAATAGGAGAGAAAGAAAAATACAGAGTGGAGAGGAAAGAAAAGTGTGCGCATACTTTCTTTTAGCTTTCTCTCACATGCTGACAGGCCCTTACAGAGGAGGTCGACACACATATACACAAATCAGCCATAACATTCAACCAGCCTGCCTACATTGTGTAGGTCTCTTCTGTGCTGGTGAGACAGCCTGGACGAGTCCAGGCTCCACAAGACCTCTGAAAGTGTGCTGTGATATCTGGCACCAAGACAACAGCAGCATTTCCGTTAAGCAGGATAAGTCCAACCTTCCTGGATCAGACTAGTTTGTCCAGCACATCCCGCAGATGCTCAGTCAGATTAAGATGTGTGGAAATTGCATCAAGATCTGTGTCATGTTCCTCAAAACAATCCTGAGCAATGTTTGCAGTGTGGCAGGGTCCATTAGATAATGAGCCACTGCCAGGCTGTTGCTATGAAGGGGTGTACTTGGTCTGCAACAATGGTCAGGTATGTGAAGGTGAAGGAAGGTGACAATCTGGTCATACGTGAACACACCACAGCACACAGTGTGAACAGCACAAAATACTTCCTCTGCATTTAACCCATTCACCAAGTGAAGCAGGGGGCAGCTATGAACACAGCGCCAGGGGAGCAGTGTGTGGGACGGTACCTTGCTCAGGGTACCTTAGAGGTGCCTGGCGGTCTTGGAAATCAACTTCCTGATCACACGGCAAGCTGCCCAGGCTACCAGGTGATAGGTGTCAGTAGCATCCACGCAAACGCCAGGATCCAAGGATTCCCAGCAGAGCATCACACTTCCTCCACCACTCTGCATTTCTTTCTCATATAAGTAAAGCATGTGCACTTGGCCATAAAAGAAAATATTAATTTGTTCAATATATAGTTTAACACATGCATTCTCTTTCTTCAAAAAAGAAATAGAGCAAAATTATGGATTCTCACTGAATTACTGTTTACCTAGATAACGGTGATGATACAGAAGTGAGATCAAGGCACAAATCTCTTAGAATGTTTGTGTAGTCCCATGGTTTCATTACCAAATGAAGAAACAAGCATCTACTTCATTCCAAATCTGCTCCAGATCTGCTGCCAATTTTCCGTTCCACCTTAATGGTACAGCAATCAGAATGTGATGTTGAACCATTTAAGCCAGAACACAAATGAAGGTTCTATTTTAGGTGCAACGTAAAATAAGAAGCCAGCCTCAGCCTAGTTCCAGCATCAGTTGAATTGATATTTCTGTTTATCTCTGTCTTTCAGCCGAAGACGATCTACTGCTTCAGTCAGACAGTGTAACGTTAATTGCCTTTTTAATATCTTTCTCTTTAATAACTTACATCGCTTCAGTCTTTCAAAGTAAAAAAGGTTGTGAGGTTGTGGCAAAGTTTAGTTCTCTTCAGCATTTAGCTACCTGGGAGGGGACTAAAATTTCCTAATTTCCTAATTTCCTAACATGTCTTAAGAGTAAATGCCTTTTGATTCAATGCCTTTTCTCTCACAATAAACGTAGTGACACATTCAGGTTAACCCCAGTAACCATAATGAAACATTTCGTGTCTTTAGCAAATTTTCCTCATTAGGGACTATCAAAATACTCCCACAAATTCAAATTTTAATGATTTCAAAAATTCTAAGAACACTTCTTCTCTTCACAAGGTGCCACACACACACACACACACACACACACACACACACACACACACATACATACACACACATACACACATACACACACTCACACCACACACAGTCTCTTGACAACTGACACATCCTTGGCTACTCTCTAATTTATGTTTGTCTCAAGGCCAATCTCTCCTCATTCAATCTCACCGGCTCTTTAACAGCACTTTTTATGGCACTGTGTGAGTTAGTGAGTGTGTGTGAGTGTGTGTGTGTATTTTTCTCATTGAAAAGCTTAATTATTTATTCTGAATAAGCCTCACAAGGGAACTACAAATGGTAATTGCAGTCCTAGTTCGCCTTCACCCCTCCACATGTAAAAAAAAAAAAAAATCTGCTTCAAAAGATTGGCTGGGTCTGACAGCAAAACAGAGCATGGACGGAGCCCAGGCGCACGCTGACAGACGGATTGCGTTTCCAACAGATTACTATTCCAAAGCACATAGTAACTTATTCTCTAAATCCTTGGCCCTTACATCATGTTGGATTACAGAATCCCATTGCCCTTGCCAATCATCTAGGACTACAGCATTCATTGCTTGTGCGGGGAATGTTATTCCTATTAGCTGCAGTTCAGGACAGTCATTAACCTGCCAAAGTGCTATGATATGAATGTGTTTTAGTTTTGAGAGAGGCCTGAAATAAATCAAGGACCAAAAAATTTTATTCCAAATAGGATTTGGGGAAAAAAGAACTTGATGACCAACATAAACCTACAGGCCATATATGAAACGACATCTCGAAGCAACCCACAATCCGGAAATATTTATGCAAGGTCAGCATATGTCGTTTGTTTTATGTACAGAAATAAAGTTTTAGGATTAAACACACATAAGCAAACATGTACGTCACACTGGATAAGAAGGTCTGCCAAATGCTGTAAATGTAAACTATGGAATCTAAATTATATAAATAGAACCCAAACGTTTTAATGCTACAAGGCTGATTCAGACTTTCTTGGACTTGGGTCAGGTCCTGAACTGAATCTGTAGTCAAGTGAGGATCATGTCAGATCGTAGTTTTGAGGTGGCATTGGGATTTAGAACCAAATTTGAGACCCAATTAAGTCTCAGCTAATACCATAGCAGGCAAAGACTGGCTTAGAAATTCTGCATCTACAGAAGGCTCGTAAAGAACCACATGCAGAACACCATCCGTCTTCCTAGCCAACGGCAGAGAGTCCATCATGTTCACTTCGGTGGCAGCGCTGTTTTAATTTGTCATGCTGTCGTCCATGTCATTGCTACAGTGTAGCAAATCTAAAATATCATCAGAGGACACGTAAACAGATTATTACCGGTGGCCCAGAATCTTCCCATGTGTGCATCCATTGCATCCCCATTAGGGACCACTGCATTATGGCAGACTTAAATCAGGCCTAAAAATACCTGAAGGGAGTTGACAGTACATGAAAGCATGAAAATCTCTTTAAAATGGAGCTGGCAGGTTTGGAGAACATTGCACCGCTCTGATTTAATGAAAGAAAAGAGTTCTTTGAAATTTCCTGCGTCCCACGCCTTGCCCACCAGTCAGAGACAGAGCAGGGATGATTATAAATGTGTACACTGCGCTTGCACGAACGTATGAGATGTCCGATTTGTCATGGCTGTGTGGTCAGGAGGTCTGCACGAAAGCGAGTCCATCATTCTTGGTCCAGGCTCGGTTCTTGCCCAGGGCTTTCAGGATATAGCAGCACGAGAGTCATGAGAGCTGCTATAGGACTTTGCTAGGTTTGGTGCTCTGAACATTAAGGGTAGGAACAACAGAACAACTTGTATCCTGCACCAGGATACCGCTGCAACATGATACTCATGATAACAATGGGGTCATTATACAGTCAGTTCTGTGTTATGCCTTTTAACACAATGTGGCATTCTGTGTTATGCCACATATTTTAAAGAGTGCCACAGTATCTCCATCACTTTTTTACTAGAATAATACCACTGGGAAGGCAGACTGGAAGTAGCTGTTTCCTTAACAAGTTCAAAAGGATGATTGTGATGATGATGATGGCAAAAATGAATTTAAAAGATGCTTGTGTCTCTCTTATGATTTTCTTGTAATAACTCACCTTTAATGCAGATAAGCTGACAAATTTTGATTTGATTTTTAGTTTTCTATTTAACTCCTGTGTATGAGTGAGTCACCAATGTACCAATAGTCTCTTTTGATAACGACTGAGAAAATATATGTTGTTACATTGACTTTTTCCCCCTCCTCCCTGAGGAACCTCTCCAAACCGAGATGACTGAAGGCCAGAGCTATAGTGGGTAGTGTGATCTTAAAGTAACCCAAAGTGTGATCAGTTGAGCTGTGAGATAGCGTATATCACAAGCTACGAAGGGCTTACAGAAGAGGGTCTTTCTGGGGGAGTATGAGAAGGGTAATGTATTCCAGTTGGAGTGATTAATGCTCCCTATCTCTTCGTCTCTCTCTTTTGTCATCCAGGCGTGTGCACTCCAAATAACCCCAAGTGAAGCATGTGCGGATACCACATCCATCTAGAGCCTCTTTTCTCCCTCTTCTGGAGACTTCAGCAGTGCCAGGCAAAACAGGCCTCCATCGACTGTCATTCAAAATCCTCCATTAAATACCATCCCTGCTCGGCCCTCTTCTACTAACCGTGTCATTACATTAATCAATCAGTGGCGCTCAGTCATTAACCTGCCAAAACAACAAGGTTTACTGCCCTTTTTAAAGTGCTTTAAGGGCCTTTAAAACAAACCGTAAAAGTTCTTAATGGCAACTCGAATCCTGGGCTGGACTGTATGGTAAGCACCATCCGCCCAGCAACCTCCACAAGTCCTCCATGCCACGCGTGCAGAACCAGAGAAGTCCGCAGATGGGCCACTCGTAAGATGTCAGAAACAAATACTGTTCTACAACTCCCTGTCATGTTCCAGAGTTACATATTCATGAACCGAGAGGGATGGAGGGGACGTGTGAAACACTGGCTTCCGCTCCCTTGATGTCCTACTGAATATTTAAATGCATTCAGGAGGGACTATGCCCTTTCCTGGACTCTGCGGGGTTAAGAAGGTCTGTGAAAGAACGCTTGTTCTCCTGCTGGACAAGGATTACCGCGCTTAATATTCCCTCTTATACCACACAATGAAAGAAATGCAGATTTAGGAATTTAGCATTAATTTGACTTCTTACAGAAGGTGCTAACTAGGAATGAGATGGTTTTAAATTATCTACCTCATGACGATCAAAGCCTTTAAAATGTAATTACTCCAATACCTGTGCAGATTACCGGACATCACTGTGCAACTGCTGCAGTCTCTCTGCAAGTGCAGAATAGCTAGTTTTCAAAAACCCAGGTGGAGGTAGTATATATATATATATATATGTGTGTGTGTGTGTGTGTGTGTGTGTGTGTGTGTGTGTGTGTGTGTGTGTGTGTGTGTGTGTGTGTGTGTGTGAGTAATCTAAAACAGTGTGGTTCTATCACTTCATAACTGAAAAATGCTCTTAGCAATATCCATACAAATAAAATAATAACTAAGAACCTTTTACCAAATTAAACAGTCAGTGTCTTTGCTTTCAAGCGGAGCTATTGCCACGTCTCTGCTCTTTACAAAGTAGTTGTAATATGACTTCATATGTCTCTTCCTTAGAAACATTACTAAAAGTCAGTATAAATATTTTACTATATTAAAACACAGATTTTATAATATTTTATGGAAAATGAGAATAGGATGGCAATAGTGTTCAGTTAAATGAAAGTGTGTCTCTTCCATTAAAACAGTCTTAGACATAGGCCTAATAAAAGCTGAAGAAAAATGCATGAAGCTTTCAGTTTATAATACATGAATGACTGTAATGACTGAAACGGCAAGGTGATGTAGGTAATTGTGCTTGTGATGACCAATCTATACATACGTTTATGCTAAAGTTTGTGCCTTGGAATGCAATAAACATTATAACGTTTTAGCGTGCATATTATTTTGGTCCAAATGTTAACCGGGATTCTGATTAAGCATTAATGTTAATTTTACTTAGTTTGAATGTATTATTTGCATTTTTGTATATTTCTTGAGCATTTTACTTTAGTATGAATGATAAACTGTTGATTTAAAGAAATAATTGCTGTACAGTTTCTTCCCAAAACGGATTTAACGGTAAGAGTAAGCTGCATCCAAAATAGTTGCTGTGTTTTAATCGGGGGATTGCAATGCATTGTCTTTTCTCTATTGATAAAGCGTTTCTTTTTTTATGGCACAACATTACTCAGTTAGTAGCAAACAGTCTGCATTGTTCTCATACATCCTATAGTGTTATAATTAACTCATGAGCTGAATGAAATATATGGGAGAAGGAAGAACAATGAACACTGCAACACTGGTAGTGTCTGAAAAAATTATTAATTAATTACATTGAAGTTATACTATGCATGGGAGTGTATATCTGATAATTACTCACCTATCGCAAACAAAAATGTAATTACAGCGTATTCAGTTCAAGGTATTCAAAAATGAATTTACAACGGGTAGAGCATGATTGACTCTTCTGTGTTGATTTCTTCTCTGCCATCTTCCGGTCAAAAGGCGCCAGTACAAGACACTCTGCTCTTGGAAAAGACATAAGATTTAAGTTCTCTCTTGTTTGGAATGGTGAAATGTTTTTAATGACTGGTGTTCCAGTCAGCCAGAAAGACGAATTCTTGGGCATTTGTCCTTCACAACAAAACAAGGTCACATCGGATGTCTATGTGGAGCTCTGATTTGAACACGGCTTGGAATTTTACGATTGTGAAAAAGGAGGAAACCGCTTAGTCTCTCAATGACGACACCGGCTGGAGGTTTTACAGGAAGTCTTTTTATTGAATCGTTCTCGCTCTGATAGTCACCCGGGACATTGTGCGTGTGTTCCCTGACTTAACTGTCTGTTGGCAGTTGTAAAAACTCACCGAAATACACAACAATAAAGTAATTCATCCTTGTCCAGCGATAAAGGATGGCGGTCCAATTCACATTAAAAACTGAACACAGAATTTGAACCTCTTTTTAAATTTTCTTATTATTCTGATTATTTGATCAATGCATTCTTTCTTTCTTTCTTTTTTTTTTCCTTACTTTTATCCGCGTTTCTATATCCGAGTTCATATTAAAGGTTTGTAGCGTGGATGGTGACACTAAAGCAAAGCGCCCTCGAGAGAAGGGTATTCAGATGTGCTGACGTGACAGACGTGTCTTTCTTTCTTTCTGTCTTTCTTAATTTCATCTTAGTAACGTGCTTCAGTTCAACCTACATATTGTGCAATATCGGCATCTTGTGGCCGCTTCACAGTATGACAGGTGTAAGTTGCTGTTTTTTGTCTTTATTCCTCTGTCAGGCCAACACGTTCAAAAACTTTTCAGTTTAGTGCTACACAGCGAGCAAACATTTAATTGGCAGAGGACATGTGTTAACAACACAAGACATGAGAATCTAAGTTTATTAGGAAATAAAAGAAGAATACACCTTTGCTGCTCTTTTTTGAGAAATTAGTTATATATATATATATGGCTGCACCACTTCAGCAGAAATCGGCAGAAATCGGCCGAAATCGTTCCCATAATACTGCATTCTTACATAGCACATACAGCATAAGAATGCAATACACAACAAATAAGGCCAGCCCTAATTGTGAACTGAATGTGAGTGAAAGAATCGCTAGACCATGGGAACACTATTTGGCCTGGGCCGCAATGCTTTAAGAGCAGCTCTGCATCTCAAACAGACCCTGACCTATGATTGGTCGGTAAATATAAATTGATACTAACGCCTCCCGCTTACAAAATCATGATGACTAATTACTCAGTCGCTTATGATCTTGTCTCAAGATCCTACCCGAACAAATTTAAGCTAATAGTAAAAGCTCGATGTTGTTTCCATGTTCAGTTTTGCTTGGTTTCACTTAGTCATATTCAATAAAAATGTTATAATCTTAAACTGTAATTCAGAATGACCGGAAAAACTGTCATTTCTGCTGTGTTGATGTTTCTTGATGCGCAGTGGTTGTTGGTACGGCATGTTAGAACCAGAGGTGCCAATCTAAAGTTAGTAAGTACTAGAGCCCAACGGACACTCAAATAGCCACTTAATCACCACGAAACCAAACGCCTTAATTTTCCTCATTAAAACTTCCAATATTTTGACCTTACTTTCCCATACAGAAAGTGAATGAAAATTAAGTGGAAAAGTGCACAGATTAAGGGGTAAAACTACTGAATTTTCCACCAAGAAAAGTAGTTTGTTTAGTTAAAAGATTAAGATATGACAGTATGCCAGTGTTCAGTGCTCACTTGAAAAGGCTTGCACCAAATGAATGCTGCAATTATATTAGCGCCTTTATGGAAATTCTAGCTTTATATTATCACCTTGACAACAATGTTGTACACACCAAAGCAATTTCAAATAATTATTTTTGTTGAATGGAGTTTGAATAGTTTCTGGTGATCATTGTAATTATTTGATAGAATGTGTGTTATTATTAGGGCAATTATATACTACATTTGCATAGCCCTGTAACTGTAAAAATGTAAGCCACTCTGGATAAGTATCTCCATCTGTCAAATGCCTACATTTAAATGTTAATTCGATATATGCACAACAAGTAACTGGTCATATGTGAGCGAATATGCGATATTTTAGTATGGATGTGAGGCACAGCCAACCACATTTGTTCTCGTTTTGTGCCATCTGATGCTACTGCTCGCAGTGTGTACTTTGGGATTACTTACAAAACCGGTCAGAACAGTCTCTAAAACAGCACAATTAACAGTTTTACAGTAACAATTAGACATTGCACTGTTGAAAACAGGATACATGTCCATTGATGAGACCATTTAGTTATGTCAGTTACAAAAATAACAAAGTTTTTTTTATTACAGTATGGTATAGCAAAGGTTCACTTGTGTTTCGGTTCTTGCCCAGATTATTACTGTATTACCGTTTAATTGTGTTTCAATTGTAAGCAACTGTGTTCTGGCAGCCAGATTCAGATGAATTCCTCCACATAAGTAGGCCAGATGACAGAGGCAAGTAAGGACCAGAACTGTACCATTATTCGATTGAGAGAGAGAAAGAGAGAGAGAGAGACAGAGACAGAGAGACAGGGAGAGAGAAAGAGTATAAATGGACTGATCTTTCAAACCAAAATATAAGAGAGAGAGAGAGAGAAAGCGAGAGAAAGCGCACCCCTATATGTTTATATAATATGTTTTAAAAATCTATTTATGTCTGTGTGTGTGTGTGAGTGTGTGTGTGTGTGTGTGTGTGTGTGTGTGTGTGTGTGTGTGTGTGTGTGTGTGTGTATGTGTGTGTGTGTGTG
>JBBPDC010000135.1:12239003-12274719 GCA_037974485.1 Hemigrammopetersius urotaenia
TATATATATATATATGTGTGTGTGTGTGTGTGTGTGTGTGTGTGTGTGTGTGTGTGTGTGTGTGTATGTGTGTGTGTATAAATCTAATTCACTCAATTTTCTACTTACCTAAAAGTCAATTAGCATAAATATATTTGGTGTCCTCATGTTCTTTCTTTATTTTAGTATGAGCTATGAGCTCCCAAAAAGCCCAATTTACCTCCACAATATTATATCAAATTCTCTCCACTTGCTCAGTCTGTATCCTTAAAATAGAGCAGGTTTATCAGTGGTTTTGGCAAGTCCTCTAATTTGCAACTGTTTTGTAAATAAAAACTCTAGTGTTGTCTGAAATTGCTACACAGAGTGGTAAACATATTGCACAATAACACAAGTCTGCTCCACCTTAATGAACAGCTAGATGTAATTTGAGAGAATGTAATTTTTCACAGAAACAATTTGTCTTATTTGGGGGAATTTTAGTGGTTAATAAAAATGCTAAAGTGAATTTCATGGGAAAAAAATGACACATTTCACCACTTATTCCAGATGTTGTTAATCACAAAAGACCTTTTTAGTTTCAAATTGTTGCTTCTTTAGTTTAGATCTGCAGCAGTGAGGCTAACGCTCAAAATTAACACATTTATTCAAGCATGACTGTGCCCCAGTGCACAAATCAAGCTCCATAAAGACATGCTTGAATAAGATCTGTCTGGAAGAACTTGACTGGCCCACAGAGTCCTGACCTCAACCTCATCCAACACCTTTGGGATGAGCTTCTCATCTAACATCAGTGCCTGGCCTCATTTAGTTGGATACATTTATATAGAATATCTGCAAATCCTTGAATTATTAACAGACTGTCAGGAAGAATTCTGTTCATTCTTAACAGCTCTACATGACAATGCAGGGTTTTAGACTATTTGTAGGTTTTAGGTTGATGGGTAAGGTAATAGGTTCTATGTTTATTCTTCCCCAAACTGTGTCCACAAAGCTGGAAGCATGGGTTTGTCCAGAATCTCTCTGGTCTGCTGAAGCATTAAGATTGCCCTTCACTGGAAGTAAGGGACCTAGACCAAAACCTGAAAAGCAGGGGTGTGCCAATACTTTTGTCCATATAGTGTATTATTAAACATCTGACATCTTGTTATATAAAGCACAGTTTGTGGTAAAAGACAATTAATTTATTGCTATTTTCAGACTTTGGAACACTTCAAGACAAATTAAATTTCTTAGTAATTGTATTCCAAGCAGTAGGAGCACTAAAACCAGGAGAATAATGCTAACCTGCAGTGATCTATTGCGTATGCTCATTATAATGAATGGCAATGGCTCAGTGTTGATGCTCATTTAAGCAAAAAGCACACTGGTGTCTATGTCATCGGGCACTAATGACAGTACAAACCCCTGCCATTTGGGATGAGGCCTCTGGCAGTTTTAACACCTCAGTGATTAGTTTCCATTTAGAGAGAAAAGGGAAAAGGGCAACATTTAAAAGTGGGCCTTTTGTTGCCCAACTTGTGCAGCCGGTGGTGGAGGAACAGCAGCCTGGGGGCAGCTACAGACGGCAAAGGGGGGGTGGGATATGAGCGTGCAAACTAACACAATGAACGCACACAACAAATACGCCACTGCCTTTGACCTTGAGGGTTTTTCTTTTTTTTTTCACTGTCCGAGACGAAGCGAAGTCTCTGTTGAATTCTAAAGACCATGGAGTAGCCTAATAAAGCAACAATTTTTCCACTGCTGCTTTTCCACCGTGTTTTCAAAACACTTTTGCCTTGGGGGGGTTTATAGCTCTTTTAATTAACAACACTTCACCACCTTTTTCTCCTTTTTTTTTGTTTCCTTTTCATTGCTGTAATAAAAGCACCAAAAATGAATCAATCAAAAACATTTTGCTCCAAAAAGCATCGCAATTAAATTTGCAGTGTGCTGGGGGACAACCCCCCCCCCCCCCCCCCAGAAAATACCATTCAGCAATTTTGGAACAGAATGTAATTTCTAAGTCAAGAGCTGTTCAGTTAAAAAGCGGGAGTGTGTGTGTATGGGGGGGGGGGGTAAACACTGTAGTGCTAACAGATTAAATGTGACAAACCTGAAAATGGGAATGTTTGATGAATGATAAATAAATAAATCATTTCACCCCACACACACAGGCACCATGTGTCTGAACTGAGTGCAGTTGTTATCAGAATTATATGTAATCAAAGAGCTTCTATTCAACTCTGAAATGACCTTCCAGCTCCCACACATACACAATTTGGACTTACTCAAAAGCGCAATTTCAATTCCAAGATCTATCAAGTGGGCCTGTCATTTCTTCTAAGTTTATGCATGGTCATGTGCACAGACATGTCCTTCAGAGACATGGACTTTTAGATGCAATAAAATGACAAAACCGGCAGCCATATGCAGCAGGAGTTCTCTGAGGTATATAGGAACATATGGGGGAAAGAACAAGAAAATGAACTACAAATGATGGCAATTAGCCTACATATTTATTTACTTTCACTGTATTTTCAAAAAGGCAAGAAATTGTTAGATTTTGCATTGAACATTATCATAAGTATGACTCTAATATACAAGTAACTGGCCTCTGAACCAACGGAAGGTGTCCCATATGCTCTGCAGCCCAAGCAATATGGGCAGAGCATAACCCTGGCCTGCTCATCTAACAGCAATTATAAACCCCATTCATAATGCCTCAGTAGGGGTTAGCCCAAAGTCATTTAACACCATATTCCAGTTGGTGGAACGTTGGCAGGAAAACCTACAAAGGCATTAATTCTGGACGGATGGACATTTTTGTGAGTAGTCAGTGAGTGCTCACTAAATGTGGTATGGCTGAAACTAGTGGCATCTGTTTGCAGTCAGGAAGAAGCTAACACCACCACCAAGCACCGAAGCATTTTGTTTTAAGCACACATAAAACAAAAAAGCCCCACGCTAGCAAACATGTATCATGTTCCAGGTTTTCATAGATGGCAAACTCATGCTACGCTTTCACACCAAGAACAATTAAAAGAGGCTAATTGGCACTGTTAGTTTCATCGCATCTTGGCAAAAGTGTCATGAGAAGCCATTTAGGAGCGTAACATTCACATCAGACTTTTACACCCGATAAAGAAACATTGAAGCGGCAACCCGCCAGGCCGATCCACACCCTCAAATTAGCCTCGCGAGTAATCCATAACCGTTTCCCCAGGTGTAAATTATGCAATCTGTGCAGCTTACTGTGCTGCCGACACTCAATATGTTGGTAATGCCATGGCCTCATTACTGCGCTAGTGCACCCAGCCTTCTTTATTATCTATGTGAATCGTACATCTTAACTATAATTATGAGGGAAGCCTCGTGATTCACAATTCCAATCCCCAGGCCTGATGAAGCATCATGATTCTTATTTGACCCTGTAGGTCTGTTGGGAGTTCCAGAGGTAAATTTTCCTGTCAGTTCCAGTGCAGAACGTCAGTGGAATGTTAGCAGAAATGCTGAATGTGAGAATTAAAGGGGGCAAACAAGAGGAGTTGATCCACTGCCAGTCAATGTTGCCAGTTTGCCAAGAATCTCAGTATCCTGCTCCTCCTGGTTCTCAATCTTCAGCATTTTATCGATGGCAAGCTTTCCTTCACTGTCCATGATTCACTGAGGGAAACTGAAGGTCAACGTGCCCCTGGAAGAAACAGATTCTCCATTCTACAAACTAATTCATCTTAAATAACAAGTATCTTAAAACGTGTTACCAGTACAAGACTTAGTATCAATAAAATCCTTGGGCAACACTCGGTACAGTTGTGTTTATCAGGGTTAAATTGTAGGTAGCTCTAAATCAGAGCTCTGAATTATCTGAGTTGTTATATGGTTCTACATTAGGGACCCCCGGAGTAATGAACCTATTGAAATTCAAATTCAAGTGAATCTTTTAAAAATGAAATGAAAAATTATGCATCAAATTGGAGCATTAAAAGGTGATGAGCAAGGCAAAACGCAAAGCTGAGGACTTCAGCACGGAGAAGCTTTGAGCAGAAACAGAGCTGCAGATAAGAATCAAAGCAAAGGAGGATTACTCTCAGGAGCTGACAGCGGCTCTGCCTCAAAGCTTATATCCAGCCCGGAGCAGACTGACATTTTTGCCTCCTTACTGCGTTTTACTGCGGGACCGCATCAGGTGCCGTTCCTCATGTGTCTTGACCCGAAGAAAGAAGCAGTGCTATTTCTCACACCCGTGACCACTTACCAGAGTAGTCCACACCTAGGGGCTGCATGTTAAAATGCCAAGTAAAGGGAGAAAAAGAAGGAAAAGGAGTATCTGGGTCCAGATTCCAGCCCCATGAGCTATCCCCTCTTAGCTGGATGAGTTATGACTCGTCATGGCCTTCTGGGAACTATAAACAAGAGTCTCCAAGTCAAGTTTCTAGAGCAGGCTTCCTTCACTGCTGGACCCATTCACTGGCCTAGCCTTCTACCCCACATGCAGACAGGACTGGTGGCCAAACCCAAACACCATTCTGGGTTTTGACAGACAAAGTACCTCAATCACACTCTAGGTCATTAGAGTGACCCGTTGTAACACTTTAGCCCCATTGTTGCTGATTCACTGGTATTATTTGTGTTGAGATATTTGAGTCCTTTAGGAAATACTTTGACTCCATTGAGGGATCTTAAATGTCTCGCACGACTGGCATGTTTGCGAGACGAGGGTGAAGAACGAGACGCAAGAGGAATGGGGGGATTTAGGACGGATGGATCTTGTTGCAACTGCACCACAAGGAGCAGCATAAAGTACCAAATATTAATCAGTTGCTCTGGAAAGTCTTAACCGATGAGTCTCATGCTGCAAAATCCCTCATACAGAATTAGTAACAGCTGAGGTGCACTTACGCCCACGTGTAACCTCAACTCCTCACAAACTGCTGCAAAATCTCGCAGGGGCATCGCCCAAGACTAACCGGGACGTGCTCGCGTTCCTCTTATTATCTCGGACTTGTAAGGCAGTGGGAAAAGATACAAATAAAACGAGTGGAAGTTTGATCTTCAGGAGCCAGACACGGTTAAAAGACCCTCAGACATCAAGTGATCTAATCGGCAGTAAAAACGACGAGCGCCATTGCTTATCTGATGGCATGAATCAAGACTGAGCCTTCAGCAAGGCCAGGCTTCGGCAGACGCCTCCATAATTCAATGTGTGCAGGACGCAGCTGTGGAGACTGCAGTAAGCCTGCTCTTTTCTGATGGAGGGCCCACTTAAGTGCACTTAGTCTTGGGAATCCATTTGCCCTTCAACCAGCTCAAGTCTCTCAACGCCTCTGTGGGATGAAGATGATGGAGCCCTACGGGGCTGGGCTCACTCTTCGTAAGCCTGAATGAGACTCAAGTCACAATACAGTTCGGTGAATCCCAAGAGGCCCACTCCAACTACCAGAAGTGTAATATTGTGTCAAAATAGACAACCCTGCTGGCAACATTGTCTCAAAGCAACAGGTAATTGAAAAATCGAATTTACCGAACATTTCACAAAGGCAAACATGGTCGAAACATTTGCGTAGTACCTAATTCAAGATAGCCAGTCAGAGCAGACTGGCTGTCTTGAATGAGTATTTATGGAGGCTTTGTTTAAACCTAGTTTAAGGTTGGAAAATGAGCTTGTTATCAGAGATTATAACTGTTTTAGTCCATAAATTGTCAGAAACATAGTAAGTGGAGTAAAAAGCGAAAATAATAAATTGTAGTATATGGACTATTCAAACAGATGACTCTGACAGATGACTCTGTAATACAACACTAGGTATCGAAACTTTTTGTTCCCCAAAAAATAAGAAACCTTTTAAAAACCACATTAAATCATTAAGTAAATAATTAATCATAAATACAAATGCAGATTGTAACTATAAACAGTAGCCATGTTGATACATTCATCCACGTTTCTCTCCACTTTCGTCCCAAACTTTGGAAACCAAACATGCCTTGGCTGATCGACGGCGTTTGCCACCAGGAAAACTGATTTAAATTTGATTTCTCAAAGAAATATGACTTTAAGCGATTCACATTTTTCATTGCCATTGTTAAAGAGTTTGAGTCAAGTACTCTGTCGGGGGGCCGTCTGTCCACCTATAATTATCCTTTAAGTAGACCAGTAGACCAGCAGACATGCTCTTCGATGTTAAAGCTACATACAAATATTTGGACAAGGTTTTGAGCAATGTGCAAACAAAGGATGGATTGTATAAGGTTTTAAGGTTAGAGGTTTTTCTCTTTCTCACTGTATTGCCCAATACCCACTTTCACACACACCTCACACTGTTTGCTTTTGGTATATAACTGTCACTCAGGGTGATTTAAAAGTTTGTGTTTTTGGTGGAATTGTGGTGTTTTTTTTCCCACCACAATTTCAGACGGGTAATTTAGGTTTAAAGGAACAGTAAATCAAATGTAAAGTTTTACTTAGTCCTGATGTAGGTCAAATAATGTCCAATGTCAAAATGTTGCTTCTTTAGTTCAAAATTCTTCTTTAGTTTTGTCAACTTCCATGTGCTTTTGTTTTGTTAAAGGAGGGGAAGTTCCTTTGGACTATTGTTTTGGTGGCAAAGACTTTTAGGGACTTTTCATTGCTACAAAAAGTCATTACAAACGCATCATTCACAAAACTTAACCAGAATCACAAATCTGCTTCATCTTAGCGAAGATTCTGATGCGGTTTAAGCGGTTTGAGAGAAGTTTTTGTGGCGTCGCAGAAATTATTTGGGCTACTTGGGTGACTACTGCTTTCTGGTGTTTGTTGCAGTTCTCAAACAGCATCTGTACTCCAACCTTAGGCTACATCTGAAGCTGTAGTTGTAAATCTAATTGTAAATATATGCAATTAATTGTTCACTAAACATTTACCTCTTAATGAGTGCATGGACAGAATACTTCTCTTATAAATTCTTAACGCATTTGTTAACAAGGTTTTGAATACTTTTAGAATGTTGAAGATAAAGAGCAAATCAAACAAAGAGCACTAAAAAAAAATCTGGCAAATTAAGTTACACTCAAGCAGAAGTACTTGTTATACAACACCACTGCCCTCATATTCATCAGCATATGCTTTATTTTATGTCTTTACACCTACACCCACTTTTGCAAATGAAAAATAGAGCGTAATAAAAGTGTCAAGAGAGTGCCTGGTGATTAAAAACGGCTGAAAGTCATCCAAGGAGACAGAACTAACATTGTTTTGGCAAAGCAACACAATTAAGGAAGGTAGTTTATCAGAGACAAGGAGAAGACTATGGGGGGGGTTATCTGCCCTCAGGATCCAGACCAAGGAAACTAATATCATCAGCAAATACGCCGAATTGTACTGTGGAGTATTGGAGCATCTCCACTGAGTCAAACCATGCGCTTGCTGTACAAATCGAAACAAATAAGCCTTCTTATTCACAGTTCCACATAATTTAACTTTGAGAATTCTCAAAGTAATTTAAAGAAATAATGCTCCGTTTCTTCCACTGGCGCCTCCATTTTACTTTACCTGAAGCATGAAATGATTGTTGATTCTGTCAGAGCCAAAACCTAATATTCTGCCTTTTTTTCCCAAATGAAAAGGAAAAAAGATAACAGCTTCAGTAATGAAGTGCTTTATTTTTCAAGCCAGTGCCTGCGTACATCTTGCAAAAAAACAGTCCACCCTGTTACGCTCAACTTTTATATCGAGGCTTGACATAGTTTAACTGCTCAGAAATGCACCATAGCCATCTAAAGCGCCAGTCAGAAGGTTTTTGGGCCCACATTCCATAAACTGCATGAACATTGTGACCTTAAAGCTTATGTTTAATTTTCAAGACAAATATACACACTCAAGCTAAAGCCTATTTAATGCACTTATTTTCTAAAGGAATAAAGCCCCAACCCCTTCAAGCCCAACACAGGTGGTTTCTCATGAAGACCTTGAGTGTGTCAGAAGGTGTAGAGGAGGGTTACTCTAAAGAACATACCTAGAATTCAAGCACTTATACATTTTATTCCCCTTTAAGGTCCACTTATGAGGTTCTTGTATCAAAAACAAATCATTAATTTTTACATGACCTTTATCCAACCTTTCCAAAGCCTATAGAATTAAAAACTCTGTTCTGATTACTGTGCCTTTAACTCTGAGGTATATAAATTACCTCTGTTCTGATTGGCTGCCTTGCACCGAACCTAATTAAAAAGCTGTTTAGACTGCAACGCTTCATATCATGGCAGTTTCCATGTACGGACTGCATGAACTTGGAAGTGGAAGATATGTTCTGAAACTGTTTACATACACTCTTTTACTTCGACAAAGCGAGGACAACACCACAGTATAGACCATTTAACACATTTTGGCTACCCCATAATTACCTTTGTGTTGTTTTATTGTGTTTATAGTGTTCCCTATTATTCTAAATTGTGGGAAACGGTAAAAATGAAGAAACCTCTTGTTTCTTTAGGCGTGTAGGTGTTTGCACGTTTCCGACTCCCGTATAATCAACCACACGCGAGCAAAAATTCGAGTAGACTGATTACATAGGCTAAAACCACGAAAAAAGTGTAAGCGAGTAATTACTGTGGAACATGTCTGCTGCTGGATTTTTCTTTAAAGCCACCATTCCTGCACCTGAGAAACCGGCCCGGCAATGGAGCGCTTTGTTCGAGCCTGTGTGTCACAAGGCATTCCCATACGTCCCCATACAAGCACTGTAGGAAAATGCCTCTGAGGGAGGAAGACAATGGCACACAAGTGGAAGAACATTCTGCAGGTTTCTAAAGGCGGCAAAGGCCTGGTTCCGCAGGCCTTTAAAACACCGAGGACCTTTCTGAAGGAAGCCTTCAATGGCAACATTCACTGAGAGAGACAAGAGAGTGGAAAAAAAGGAAGGAAACATAGGGACAGAGTGTGTGTGTGTCCGTGCATGCGTGTGTGTTTGTGTGTGTCCTTGTTCTGAAAGGGTTTAAAGGGGAAAGAGTTGCTTCAGCGCTGGGCCATTCGCACTCTTTCACTGATTGCATTGTTCGCTCTGTTAATAGCCTGACATCAACAGGTGGCTTCAATGAGCTAAAATGTTTTTGCCCCTCCATGCACAAACGCTTAATTGCACACGTGCGTGTATGCATGTGACTATGTGCACACACCCATACACTCAATGTCAATATGCTGGTCACATGCGCTTTATCTCAAACAAGCCACGCACGATCCATTTGTGCTCACACACAGACTATCTGAGGAAATGGAGGAAAGGAAAGAAAGAAAAACAGCGGCATAAACCAAAGCATATCGTGATCTAGAACGACTTAGCAAATCTATAAACTATAAATCACCAGACACACCATGCCGCATTCCCAACAGGTGCGTTTGAAGTATGACAGTGATGGATGACGATTAATTGCAATTAGAAATACAACTGTTGTTTTTGGATGGGGTTCATTGAAGACTATTAAAATACAAACCTAAAGTGGCTGAACTGGCTGCCTAACTATACTATTTCTTACATGATAATACTCAGTAGCTTCCAAGTAATGAAAGACACCCTTTAAAATCAAATCACACTTTGTACAATGAGTAATAAAAGAAAAAAGTACAAAAAAATAACCCGTATCAAAAACAGTTACACAACGTACTATTAATTCATATAACATATTTTAAAAGGTAGGAACATGTTACCAACTTTTTAATGGAGAAATGCTATATATATGCATTATTGGTCATTTTCACAGCTCGCCAAACTAATTCCTCCAGGAGGCATCCGCTTGCTACTGCTGACGGAGAAGATTCACAAGTGTAACCGCAGTTTGATAAAACACCCAAACAAAAACCCATAGACTCTAGGGACCATAGGGGGAATCACACACAGGTGCACATGGTCATCTCAAGAAAGGACAAAACGAGAGAGGGAGAGAGGGAGGGAGAGAGATAAAGGGAGAGAGAGACATAGAGAGAGAGAGTGAGAGACATAAAGAGTGACAGAGAAACAGAGAAAGCGAGAGAGCGACTGATAAAGGGGGAGAGAGATAGCAAGAGAGAGAGGGAGAGAGAGATAGTGAGCAAGAGAGAGAGAGATAGGGAGATAGCGACAGAGAGACTGAGAAAGAGAGAGAGAGGGGAAAAGAGAGGAAGAAACAGAGAGAGAGAGAGACATAAAGAGAGAGAGAGAGAGAGAGAGAGAGAGAGAGAGAGGGAGAGAGCGTGAGAGATAGAGACAGAGAGGGTGATTCACGCCAGGCCGAACAGTGGCCTGGGAAAAGCTGCGGAGAAAGTGTGGATTGGCATGCAAATCAGGCCGCATGTGGACGCTCTGAGCATGCCCGGGCTTTTGGAGGCTGTGGGCCGTAATTTGCCAGCATTCACCTCCCATTAATATCAGAGGCGATTAATGAGGGGCTTGGGGGGGCGCGACAGACCAGGTGTCGAATCGGCCACAGAACGGGAACAAAGAGGGCAAGGGCAGTGATCCGCAAAGAATGCGTACGGGGGGAGTACGGGGGAGGAGGGAGAAAACACTCTTAAACAGGATGTTAATGGCCCTCAAAAGTTTTGGATTGTATAACGAATTCATAAAATATCTGCGTAGTTAACTTTTCTTTTATGGTTATTTTCTGTTTTAACAACTTGAAAGTATAGAAGGGGTGAAAATGTCTTCATACAAGGGCATTAATGTAAAAGTTTTGGCTTGTACGGAAAACGTTTTCTGGCTGCACCTGAGTAGGACAGGCGGCTGCGTTTGTGTGGGGAGTTTAAGCTTTCGCTGTTTCGGTTGATTTGTTTTCCTTCCTCCAACCATGAGAAAGTGTTTATGTTAATTAGTTGACTTCAGCAGGTTCAAGAGATTTCCATCTCATTCCAGCACATAGCTGGTCATGTGAGTCTGCTTTCACAGGACGTCCCGCCATCAACCATAAAGACGAGGCCAACAGTCCATTTTTCTAGTCATGCTCACATTCTCAATGGAATGAAAATGGTATCTTTACAAAGAAATGAACTGGGATATAAGATTTTGTTCACAGATTTTTATATGGTCTTGCATGTTTTAATATGTTTTAAAATTGTCAAAGAATAGACTGCTCTGATGGGTCATTCAAGAGAAAACACTTCAAAACCGGCCGGCGGTGACTTCTGAACATCCTTAATGCCATCATCGATGGGGGATGTGGCGTATTGATGGTGGTGATCATTTTTGCTCCAAACAGTCCTGCTTACTAGACCTTTAACGTTATGCCACCTCTCCAAGTCGCCATCTTTCTCACAAGTAGCCTAAAGATGCTACATTACCTCAATAAGAAAAAGAGTCATTACAGTATTGAAAATAATATATTCTATTACCTAATACCCAATTATACCATAATACCTTGTCAGTGCTACCCCAGAGAACACTGTTTTTGGATTTAGCATTCTTTCTGTCACTGCTCCCCATGACTCCCACAGAAAAGCAGGCACTTTTGCCGAAATCCATTTCAATACTTTTATTCATAAACAAAGCAAAATGCACATCAAATCCAAACTCAAAATACACAGAGACTGGGGAAGATGCATACAAACTCAGGCCTGAACGACGGTGGACCAGCACAAAGGCATGAAACCTGGCAACTTAAATACAAACAGAAGCAAGGCAAGAACCAATACAGACAACCATAACAGACAGCCATTTAAACTAAAATACAAGACAGCTGTAACTAAAATACATTAACCCAACCACTGTGACACACAACTTCAAAATAAAAGTCCAACATAAACAGAGAAAGCCGATCTCTAACGGCCGCAAACCATGGATGTCACAAACCATGGACGTCACACTTTCATCATTCTCAACATACGAGATCGGAGTATTGTGTTTGTCAATGATTTCTACTTGATTCATGACTTGAACTGCAATAATTCCAATTAAACTGGACCAGTGGCATTCCTAATAATGAAACCTGCAATGAAGACCAAGATCAAGCATCCAACAGGCATCAGGGTGCTACAGCTCACAGCACCTTGCTTAAAATGCACAGGTCCAAATAACCTCAAATATCCATATGGCTTCAGGAAAAGTGAGGGAAACTGCAAGGAGTAAAAAGAGAGGCGCTTTATTTGGATCACAGCTTCATCATTGTCTTAGTGTCTTCGTGAGCATCTTTACTGTGATCCATTTCACAATTTACAGTCTGCGCTGCGGCAGCTAGTAGCTGCACCACAGTCCATAAAGCGGGCTGTAAATCTAAAATAACAATACAAACTGCTGCATAAAACTGGAAATGGGTCTGCCGGGCTTACAAACACTAATTTGATATCCTCTGTAACGGGCATCAGACGCTCCATCACATTCCTTAGGTGACAGGCTGTACATGAGAGGAATACAAGATGAAGATGCCGGTGCCAACTTCAGGATAGAAAAAAAAAAACAGCTTAAAGAGACAGGACAGCATGTGCTGCATCTGAAAAGTCACAAGGGACGTGACATGAGTGGGATTAAACACCATGCTCCAGAGAACCCTGGACACAGTCGTACTCAAATCCGTGATAATCAGCAATTAAAAGACAAAAGGAGCAATCACAGCAAGTGTGTTAAGAGGAATGAATGAGGTTTTACTGCTGAAAACATTTAGGCAGAGAGAGTGACTCTAGAAAAAAAAACATGTATATCTTCAAAACTAGTCACTTTATAGAAGGGAACTTTTTTTTTATATATGAAAAGTTTTATAGTATTTCGAGTGGTTTAGGAACATTTCTATTGTCATTTGTATGACAATTGTAAATGTAAAAATATAAAAGAATGCACCAGAGTGAATAAATGTGTATTCCCAGTAAAGGATATATATTTATTTTCTTTTTTACTCAACTAAAACCTCGGCCCACTACTGGAGTGTGAGAAACCACACAGTTTTGATCTATTTTTGATCTATTTAAGGCTACTTAACAGCTTAACACAGTCTGAGGCAAGTGTTTGATCTAGCTTGCCATTGGCTCCATGCTAATTGGTGTATTATAAGCTTCCACTACATGTTAGCTATGGGAGCTCCAGTGCAAAACTGAAGATGCTAACTGCAGACATGTTTTGGCAGATCGACTGTGAAAACTATGTAAACAAGGCTTTCACTGTTGCTTTATTAAATACATGTGGCATAATTAATGCATTCTTTAGCATGGTCATTTGGTAAAGTGCCCTTTCAGAAGCTCCACAGCAGACCATGAATGGCTAAGGTCAACCAAAGCCCAGACTAAGTCAACACAAACCTGCACTGGTTGATTTCCCCAGAGAGCTGGTCATCTGTCACTAAGACCTGTCTCAGCTCCATCTCATTTCACACCGACCGAACCAAGTACCACCTGCTAACAGCACTACTCGGGGTTACAAAAGGAGCCTAGCTAAAGCCTGGGAGCCCACAGGAATAGTTCAACAAAACTCCTAATTTACACTGAGCCCAGATATGACTGATCAACCAATACATGTTCCGCGTCCACATTTTGCTTCTTTTGTGTTGAGTCTCTCATTGCTAGCACTAAAAGTCAATAGACACCCAACTCGTTTCCTTAAATACATCCATAAAAATTCTTTCTATCCACTTCAAGCTCTCCATTTAGGTGGTGTTGATGTGGTTTAGGATATGGTACGACTGTGTTCCCAGCCCTGGTAGGCTTTTAGGTTCCAAATGTTACTGTTCAGTCTGCAGTGTTTGTGATCCATACTTGTAAACTAAGTGTTTTCCTTGACAGCTAGACAGCCTATAAAGATACACTAGTAACAGAAACAGCCTGTTTAATTGTATGGGATGAAGAGAAATCGGAAATGATCATGTTAAAATGAAGACAAACCCACACAAATTTTTTATAAAGTTGACCTCAGGGAAAGAGTAATGTTGGATAAAGCCCTTTCAGAGGCTCTCAGTCAGAGCTGGATCGATCGGGTCTTCATCATGTGTGTAAGACAGAATGCGGGGTTTATAGAGCGTCACACCACACTACCCCCTCTCCCCAGCGGCCAGCGCCGCTGCCCGACCTGCACTGAATATCCACTGACAACCGCAAGCATTGAGATGAAGGCTAAGAGGTTAATTGAGTCTCGGCGATGTGCCTTCCTCTGTGTAATTTACTGTGATTAATGCAGTGAGGTTACTGTCAGACTCACTCACAAATTGTCCAAAGCGTTGAGTAATTAAGCACATCTGTTAAAATGGGCCTGGCGTGGGTATAAAAGCATGCTAACTGCGCGAGCAGCTCCATCTAGACTTTCTTTGAATATTTATGTCGAAAAAAAAAACTCTGTTAAGGCCTTGACTCGCTCGTGGCCTCCTTCAATAAGCGTTAGTGTGTTCTGGCTAATGCCGGAGATGAATGAAGAATCATCACTGCTTTCTATGCAGAGCTTACATATGGAACAGCTTGTAATCGGGCTATCGCCTCTGACGGAAATGTCTGACATATCAAAACGTAATGGGAAGACACGACAGCACTAAAGAGACAGCTGAGCGGCAAAAAAAGCATGAGAATCCATTTTTTGGGTCAGGACAAAAGAGAAAAATATATTTAACAGACAATTTTACCGTATCTACATAACGTATGTAATGTATTTTCAAAAGTATTTTTAAGTATTTACTGTTTTCAACCTTTGCCTTTTGTGTAGTTTAGTCTTAGGAGTTCATTTTCTGCTTCTTGTCATCCAAATAATCCAAAATTACAAACTTACCTTTATTGGACCATAAAACCTATCTCTGACTACCAGTTCGAGTGTAAATCTATTTCTATTCCCGAATTTGTTCGGTTTCTTGATAGCTATACTTCACAAAATGATCCAACATAACTTAAAATGTAAGTAAAAATGTAAGTTTGTTAAAAATGTTAGGACTATCTTCCAGTAGTGAATAATAAGAATGATAGCTTACGTTGAATTAACTCAAAATTTGATTTTACTTTTTAAATTAAAAAACTTTTTTCTTCTCACAGTGGAATGATGGTCAGAAACACGGATCTGAAGCAAAAGCTTTGAGTGCTGTAAATCAGATCATTATATACCAAGTCTTGCAGGGTTGTTAGTAGTCCCATCCTGTAATCAACCAGTTCTGGAAATGTTTTTCCATTTTCCTTTGACTTCCCCTTGTGCAATGGGATTAACAAACTCCTCAGAAGTGTGTCCAGGAAAACAAGTAACTTGTACTTACTGCTGGGTTTGACTGATAATGAAGTTGGAAGAAGTTGGAAATGCTAAAATGAAGACATTATTTTTGTTTTTATTTTGTATTTTATATATATTCATTCTATTTTTTATTTTATTTAAAAACTAAATCGCTTAACCTAACCTTAGCATTTGTGTGTGGACAGCAAAGAAAGAATTTACATGAAAGGTGGAGTAGTAATATAATGAACCTTAGTTCATTTTTATAGCATTTTTATAACAGTTTGTCACGCAGTGTCTGGATGCAATCTTCAGATGCCCTATATTTGGGGGCTGCTTAATTAGCTCTTTTGCTAAAGTATTTCTTTAAAGACTGAGGTCTGTGGAGGAATTTGGTTTCAGGCACCAGTGCTGGATGAGAGCTGAACATGCGAGATCAGAAGAGAAGCTTCATTATAGATGACGCTGGCTCTCAAGTTTAGATCACGGAGTGAACGTAAGCCTGAAGTGCCAACGGTGGCGAGAGAGACAGTTCGACAGGCAGCTCCGCTAAGAGGATTCGCAGTAACTCTGTCGTTACCTCAGACTTAGCAACCCACAGCTGAAACTTTCCACTGGAAGCTTTTTTTTTTTCTGGCAGCTCCATCTCAAAGGCCCAGAGATCATAGCGCACCCAATCAAAAAAAAAAACAACTTCCTTGTTAACAATGTGATTTCCAGAGAGCAAATGTTTCAAATTTCATGTGGGTCTCTGTCTATCAGTTTCAACATCTTTCCATTTTTTTTCCCCTTTTAGCTTGATAGAAACAGCAATGTGCGCACGGCTCTCAAAAATCGAGACATGATTGTCATGAGGACAGATTTGATTTACCTCACTTCATACTCTCCTTCTCTCTCTATCATTCTCTCACTCTCTCTCTCTCACTCTCAGTCTCCCTCTCTCTCACTCTACCTCTACTGCTCACCTGTTTAAGTTTTCAAATGTAAAATAGTCGAGCCCTAGTTCAATTTCATGTCTGCCTGCCTCATACACTCATATGCTTATCCTTCTGCAGTGAGAAACAAGTATAGACAGAGAAAAAATGTGTTATATGGCTGAATGGCTTACAGGCTTGTGCAGCTGTCTTTAATTTAAAAGCCGAGGGGACAAAATGGAAAACTCTGTCCCATGTTTTTTTTTTCTTTTTCTTTCGCGTGTATTCTTTATGAAACGAATGGCTGTATTCCCTTGGCAACAAACTCCCCGGGCTTATCAGTGGGGAGTGTGTGTGCACACATCAATTTTCCAGCGTGTTCTCCATGCAGGGGTGTGTGCCTGCATAAGATGTGTGCATTTGCCAGCTAGTCGTTATGACCTTGTGTGCGGATTTGTGTAAGTGTGTGTGAGCACGTGTGTGTTCACCGATATGGACATTTATACACCGTCATCACAACCCCCCCACCACCACCACCTCTCTCTCTCTCTCTCTCTCTCTCTTTCCCTGTCTCCTATTCTCTCTCTCTCCACATTTTTCAACTTTTTCCTTCCTCTCTGTTCTTTTCCCTCTCTCCCTTTTTCTCTTTCTTTCGTTTTCAGCCCTCTCTCTATCCTTCCCTAAACACTATCCTTCTCTCTATCTCTCTCTCTCTCTCTCTCTCTCTCTCTCTCTCTCTCTTTCTGTATTTCTCCCCCTCTCTCACTACTCCACTCTCTATTCTCTCTCTCCCCCTTGCTTCTCTTTTACTCTCACTTTTACTCTTTTCCCTTTTATTTTCATTTTCTTCTGCTATTTTCTTCTTCTCTCTCTCTTTTTCTCTCTCATTACCCCACTCTCTATTCTCTCTTTTATCTTTTCCTATCCTATTCTCTCCCCTCCTTTTCTCCCCATTCTCAGCTTTCAAACTGTCGCTCCTTTTTTCTCGTCTTTCTCTCTTTACCCTCTCTGTTTCTCTCTCTATTTATAAACTAGGAAAATGTGTTCTAATCTAGGATTACACTGCTGCTTTTAATTTTTTTTTCATCTTGAGGCTTTTTTTTAATACTGGGGGGAAGGCATCTTGCTAGTTTTTTGGCAGTAAGACACAGGCTGTGTTTTGCCAGAGAAATAAAATCTGGGAAAACAAACAGAAACCCAACAACTCTGTCCTCGTCTCTGAGCGCCTGCAGCAGAGGCTGGAGAAAGACTCGGCTGGAGGAGAGGTGGGAAGGCAGTGGGTGATGCTTAAACCAGCTTAACTCCAAGTGCCTTTAGAGAGCCTGTGGGAACTTTGAGAGGTGTGTGTTATTTACACTGGTTAACCAGATTAGACATTCAGTGTGGAGTAGGAGGGCCACGGCAAGCTTTAACTGCACGCCATCCATTTCAGATTAACTATTGCTTAGACAAGGAGTCTGACAGCTCTTCCATTAACAGAAAAGAATTTACCACCAAATCACCTTAAGGGGCCCATGTTCTACATTTTATTAGTCTGATTGTGCCAGCAATTGTGTCAGTTCCTCTTGTATTCCCTTTTTTATTCTTTTTATTGCCAAAATAGGCATCACTTCTCCTCAGAGCCTCCTCAGGCTAAATTTGGAATTGGTCCAATCAAAATATCTCTAGTCATATGTTTGTATAAAACGTTGTAATCAGTTGATTAGGGGCAGTGTTTTGATCATTTAAAAAAAGGGTCGAGAGACCTCTGAAACATACACAGAGCGAAACGGTGTATGGATTTCAGTTCCCTTTAAAAATAATCAGCCTATGAATGCCACATCAGCCGTTCTCATCCATAAATGGCTTGGTAAGAGCTGGCACTTATCTCTTAGTGTCACCCATGCTCTGCCTACAAAAGCATTTCTTCATAACTAAAGTTTAATCAAACGTTGACAAAAATATCTGTAAAGCTTTTCTAACATAGCTATAAAACCCGTTTTTGGAAGAGAACGGATAGGTCATGCTCTCCCTTGCTGTTTTTGTGACCATGTCTTTAAGAAATGTAAATGAGCGTTCCATCATACATGAACACACTACAGCACACAGTGTGAACAGCATGAAATTCATCCTCTTCATTTAAACCATTCACCAAGTGAAGCAGCGGGCAGCCATTGTGCCTTGATCTTAAAGCAGGCTGTAACATACAGAAGGCTAAACTGTTGTAAGCTCTATAGACTATGTATATATGCTCATGGTTGTGACATTATATCAGAAAGGGCTGTTTTGGAATCTGAGGATTCCAGACGTGTTTAGTGTCTTCTGATCTTTAGTCATGTAAAAACTATTTAAAAATTCAAAGCTGTTAATGGTTCTACATATAGCCAACTACGTACTAAAAAGTTGCACCAAGCTTTTAATGAGTGATCTGCTTTAAGATAAGGATCTATAATTCGACTGTAATGCAGCTTTACCATCCGACAGAAAGAAAAGCAGCTAACAACATAGCAGAAAACATGGGTGTGTGCTATTTTAGGCCACGTATGTTACAGTACTGGATCGGATTCATTCTTTTTTTCCCTTCTGATATCTGATCCAGCGTTTTCTGCTGATATCAGCCCAATACAGACGGCTGACGTTTGATTGGCCACTGATTCTGTTTGAAGCGAAACCAGCAGCTGGTCACAATGCAGTGATCTTTTCCTAACAAATCTGAACTGATCTGGCTCATTCAATGAAACTCATTTAATAGCAGATGTTCTGAGTTGCTGAGAGCCTCAGCTGAACCGGCTCGTTTGGAGTCCCGGTGCGTTACCAGGCGCAGAGAGTAGAAAAGCAGACACAGAACTGACATCTGCAAAGCAGGAGCGAGCTCCGTCTGCGGACGAGATGAACGCGTGTCCGCAGTCTTGTTAGCGTCTCAACAACACTTGTGTTCGCTGATCTGCGGCGTGCGGCTCTGGAGGGAGTGCGCTGGTGGAAATGGAGAATTGTTGTTGCTAATTAATTATAATGAATTTGCTGGTAGATTACTCCGGATAATGCCCATATCATTACAGCATTACTGTGTTCAGGGTCAGAGGTGCAGATGCTCTGCTGCTGCTTTGTCCGTGTGTGTGTCTGCATGTGGGTGAGTGTGTCTGTGTTTGTGTGAGTGTGTTGGTAAGAGTCGGTTGTTTTGACCCCAGGGACAGCGGGTAAAGAGGAAATGGGGGTTAATTAAACATAAACAAATGTAAATACACGGGCAGGTGGCCGACTGTGAAACTCAACATTAAAATCCAATGACACACACCAGCACACTCAACTCTATTCACTTGGTTTAACCACGAGGACTCTTCAGAATCCAAAATCTGAAAACGTTTGACAAACATAATACGCAAATACATGCAAAGGAGTTTTTCTTGCTATAGGTGCAGGAAACAAATAGCACTTACAGACAGAAAGAAGCCAGAACAAACAGGACATACACATAAAGCACAGAAACATACAGTGTATGACGTTACTGTAATGAAATCACTGCTTCACTGGTTATATGTTTGGTCCATTTCCTCCATTCTGACAGACTAAACTAAGTCAGTTTCCTCTATGCCAGCACTGCCTTATTAAGTTTGAACAGAAAATGTACATCTGATTTTTTCAATTAGAAACAATAGCACTCATGATGATATAAGCCCTGTCACTGAAAAAGTGGACAATCGGGTGAAAGTCTATGCCTGAAAACACATTCTGTCATATACTATTCAGTTCAGTACAGTAAGACCATATTTAGGCCATATTAAGACCATATTTAGTAACAGTAAAATATATACCTTGTCAATCTCTCTCTCTTTCACTCTCTCACATTCTCTGTCTCTAGTTTCCTCTCTCTCTCTCGTCCCCCCCCTCTCTCTCCTGTCCCTCTCTTTCCTTTTTTTTTCTCTTCCCTTTGCTCTTCTCTTTCTTTACTTTTCCCTTTCTTTCCTGCTCCTTATCCCTCTTTCCTACTCTCTCATTTCCTTTTCCACTCTTCTCTGATTAGTTACTCTTTCTTTTTCTCTTCACTCTTCCCTTCTCTTGTTCAGATTTTTTCTTCACGTCTTTCTCTCTTCTCCTCTCTTTACTCTCCCTTTGTTTTACTCTCTCTCTCTCTCTCTCTCTCTCTCTCTCGCTCTCTCTGCCCCCCCTTCCCTCAATCACTTCAGGCTTTTTTTTGACAAAAGCAATGAAAATGCAAAATGCTTGACCATTCCACAAGCGTCCTCCTTCTGTTCAAACTTTTCGGTTGCCCCTTTTGTTCATTAATACCATCATGTCTTTCAGCCCCCCCTTCTTTAGTCCCCACACCCAGTCCAGTCCCGCTCCTCATTATACACCCCCTCTTCCACTCTAGTTCCCAAGATTAGGCAAATGAGGCCCTGAACACGCTCTATAGACTGTCCCGCAAAAAAAGGGGAAAAAAGTGCTCACCCACTCTTTTCAAAGCTTCGTCTACGACCAACCACAGAACCAGAGAACGCTCTGCTGTTTGTCCACCCAAAGCCAGAAATGTGTGAGATTCTCATTCCATCAAAAGCTCGACGATAAAACTACTGCTCTCTAGGAGGGTACACAAAACACTGTAGCGGGAAGGAAGATTGAGTTTAACTCGGGCCTCAGGGACATTTCATAAAGTTTCATGTGTGTGTAAGGGGTGTTAAAAACTAATAAAATCTGTAAATGGCCAAATCCCAGCCAAATTCCACTTCTATTCATTTGGCTAAACAACGTTAAGTTTGCCACTTACTTCAGCCACAGTTTATTTCTTTATACACGATGTCCAAAAACAGGATGGTGAAAATCTGGATTTGTTTTTTGTTGCTAAACATGTAAAAAAAACAACAAAACGTTTTAGAATGTTGACAAAAAAATGTAAAGTTTAAGCAAATTTGTTCAGGTGACTCATGGGTGGATTTGATCAGAGGCTTTTGCACAAAGTCCATGCCAGCTTAGGTGCATCCTGTTATTAAGGCAAATGGTGGCTTCCCACATACTAAGAAAATCAAATTTTCACTCAAATTGTGATGAAAATATAATTTGTCATGAAAATTGCTTTATTACATTAGAACACTATGTGAAACAGAATCATTTTTACTAGTAGTCACAATTTTGGTCCCAAGTGTATATTACAAAATAAACGAAAGATGCACTGATCCTAAAAATATACGACTAATGCAGATTTTCTTTCTTTTTGGGCTGGCTCACTTGAGCTAAGTGAACAAATTTTTATTAGTTAAAGTTGCAATTTCAATAACATTGTGTGCTCTTTAATTCAAATAAATTTAAATGCAGCCTGAGTGAATGTACTCAGAGCTTGTTACGTTATTTATATCTACTCAAACCAGATCCTCATTAAGGTGGAGCAGACTTGACCGTGTGTTTAAAGACTCATTGTGACTTATCTCAACCTATAATAATGAGCGAAACTTCATTGCTACAGGCTATTCCAGATAACACCAAGGCTGGCATTCACAAAGTGGCTGTATGATAGACGATAAACCACATTCCCAGGTTGGTGTGATCTTAATGATGAGCTGGAAGTATTTTCTTACAAACGTCTACATCTTGGGTAAATTAACAATTGAACATGAATTGAATTTGATTGTTTACACAATCCATGTCTGTTGAAACAATTTTCCCAGCTTGTTGTCAATCAACCAAGACAGGTTTGTTCCTTTAGTTTTGTGCTGGAGCTACTTAGCGCTAAAATAGCCTTAAGTCCAGTTGGCATTGTTCATTGTGCAAACTCCATGCCTAACTGCACCTTCTTACATTTAAGGCATTTAGCAGACACTTTTATCCAAAGCGACTTCCATTCCCTAACTACAGGGGTTAAGGGTCTTGCTTGGGGTTAAGGGTCTTGCTTGGGGTTAAGGGTCTTGCTCAGGAACCCAGTGGTGGTATGCTGAAGGTAGGATTCGAACCCATGACCACTTAGTCCAGAGGCAAGTATCCTACCCACTAGGCCACCACCCCTTCTTCAAATGGTGTTAGGCTGTTAAGTGATCTCAAATTTAAAAAAGTAATCTTAAACTGGCTTATGTGGTTTCTGACACCGTATGACATTCTGTTATCTATAGAAATGAAAGAAAGTGCAGGGTTTAAAACAAGGGTGTAGGAGGAAAGCTGTGTAAATGAGATTTTTCAGCCATCGCTTTAGCACTTTCTTACTCTCTCTCTCTCCCTCCCTCTCTCCCTCTCCCTCTGTAACTCTCTCACCCATTCAGTCTCTCCGGCAATCAGCAGAGGTCACAGGTCAGTGAGCAGCTCTCTGTGTGTGCTGCTGCTTCTGTCTCCAGGCAAGAAGAAGAGCACGAAGAAGACGGACATGAATCCATGACAATGGGAGCACAAAGAACCTGGTCTCACTACACTGGACAGCTCAACGCTCTCCAAGACCACACATTCAAGCAAGGCTGGCGTTACTTACACTGGCTTGTACTAGAAAGTGCCAGCTACTACCAGAAAATTTCACTCCTGTCAGCTTCTGCTAGTTTCGGTTTGTCATCTTTTGCAGCTTCTACCAGAAAAGTGAGCTTCTGTTTGTCATCTACTGCAACTTCTACCAGCTCCCATTAGAAAAGTAGGCTTCTGCCTTCACCACTTCCAGTAATGTGAGCTTCTATTTATGTCACGCAGCTTCTGCCAGAAAGTGTCTGTTTCCTTTACAAAGGTGAACTTCTACTTATGTAACTGCGTCTAGTGTTGAAGAACATGGGCCAACTGCAATTTTCATTACAAACAGAGAATAATTAGACCTGTTTAAAACTTGCACAAGCAGCCTTGTGACAGCAGCGCAACAAATAGTAAATTGTAATCATATGGCCAAATAACTACTTATGTGGAAGTTCCCTGGTTTGTGTTGATGCTCGAGGTGTCAGACGCCATGCTGAGCTTTGTTGGGTGTTCCTATATGATATAGAACCAAAGTTGTTGTAATTTAACATGTAATAATAATAATAATACGCAACTGGGGTGCTGAATAAAATAGCAACTAATGGCAGCGTGTAGGAGAACAAACACCTGTTTTAAACTGATTTACACCATTTCTTGAAATCAGATTTCATTAAAATACTCTAAGGGTTCTAAGGGTTAACACGATTAAGTGCAGTGTAGTAAGTGAAGTGCTGAGTAAAAAAACACTGTATTCATACCAGAAGTACTGGTTCAAAAAGCACAGATGCATTCTTCCTTTAGTTTCCTTCAGAAGTGTCGGCTTCTGTGTACTACTAGGAAGTATCAGTTCCTGCCATGAAAGTCATCCAAAGTCTACCTAAGTCAGCTATGTCATCTTGTACCTGATAATGTTAGGTAAGTGCATACTTTCACATCAACAGCTGCGACGAGTTCCCCCAGAAGCAGACCATTCCTTCAGCTGGACTGATTACAGTCATTAGACCTGGAATAGACTAACCAAAAAAAATTAGCATCCCTGTACAGTGGAAGTGTAAAGGAGCAGCTTGCAAATGCTGCTGTGCACATCTGCACACATTCCTCATCTATAATGTGCATTCCCCTAACATCTGTTTCTCCGAGAAGATAAGTAACTGTTACGGTAGCTGTCCTACGTTAACAAGCAGTTCGCTGTTTTATTCTGATGGTATTCCAGGCTTGCTTGTCTCAAAAGGATGAAGTGATCAATACACAAGAATAAATGAAGGTTCTTCCCACTTGGTGAGCAGGAACATCGTGAATATGGCAAGTACTTGCACATTATCCTTGACACAGTAAAATGTCAAGAAGCACTTCCTGCTATATGAAAGCCACCATCTTCTATGAGTGTAAGAAATGCAAAGCACCCTCCTGTAGCATTCTCTCTGGTGTATTTCCTTCTCTTCTACAAATGTAAGGATTAATGCGAGGCCAGGGGGAGTCACATGGGCAACCGAGTGGCGCTTCCCCTTGATATTCAATCAAGCTCAGTTAATCACCATAAAACAAATTTGCTCTATACCTCATCGTCCCCGTGTGGCTAAAGGAGACACTGGTGGTCTGAAGCACTGGATATATAAAAGCAATCTGCAACAGTAAGGGATAGATGGCTAGAGAGGGAGGGAGAGAGAGAGAGAGAGATCTACAAAATGAGTGAGTGCAGTGAAACGTAAGCCGATGGCTGCATTTATGCAAGCTGTGGCCTAAATCAGCAGGCCCTTGTCTGGTGCGCTGGGACGCAGGTAGGGTGCATGTCAGCTTAGATCACGTTAAAGTGTGAAACACACAGCTGGAGTAGTGAAGGTAAAGTTAAACTTTATTGAGTCATCATTGAGGAATCAGAGAGCCAAAACTCAACTTAAGCACAAGTTCCATCCATTATGAAATGCTGATCAAGTGTAAAAGTATGTACAAAAGATCAGTGTCAGTAAAAACTTCCATACTTTCTATGAGAGTCTCCAATAGAATAGTACCAGAACTTCTCAGTACGTCCCCCAGGACGTAAAAAATATCTTGAAATCATCATAAATCTATGACATGTCCTGTGAAATTTTATCGAGTAAAATTCTCTTACTGTAATGACATACAATTTTGCCTGTATCCTGCATTATCTGATGGCATGCAACAAGCAAGATTGTCCTGAAACAGGCCAAATTATTGAATTTATTGAATTAAAAGGATCAAATATATGTAAAAAATTTATCAGAAGAAGTTGAGTATTCTTAGAAGTTGAATATTTGTACAGCCTCACAATGAGAAATATTACATCTATTACACTAAATTTAAAATGATCGTTTTAATAACTGAGATTTTTCTCTTATTGTGCTGTAAAAAAAATGCTAAAAGTAGTTTTTAAATTTAAATCCAGTGTCCATTATACATTATTTAGGTACTACTTTAATGTGTAAGACAGGCAGTTACAAAAATGAGGCTTGAAACATTGGTCTAGCCAACAGGTCCTTAGACTTTATGGGGTTAAAAATAATCAGAGAGTGATCATCTAAAAAAGGAGGGGGGAGGGGGGGGTGAAGCCTACCCCACTGCAGTGTGTGTGAGGAGGCTGTGAATCAGGATTGGTGATTCCTATTTATCACACCCAGCTGAACACTATTCTCGCCTGGATCTGGCCTGGAGCTCAGCCAATACGGCACTTTTCTAAAGAAGCGTGAGGGATGGGGAGAGAGGACACCTTCGCGTTTTCAAGTACACATAAATCCAGCTGATGGTGCTTAAAATGCTGCGGTTTTGTGTGTAGATACTACACATTATGCCCTGCCATGTCAAAAAAGGGAAAATAATAGAGTGCATTAGCATTACGTCCGGCACATAATTGCATTAAGGGTGATGTATCAAGCGTAGGCTAGGTGATACGCAACAGAGCGGAAAAGCTGTAGCACGTGGCTAATCATCGTTAGCAGGACGCTAATGGGACTATATTTCACGCTAGTTATTTGTCGCGCTCCCAGAAAGGTCCGTTGTGTCTTTAGTGTCTTAAGGACATGACGCACATGTGCTCGGCGGAAATACACTGGCATTCCGGTAATGAGCGCCAACCAGCCCCGTCCCGAAAGAGGAAAGAACAAAGAGAGTATGCCACTAGCACGGTCCTTTCACAAGCACCCAGCAAACTGCGCTCTCTTGGCTATGCTAGGCTGCCTATTTTTAGCCGCTGGTCATTGTAGTTACACCTCTGTTGTTGCCTTGTCTCAAACAGTGTGAAAGGTAGCTTTTCAGAGGCACCCTTCCGCAGGGCTTGGCCCCTTGAATCCCCCCGATAGGAGAATTACTGCTGCTCTGACGAGCCCTGCAGTATTACAATCTCTTTTTGCACATGCCAGCGTGAGACTGCCCACAGTCATCCCACTCCTGTTTGCTGTTCCAACATTTGATCATATGCAGTAATTATGAACTGGTATCCTCACAAATGATGCAAATTTCTGAAACAAGTGGACTGGAAACTCAAGCATAAGACGCAAGTTGTAATGAGGTTGTAATACTAGCCCTAAATGTACAGTTGTAGGAAAAAACTTTAATCGGTATAAAACCTTTTTCTTACATCTTTAAGACCCTCTGTTAAATGGCCCTTCAAGGCTGGTTCTTAGTCTTTCAGTGGGGCTCCTTGATGTAAAGCCAGATAGCAATTTTGTCATGTTTTACATCATTTGACAGTAGTGCAGATGACCAAGCATATCAAATTTGACATTAATCAAAAGAAACTAAGCTCAAAAGTCTATAACCGTTGCTACTTCTAACTAAAGAGCAACCATAGACCAATATTAAAATGAACCAAACAGACAGAATGCCTCATATGATGAGGAAGGTGAGGATGTTACAGCCAAATCCAGTTCTTCTGAGAACAGAAGACCAAAATGTCTCACGGTTCCAGCCAACTACTCCTCTGACTATGACAGCAAACATTTTTTTTCACATTCAGGAACTCAGTCTTCAGAAAACAAATCACGCGGAAGACGTCTTCTTATTTAAGTGGCTCAGTAGAGGACTAGAAGCAAAAAGTTTCCCCCCACTGGTGAAGAGCTTGTGCTTCCATCAAATACATATAATGCTACATATTTGCCTATTGAGCCTAACATTGGAACAGTTGAATTGTACTCATAAAGTAAGTCTGTGGGGGTCCGTGGAATGTTTTCCACATTGAAAGGGGTCCCTGGCTACAAGAAAAAATGAGATCCTTCACTTTAGAGAAACAAAAGTGGTTTCTCTGTGGCATCCTTCCAGAAAACCTTTACTGACACCTTTGTCTTCGTGAGTATGGAAAATGTCAATTCCTAGTCAAATAACAAATGTTCTGATTCTGGAGTGAAGACATGTATAATCGCCATACATTGAAAGCATACAAAAGTATCCTGCTGAGAATAGAGTCCCACACAGAAGAGAGGACAGTTGAACTGAAAAGAATCAGGCTGTGCGCATTTTTCTGAAACAGGCCATCCGCTGCTTGTCTCTGTAACAGACTTTTTTTTTTCTCCCAGATAATGCCTTTCACACTGTTACTGACCGGCAATCGATTGGACTTGGCTTGGCCAGACTTCAAACGTTGCCCTTGTGTCGTCCCACTAATCCTGCAAATTACGGAGTAAATCCTCAACCATACCTGTTGTTCACTTCATTTCAGCAAATTAGATATAGATTAGCTTCCATTATGGGGAAAGTGGGATTTGTGCCACAAGACTGACTTGCAACAGCACAACAGGGATCAAAACGTCCATGTCTACAGTCATGGCTAAGCAGGATTCATGTAAAAAAAAGTCGCTTATTGCACCCTTTACTCGTCTTACTTCAAAGAACATCCCAAAATAATATCAGTCTATCAACTTGGATTATGGGCCCACAACATCCTAGACCTCTTTTCATGCAAGCTATTGTGTAACATCTGTGTTGGCAAGGTCATGTATTACATCCTGAAAACAGAATGAATCTGACAAGCCTGCGTGGTTCTCCTCCTATGTTCCAGAGAGTCTCATTTATTTTCCAATCCAAACTAGAAGCAGGAAGAATTCCTCAGTCGTGCTCCAACAATCAGCAGCAAAATGGGGTCAAGGTGTCACTTCCCAGTTCCAGTGCCTCACCACCAAGTGTTTATTTCACGGCTTCAGCCCCTGCCTTCTGGAGCAGAATGAGCAATTGAGTTTGACTAAACACGAGTATTATGCATCTGTCTCCAAATCACCAATGATCGGGTGCTTATTTGACGGTGTAAACATAGGGCTCCACTTATCACCGGAGAGCCTTCGCAAAAGCAGGACCCACTGAAGGTTTGATTTGCTGATGACAGTACAATCACAGCAAGACCAGCGGGACAGATTGGGTTATTCAAGGCCAATATAACAAACTCCAAATACCAGCTGTGGAAGTTATTTGTTTTATCTCTGGGCAAAAGTGACCATTTATTACCTCCGTCTTTCTTCATTTTTTCCTTTTACAATAAAAAAGAATTCCTTTTTATGTACTAGAATACTACAAACTGAAGAACTAGTACTTCCGCATGCTTTGTACTCATGTTTCATTGGCGCTACACTATGTACATTTCTCTTTGTCAACAAGGAACAGCAAGAGAACAACCACATTATACAGTGGAACTCTCTTTACTCTGTATATCACAGTAAAGAACTTGACATGACTTGAAAAAAGTCTCAGAACGCCAAACACAAGCCCCTGTGTCGGGTGCTGGTTGTGATCTGGGGGTTATTTCTCTTCCTCCATGCTGCTCGGAGAATGACAGGCTCTGAAGCCTGGCCAGGGCAGATGGACCACTCACTGTCAGAGCACAGATGAGCCCAGCCAAGATGTTAGAGAAGGAGTTAGCCATGCGCAGACCGAACTCTCACAGCCAAGCTGACATCCAGCTGCATCCGAGTCCATGTTACGATAGGCTGTCCCTTCCACTTAGTGCGGACAGCCGTCACAGTCTTAAATGGGTCTGCGGGATTGGAAATACCAGATTAAAGATTTTGTTTTCTACCCAGAGTCTCTACTCTTTTCGAGTGCCTGATTGTTTATATTATGTGCCATGAGGCAAATCTTCAGTCAATCCAAGCGAAAAGTTCAAAGATTCTCAGCAATGGAAAACAAGGGCAGTTTTTGAGCAAAAAAAGAAAAGAAAACTGGCAAAGGGGCCAAGAGAAGATTAGCATCTTCCCTGCTGGTAATGAGCCCCGAAGATTCTACAGACCTTCACCACATATAGGATACTTAGGACAGCCTCAGTGTCTTCAGTCAAGGGGAAAGTGGAACAGTGAAACAACTAGACCAGCACATATAATCCTTGGAGGCCAGCAGGCCATTCAGTGCTAGTGGAAGATTATCTTCGGAGGAAACATCACCAGCTTTCAGAGGCAGAGGGCTGCGTCAATACAACTCCAGAGATGGATTCATTTCATCTTGGTCTCCATTCCATTTTTCTTCCCTGCTTATGCTGCATTTCCCATGCCAGGTCAAAAGCTGGAAGCCAACTTCAGCAATTTTGCCAGACTTCAGTCCACAGGACATGATTCTAAATACAAAAGTACCTACATTCCTGAGTGACAGTTCTCAAGATTAATGCTTATAACTCTATTAAATGAACAGGTGGAGCTACAAGCCCAGTAGATGTATGAAACTTTACCTCCCTCTCTATTCCTGCCATTACTGCTCTCAATTAATGAGATGCTGATCAACACTAATTCAAACAAACCTAATAGTCCTTCGGTGGATTGCAGTACAACACATCTGGTTCCAATCGCCTTGGATTACCTAATACAGAGTTAATGCGGTGCTGGGTAAATCCATGAAGCGCTTTCTACTGTGTTTGTCATCCATCATTAGGCACTATGGGGAACGGGGTGGGGAGTATCAGATGCAGTCCCACTCTAGTCTTAATTAAAGGATTAGAGATGATTTTCCTGCGCACAGCCCATGCCCTGTACATACTCTGGCTGTGTAATACATTGCCCTATGCGGGTCCTGCCAAAACTGACTTGAGTAATGAGCATATTAAATGCTCTGCTGACAGGGGAGCGCAGTTTGCTACATTCGTGTAGGACTCTACTTTCCAACAAAAACATTTGATTATTGTTTGCAGAGAGTCCCTTTCTTTCCCAGACCTGAGTCCGGCATATACAATCTTTCTGACATCAGCTGGTTTTCTCCAAGCCTGTACATAAGAACGATGAAGGCCATGCTTAACTTCCCTTACAGTAATCCTGCACTTCAGAGCACCTGCATTGTTTGACATCTAGACATCTTCAATAGTGGTGTTGACATGTTAAACAGTTTTTCGTGGTGTTGACGCGCTAAAGACTTTTTGTTCGTCCACAACTGTTTCTCGATGGCCTTCTTGGGTTGTTTACTAATGCTTTGATCACCAGTTCTTCTCAAAACAGTTTTGTCAGATACATTATTTGGGCTCCGTCTAATAAAAGATTTGATTTTGCCCCATGACTCATGCTGAGTCACCAACAGTGTCTAGATGCAAATGTCACATCTTGAAGCAACTACAGACCTTTAACTCGCTCTTTTTTGCATGAAAGAATGATGCAATGCCAAAGCTGACCAAAAAACAACTGACCAGTGGGCAGACAATGCATTTCAAAGTGATTCATCCAGTAGAGATTAGGGACGCTAGCGAATTTCATGGTATAGTAACCTAGTCAAAAAATATCATTGCAGCATTGTAAAACACACTCATTTTTTTCCCTCCAAGAACCATGAATATCATGATCAGCACATGCATTAACATTTTTGTACATCCATTGTGGATCATTACAGAGAAAACATACATTGCTAATTTGATTTATTTGAGAATTCATTTGTCTATAAACTTTCCAGCCCGTTGTCAAAATAACTAAGCAAATCTAAGCAAAGATAATCAAATATGAGCAAAAGCAAAAGCAAATATGATTACTGGATTAACTTACTATGCTAAGAGGTGATAAAGGGTGTATTTTCATTCAAAATGATTAACCTTTATGCAAAGGTGTTTCTTCATTTATGACCAGCAGTGCATTATTTTGGGTAGCCCATGTGTGACATTACTGAAGTTAGAAGTGTTGCATGGAGGGCTGCTTTGGAGTCTTCCCATATAGGCACAAAAACTTGTTTAATTTTGAATCCAGTCATCAAGAGAGCAGGCCATAAAAACTGTGTCACAATTACATACAAACTACACTAAAAGACATTGCTCTGAGGGCAAAAGATCCCGCAACTCTGCTCTTGACGATGCAGATGGTTCCCTTTGAAAGTCATACTGGCTACCATTCACCCATGTAAAGTCCTTCTGTTGGCTCTGGCTGTGAGAGTTGCTGTCACCCACATGTACAGCCCTAAGTGAACAGCAACATTGTTGTCATCAGCTATGATTGGGTTCAACATTCACACACTTTCTCACTGTGACCTAAGATTGCAGGTGAAAGAAATGAAGATCCCTGAACAGAAGTTCTGGCCAGAAGTTTGTCCTCCACCATTAACTAAACTTAGCATCATGAGGGTTGAGTCATCACAACTAATCCACTGTTTCTTCATCTCCCAACAGGCCAAATATCATACTGCATAACCTCAACCTCTCTTTAGATCCTCAACACGCTCTACTCAAGGTCTCTTCTTCAAACTTGAAAGGAATTTCTAATTTCCCTTCCCCTTATTGCTCATTCTTGCTACCTTCTCCATTTTCCTGGAAATTAAATTTGATAAAGACAGAGGCTAACAGCTCGAATGGCTTCCATATTAATGTGCAACCCAAGTGCGTTTGAGGCTAACTTTATTCTGCTGCCAAAACACATCGGTCTAAAGTTTAAAAGTGCTTCACTTTCAAGAAATATCAAAGACTTTTAGTATACAGCTTAAAAATGAACACTGGATACCTGCACTCAATACTGTTTTTAAGATGATGTGCAGAATTGGGACCTTACATATTCATGTTCCAGGAAACAACAACAAACAAACAAAATGTGAACACTGTGTCCTCGACATGAATAAATATGCCCACACTCTTTTTTTTCTGCTGGATAGTATGAATGAGCAGGGGATTCTCATACAATATTCATTTCTTCTGCTGGAGATTTTCATGGCTGATAAATCCGTTGCCATCAGGACAGGACAGGGTAATGTCTGGGTCCCATTTTAAATAGATTGCAGGCTAAAGGGAACAAAGCGGGATCTGCAGAATCTCTGTTATGTCTCTCTGTTTCATAGGTAAAGCAAAGAGCATCTAAAATAGCACCCAGACGGTGTCTGAACACACCCGTCAAAATTACACTTGATGGGAAATCTGCAGCTGAAAATAGCGAAAAATCCATGTATCAAGTAGTTATGATTAATAATTGAATTAACTGATGGCTTTCTGGTTGAGTTGGTGGTTAACACGCTGCAACCCATTAGAAGCAAATTGAAATAAAGCAGTTTTGTTTGCTATTATTATCGAGATGCCATGTCAATTTATTCATTTCTTTGCTTCATATACAAATATGAAAGAATCTCAAGAGGGTTTCGTACATGAAGACAATTTCTTCACGCAGAACTATTACTGTTCAATAATGGTTTAGCATTCCAGTAAACAAAGCACTATAATTAATGGGACAAGACAAATAATGGGCTACCAAAAGCCATATTTCACTAAAGAACACTTTGCTCTAACTGTGGGTTTTCATTTCCACATACCCACTATTGGGCACGGTGCGTCGACGGAAGCGAGATAGAAATGCTTTCTCTTCTGTCTGAAAGCTTAATGTCAAACCTGAAATTACAAACATCCTCCAAACAAAATATATCAGTCTTTTGGAGTCTCTTTCATATTCATAGTGAAAATAACAACAAGAACTCAGATTTGCAAATGTGTAACTCTGGCAATAAACATCCCATCTTTCGAGTGCTCAGCTAAATTCATCATTACAAGCGCCATCATTCCGGTGCCCCCCCCCCACCGCAAAAAATAGAAGGCCGAAAAAATCCTCTGGGCAGTTTTCTCCAGAGGCCCAGGATGCCTCTGCATTATCAGACATTATGTGGGTTCTTTTGTTCCCTTGAGGAGTGGAGCAACACTATTATGAGTATAGCAATTGAAATGTGTTGAATAATGCATGCCGAGTTAATTAATTCACGGGGCGCTTTGATCGAATGGTGCGTGGTTTTCGCTGCAGCTCCCAGTGGAGGATTTCACCCCTGCGTCTAAATCTCCCCGGCAGGGAGGCCCTTCTATCCCCTCTCCTTTTTCTGCTCCTCTCTCTGCTCCTCTATCCGGCGCATGGGGGAAGGCAGACAGGCAGCAATGCTGCTGTGGAGCTGAGATGATTGTCATTCTCCACCTGTAATCCTTCCTGAGACACACACGCACACACAATGCTGCTTTCAACGCCCATGGCAAAGAAAACAGACTCACAGCATGGTAAAGGTGCAAAAAGAGAGCTATTAAAGCTATTAATCTGCGTAGCAAACATTTATTTGCTTGGAAAATGTTCATATATGAAACATGAATAGACAAAACACATAAATGATCAAACAAAATTGAGATTTTTGTAAGTATGTAAAAGTGCCAGCTTAACCACGTATAAATAAAACGTGTCCAAGCATTTGTTGGAATCATCCATCCCATCATTAAAGTGCCAATGTCAAGCAAAAGTAGATTTTTCTCATGTTGTTTCAAATAAAATAGTCAAACTGCCTAAGGTTCAAAAAATGCTATTCATTCCCTAATCCGTTCAGTTCTTTGATTGAAATTAGCTGCAAAAACAGACCATTTTGACCTCATTGTTTATGTTACAACAACCAATGCATTTACATATATACCATTTCCACCATCCACTAAATATACAGAAGTTTAACCCTACCGGATAATTTGATAAGGAGTGTTTCAGCCTGGGCTCCGTTTTTGACCGAGGGACATGGCAGCCAATCGGAACAGAGCTCATTAACATCCGTCTTTAAGACACAGTTACAAAAATAGCCTGTTTAATTATATATGATAAATAGTTGGGGATAAGGAGACAAAAAGCACACAAATTACAAGTGGACTTCAACAACAAAAAATTGAATGTAGAATAAGAGCCCCTGTAGTATTTTACTATATTTTATGCATTTATCCCTTTAGAACTACAATTAAAACCCACATAACTGTAGGCACTGTTGGTATACAGTTAGCTAGAACTACCTCTCACCATACCGCTATTTTAAAATTATAATATTTATAACTGAATCATTTATTTGCATTCTAGTTTATTAAAGCATTTCACAAAAAAACATGTTACTTTATAAGTAGTATAAAGTAATTTTTTAACACTTTTAAAGCACTCAAGGTGTACAATTAGCTAGTCTTGTAAGCGTCCCTCCCACCCTCTCCTTATTTTCCTTTGTTTGTCCGTTTCCACAATCTGAGGCTAGGAAGGTGATAGGAAACCACAGTGCTGTGGCTTCCACACCTGGCCCCCAGCTTCTCAAAGAGAACACGTGTTCCACTAAGGCCTCAGGCAAAATCGAGTCTAACTTACAGCCCAGCCAAAGCTCTTAAACCGTTTGGCACTGATGGAGACTTAATACAAAGCAGAGTGACAAGTAATGCTTTATCCACCATTGATCCTTCCACCCGGGCTTGGGCCTGTTAATATTTCACTCTTTGCATATGGCCAGGGGAGAGAGGCAGTTGCACTCGGGGAAAGAAAGAGTTTGATGTGGCGCTCCTTTCTCTGGCATCTGAGAAGGGCCGAGGGAAAGAGTGAGAGGGGAGAGAGGGAGAGCAGGACGAGAGAGCTCGATTTCCAATAGAACAGAGAGTGGATAGAAATCCAACAATGGAGGATAAGATGGCAGCTGAGTACCCATCTTTGAGTGTAGTGTTTGTGTTGTCTGAGGGGTCACTGAGCATTGCCCTCCGGCTACCCAACTCGAGTGAAGCGGCATAAGAGCTCTAGTCTCCCTTTAGTTGCGAGGGCTTGAAGATCCAGTCTAGAGGGTTGAACGTGGCAACCAAAATAGTCCCGGCACAAACAGGCAGCTCACAGACGCTTCTTTTTTTCACACCTGGAGCAGTTTTTGCTTTTCAAGTGCATCGCATTAAGCTCAAGTGTGAAGCCGCCTGCCTTTCAGTGGGCAAACAGTGCTTTACTTTTGTTATTTCTATCAAGAACTAACAAGTACTGAAAAGACCAATCAGTCACTCTCAGATGTACAGGAGAATCAGGCGAGTGCTGTCGGAGAACCCGAGGAATGTTCCATTAAAGCTCAAATTATAAACAGTCAAAGAGTAAAGAGGTTAAATATGAATCCATTAGAAGACACAGAGGTGCTGCCAACACCGGCCTTCATCCTTTATTCAAAAAATATGGTCCACCTCAATGGAGACATTATTCATGACACAGAGCCATGCCAGAGACATGTGCTTATCATCAAGAGCTGTAACAAACACTGTTTCTGTGTGATACAAACCACAGGACACCAAAGCAGAGCAGAGATTCTGCATCGTTGGTCATACTCGTATGGTCCCATCGCCGGCTGGGGATCAAGTTCAGTAATCACACGAGAGAGGGTTCAGGATGTGCTAAGCAAGCGTGATGGACTTTTTTCCTTGACTCAATTCTCTTGATATTTCTATAACATTCACAGTGCGGTGGAATATATGTCTCATTTTCCAAATGTAACAGAACTGTGCTAAAAAGAATTGGTCAGTTTTAGGACAGTTTCTAGCTGAGAAGTATAAGCAGTCCCTTTGGGCCATTAGAACATGCACACTACTAAAAGTTTGGACACACCTTCTCACTCTACGATTTCCTTTGTTTTTATTATTGGCTCAATTGTAGATTAATATTAAAAACATTGCCTTTTGTTCTTTGCACACTCTGCATTTTTTTCAATCAGAGTCATGAGGTATCGACCTGGAATCATATTTAACCCTTTAATGGTGTGTTGATCTGAAAATCCAAAAACAGAGCGGGTCCACCAGACCCCTGAACGCTGGCTGAATAACAAAAATATGAACCCCATACAAGGGTTCATTAACAGGTGCCATTAGTGGAATTTCTTGCCTTCTTAATGTGCTTGGGACCATCAGTTGTGATGGTGGGGTTGGTCCTATTCCACTACGTTTCAAATGTACATTATGGCAAGAACTGTTTAACTAAGTAAAATAAAATAAAAGTCCATCGTTACCTTATTACAGAACATATTCTGGTTTGTTTAACTCTTTTTTGTTTTACTGGAAAATTCCATATATATTGGTGCTGGGCCGTTAATGGCGTTAACGCGCGGTAAAAAAAATATCGCTAAATATACATATATATAACGGCGATATATGGAATTATCCAGTAAAACAAAAAAGAGTTTTAT
>JBBPDC010000135.1:12279676-12291068 GCA_037974485.1 Hemigrammopetersius urotaenia
GTGTGTGTGTGTGTGTGTGTGTGTGTGTGTGTGTGTGTGTGTGTGTGTGTGTGTGTGTGTGTGTGTGTGTACTGGAAAGTACTGGGAAAAGGGTGCAATAATGACCACTCATTACTCAGACTTCATAAAAACAGCTCCAAGTGCCTCGAGCTTTGGAGAGTTCACAGAGCTGATTATGGCTCTTGCTCTGAACTGCATTCTAATTGATAGGGCAGGCGCAAATAATCAGTTGTTCAGCATTCTAAAAGCTTCCCATACTTGAATCAGCATTCTGCTGAACATACTTTGTTCTGTACGAATAAATGCATAAATATGAACAATACGTAAACAACAAAACTGCACTTTAAGAGGTATATTATATGATGGCCCGAGAAAAGGTATGGAAACAGATAGCTTTAGTGGCTTAAAAGGACCGTTTGGAACTGGAAAACATGAAAACAAGCCTCAACAACTGAAGAGTCTTTCACCCCCTCAGCACCACGCCTTGCTAAGCTGAGAACCCCTGGTGCTTCCTAGCTTAAGAGGGCTAATTCTTGCCCAGAATCTTCACCCCTGCTGGCCAGCGCAGTCCCAACTAATAGGCCTAGGGTTGATTACCCCCCAAAAGATCCACGGTGGCCTTCTGTTGTCCTTATTCTTGTCTTTAAGGCGAATTCCACCAATTTTTTAAAACTCCTACAGCATTAAACCATTAAGATGACACTCCTTCATTTTCCTGAAAGTATTCTGCAGAGGTCTGATCTTTTCAAAATGGTGGAAACAGAAAACAAACGTCAAAAGAGTTTAATCTGGATACAACACATTAGAGAGAGATGTTGTGCTACAATAGTTTTGCCTATGCAAGGTATAATGAGGCAAAACTGCCAAGGAAAACATATTTTTTCAGATCTGCTACCTCATAACCCCTGGTTTCTATCATCACCATTGTAAAAAATAGTTTCCCTTCGCATGAAACCACTCAGAATAGCTTTGTTTACATATCAATTATGCAGAAATGTAAAAAAACATCACCTTTTAGACACCCTTTGCAAAAGACAGCCTGCTATTCTTTACAAAAGAATAGTTAGGCTCATGTTGTTGAAGAATTAAACTACAATCTTCAGTGAAGTCTGTCAGGAAAACAAAGGTTTCCTTTATGACTGTCAGATTTCCAACTGCAACTGTATATGAATTAGCCCGAGTAGGGCAGAGAATTACCTCTCTCATTCTGAGAGCAGTCAAGTCACAGCCACAGGCCAAATCAGTTAATTATCTCTGTTAATTCCCCCTGTGCCGGGCTAATGCAATTATACGCAAACAAATACCTGCCGCCGCCACACTTTTTCTTCTTCCTCTTTCTCTGCCGCACTGTTTCTGAATGAAAGGCTCATTTAATTAGCTTGCTCGGTTAAGAGATGCGCTTTCAAAATCTCTAAACATCTCACCCCGTCTCTTCCCCGACATATTATCATCCTAAGAAGAAAAAACGCAACTATATTAAATCAAGTGAGACAAGTAAAATGGAGGTGCAGGAACTTCTCTAGTAAAGATTAGCATTTGTATACAGTGCACTCCATACTAACATCAATAGGATTTTGCTGCGTAAACCTTAGATTAGTCAAAAAGGTCAGGAGAGAACTCGGCATGGACCCGAGAGTGCTAATCCTGTGAAGAGGCAGACACACACGCACACGCACCCCAAAGCCATGTCTGTTCTGTTTCACACAGCGTTGCCAAAACAGTTTGAGACAAGCAGGAAATAAACGCAGTGAAATGCGAGCGCATCCAGGCCGCTTAGGAGCATGCAAATGCACAATACTATACCGGCAATCGATGCTTATACAGTCACGGATCGATGGCTAACGCTTGATTTATTTCCCTATAATCTGATTCAGGAGAATGTAGTGTGCGCCTTAATTACACATGTAGAGGAAAATTACTTTAAATTAGCCTCTTGACATGGATCTCTAAATCAGAGACCACTCGAGTCCATGCGCTGGACCCATGAGAACATACTAAAGGCAACAGAGATCCTGCACATTAAACCATCTGGAAGATAGAATGAGACATTACCAAGTATAGGAACAACCTCCAGATGTGACCATCACTCAGTAAGATAGTATACAGCAGTAAGTTACTTTGGGACGGATCTAGTGTTTCTGCAAAGTTGTGTCTGGAAGCCCCATTAAAGACGTCTGGTTTTAATGTGAAATACATTATTAACCTTTAGCTGTCAACATTTCTGGCCAGTGTCGGGTTGTAAAGAGGAATACTAATGTTAGTATTGATTACCTTCTCGTCTAGAGTTAATTACTGACCGCAAAGTCTCAGCACAAACAGTTTTAGCAGCCATAAGTGGAGCTTTTTTTATCTATTGATTCAGTTCTGGACTAGTCTAGCATCTGATAAGTTGGATCAGAGAGAAAAGAGTAATATTTATGATCAAGAATTATAATTCAATTGATTTTTTTTTGTATTTATTGCAGTGTATATATTACAAGACACTGCAAAGAATACAGTTAATGCTGAATGCGCTTGGTCAATGTTCTAACATTAGTGACTAGATCACATTCTCCTTAGAATAGCACACTAAGACATACAGCAATGTAATTTATCACAATAATTATAATCATCAGATTATTCAGCTCTACTCAGTGCCTATTAAGTAAAGAACAGTACAGTAATGTATGTATTATATATTACATTTATTTATGTGGCCTTTATCTTGTCAGAACATGTCAAATAGTTCATTATGAAAATATCACACTGGGCACAGTGATGAGAGACGATGGAGATGTCTCATTCCCTCCATTACGAGAACAATGTAAAGCAGCTATGGACCATCTGCACAGAAGAAGAAGCCTTTAACACCTGCTGTTCCTCCCTCACCCACAGAGAGTGTAAGTTAGAGTGCCTCCCCAGAGCGAGGTTACAGCCTCTACTGTCCATGGGGCTCCGACGGGACCCGTCAGCGGGAGTTAAATAGAAAGGTCAGTGAGTGTAAACCCCATGGAGGAAAAGCACGCGAACCGTCCAACCCCCAGGCCCCACATCAGATACAGCAGGGTCTTGGGATTTGATCCTCCATTACACGCAGTTCTATACTGTGAGTTACAACATACAGTCTCTATAGATTGAAAGCTCACGATCTGTATTGCACCATTTTTCTGCAACATTATCATCCACTGACACATTTGCTGAACATCGTCATATACTGTACCATGTAATGTAATGTGTCAATGTACCATGATTAGTATGGCTCTGTGTGTCCTCCCCTCTTTGTATCATAAATGCCATTCACATCATATATTATCATATGCATATGCTATAATCAAGTGTTTGCCTCATTCTGACTTTAAAGTATCTTCAAGGAGGACAGACTAGGGGCCTTCTTCCCGGTTCCACACAACTGATATGATTCTGAATACAAGAATCGATTCTAAACAGCTCTGATTCCACACAGCCTTAAATAATCGGTTCTTTTAGGTTTTTTCATAAAGCTGAACTTTACTCTCTGATTTTAAATGTCAAGAATTTCACATAGTACACAGTTAAAGTTACAAATGTATCACTCACTGCCCAGTTCATTAAAACAAAGCTGCAAAATAGCTTTCAATTCACTGTTCTTGTGATGTCGCAAAACACTTTTACAAATGTTAGCCCCACCCATATGCACTCGAGTTATATGACTTTTTAAATGAAGCACAAAACAAACAATGCAGTCAATCAGAACAGAGGTCGTTTACAAAATAAATACACCAATGCATCAGAGTTAAAGACACACTAAGAAAAACAGTCTGTATCATTCTGAGGGGAAAAGAGAGGTGGTCATGGAGAAATGATTTATGATTTGGCACATAAACCAACACAAACACTAAAAGAGCAAAACATGGGGAATATATGCTTTTTAAATGGTTCTTTGCATGGTAACATGATTCTTTTCTATAATCCATACTGAAAAACTGTATGGATCTTTAGAACTAGAAAGGTTTTAACCAACATTACAAGCCAAAGAACCTGTTTGTTTCTATTTAGAACATTTTTGGATGAGTGTACTACACAGATGGTTTGTCTCAGATAAATACAATTCTCGAAGCTATCAACATAAAACCAAAATAATCTAAATTCACAAGCGAGTAAAAATCCAATTATTTTAGCCTGAGCCAGGATGCACCCCAATGTCTTTGATAAATAGTGGGTTGTAGGAATTATGCTAAAGCAGTGGCACTTGAAAAAGACAGGCATACAGGTGTTTTGTATAGTTTGAATTGTTTTTTTATATTTTTTACTGAAATATATTGAGAAACTGCAAGTATCTTGAATATAAGTGGCCACATTTGCAGCAATAGGTCATTTGTAGAGTTCTAATTGTCCAGTAACTGCGGCAGCTGGTTAGGGAGTTGTTTCTGTGATCAGAAGGTTGTGGATTTGGATCCCAGGACTGCTAGTAGCTGAGGTGCCCTTGAGTAAGATACCGTCTCCACACACTGCTCCCCAGACGCTATGTTCCTGGCTGCCTGCTGCTTTTATGCTGTTCACTTTGTGTGCTGTGGTGTGTTCACATATGACAGAATGGTCACTTTACACTTACAGTAACAGCGCGATCTATGGCCTACTGTGGTGTATTCCAGCAGCGTGCAACTCTAGAGTCCTGCACAACTTACTCTGTTACTCAATAACACTGGTTATAACCATCAAACTCTGTCTTTACCCCTGGAGAAGCCTGTAGGAATAATGACCACATGCATAGTCAACTCTGAGTAATGAACACGCACTTTCAGGGTTTGGTTTGGAATCATGAGCAAGTCATTATTTCTACTGTCAGAGCTTCTGCCAGAAGAACAAACTATCGGAGAAAGTTTGATGTTTCCGCGGGTAGGTTTCCACCTGTCTGTTCTACCTTTCAGTTAGGACACAACGTCACGTTTAGCCACTAGGCTACATGTCAGTACTCGTCACATAGAGAAATGTAGGTGACAGCCATGTATTGTGAGTGACAATACCAAGGGCAACTGTAAAAATGTCCCTGTTATTACAAGACAGATCTAGACACTAGACACATTCTTCCTGGAGAAGAAAGGTGTTGTGAAAGAGTACTGTTGGCACTAGGATTGGGAGACATACTGGAATATAAGTGATCGTCAATGCAACACTATGATATGAACTTTCTACATACCGTGATCACAAGATGCCTCATTAGCATTCAACCAGGTTAACAAGAAACTGTATTATTACTTTGAAGGCCTAACATTTAACAACAAAAAATATTCTTGCAACAACAAACGACAACAACAACAATATTAACAACAGCAACAACAACAATAATAACAATGACTATTATTAATATAATATTATAATATAATAATTTTTTTAGCTTATACTAGCTATTTTTATTATTTTTTATTTCTTTTTTTTTCATTTCTTTAAGTATAAACAATTTTTTTACAATTATTTACAATGCCCAACCCAACCTAGCATGTTATGTTACAACTAGGGCTATTATATCAGTATGTTTCCTATATATATTGTGTGTATATATACACTACGGGCCCAAAAGAGATGCGGATCTCATGATGCGGCAGATTATAAATACATTACAATACAATAATACAATAATAGTATATTATATTAATTATATCATGACATAACACAATATCTTCATTTGTTTATTTATTTATTTCCTTATTTATTTTTGTTTTACAGTGAATACGTAAAAACAGCTGCCACAATGTGTTGGAAGCGCTGGGCCAAAGAGAGCGTATGAATCACATGACAGCAGCAGCAGCAGCGCTGGTTCAGGTGAGCTTCTCTTTGTTATGCAGATGAGTTTGTAATCAGGCTGCCTTTGTCTGGGAGGAAGGCGTGCGCTCCTGGAGATGTGCAGACTAATCCACACTGTTTATGTTTGCCAAAAACAGTCTGTGACATGCAGCGGCACCGTATCTAGAGTGCTCTTGGATCAGCCTCTCCAAAACCGCATCAAACCTCAGCGAGGTTTACACTGGTCCTCATGTAAACTCACACACGCTGGAAATGATTATGATCTGACTGACGATTTATTTTCTCTCTTCATATACAGAACTCTCTGACAGATTGAACATTTTCACATAATGCAAACTGTTTACACATTTAAACAATATGTGCGTATATTGTATTAGTGTCTATTACATATATATATGTTTCACTGAACACCCCTATTTTGTTTGTGTATATGTGTGTGTGTGTGTGTGTGTGTGTGTGTGTGTATGTGTATATGTATGTATGTATCTGTGTGCGTCTTAAACCCAAAAAAATACCACAATGCTGATTTCCTCTCTCCTGTCCTTCTCCAGCGATGCTGGCCAAGAAGTGGGCATCTGCTGGCTCAGGCACACACAACTGGGCAGTCACTCTCCACCAAGTGTGTTCAGCTGCTCTACACTGCTGGGGAGCAGCTGGTCGATAAGACAGTGTCTTGGAGTGTTTTGGAAGAATGTGCTTGCCCCCACTCTCCTGGATCAGGTAGAGCTGAAGTAGATGAGACTGAGTCAGCAGGTTGGGACTGGTGACCCAAAACCGCGCGATAAAAATCTTAACTTCAAAACATTAAAAGTATGAACATTTGTAACAGTGTATGGAAATCGTGACTGACCCTCAGTCTCCTCTGGTGGTCTCTCGTTTGCTGTATTTGACTGAGAGCATGAATTAGTTCAGGTTTTAGCTCATTTGCACATGATTCTGATAAAGATATGCTATCTTGTTATGCATTTTTGTAGTAAATGATTAGAAGCAAAAAAAAATAACATGAAATGTAAAAAAAAGCATAAAATGCCAAAGATCAAATTTAATCTTGTTCTCAGAATGGAAAATTAAACCTGAAAATATATGAATTGTTACACACCTACTTCTGTCACAGCAGAACCTACGCTGTACAGTCCTATGCAAAAATAAACGTAAATCTAGTGTGTACTCGCAGTTTTATTAACAGCATTTTCATAACAACAAGTCAACAACAGAACACGGGTAACATTCACGTTTCTTTTCTGTGCAGTCCGCGGACCGGTACCACATGACCCACGACACTCTTAAATTTGGCTTTTCTTCTGACAATTGCACAATTTCTTTTAAAAATTTCTTTTTATTCATATTCTAAAATATATATTAAATAGACATAAAAAGTGCCATAACCTTTACCCAGGCCACATATTTTGCAATGTGTCAAAGTCAGCAAATAAACAGGATTTGCACATTAAAGCTTATTGCTTGCAGCCCAAAAAAGTCTATGCCTTTTTAAATATATTTTTCCTGTCATGCGCAAAATCTACAAGGGCTAAAAAAGAGCAGTTAAATGGCCCTACCACTAGCAACTATTATCAGGAGGGCTGAATTTATGCAATTACAGTTTTTTAATTAGCCCCATAAGACGACAAGGCGGCTGGAACTTCATTAGCCAACTTGTCCAACTGCTCACAGTGCTACAGCGTGCTCGGTGTAAAATAAAAAAAATATTTAAAAACACTGAGATCTGTGTGAGTGAAAACAAATACGCTCCTCGTGTTTCCCGAAACCTGAAACCGTGACAGTTCACATCTGTTTTAAAAATCTAGCTCGTCGTGCGACTTTTTTCGTGATACATGCTTGGGAAAGGCACCGGGCAGGCATAAGATTACATAAACATGAAATGAATAATGTGAGCATGCATATGCATGGCAAAGCCCTGTTGCTTACAACTCTGGCTGCGTTTCATTTCAACGTGCTCCGCAGATCAACATGGACGAATGGAAGGAAGCATTTCACTTTGCATCTGGCCACCATGAAGACAGAACTGCTGGTGGAAAGGAGGCCAGAATGTGAAGAAATGGCCAATTCACATTGATGGTTGCAATTTAAAAGTTAAATATTAGGCCTTTGCGGATTAGGTAGGTTATAGGGGCCTTCGCGTCCGTGTTGGTACAAAAGCAGGGTTTAACTGAGCTGCAGACGTGCCTAAGTACAGAGTGCAGACACTCACTTTCTCTAAATGCAGACTGGAACGATTATCACCCCAAGGTGAAACAAGACAGCTATCATTTAACTATTTTAGGAAAAAAGGAGCACCTAAATCCCACAGGGCCCCAACTCCACCTTCCACAGAGCCTTGGTTTGCTTAAAAAAAAAAAAGAAGGATAAAAAGGCACAATTTTCTGTAACATATAGGTCTCGATTGTCCCCATTTCCACGCTGGTCCCAGCCTAACACAAAGCTAGTTTATGGTAGAAACTCTACCCGGCTCCTGAGCGTAATGGATACAGGCCTTTCAGCTCAAACCTGTTTTGAATCTGAGCTCACAATTTCACGAAATGTACGTCCAATGAAAAACTCATGTCATTACAACTGTCACAAATGCTTTCCCTTTTTCAGGGACTGTGCGTTCGCAAGCCATTTTTGTTATCAAGATCTGAACTAACCAAAGCGTGCAAATCTCTCTCTTTTTTTTTTTCTCTGAACAGCTACTGGTTTGGCAAGAGGAATAAAGAGACATGTGAAAGCAATCACTGTTCTTAACCTGCAAAGCACAGCCTGTTAATATCATCAGGCAAACTGAGTACACAACAGAACAGCCTTGAATCTAATGGCCTGGTGTTCGGCGTTGACGTTTGGAGCTGATGCAGTTTCGCCGCCGCTGCACAATATGGTACCAATATGAGTAAATACGATTTTAATGCAACACCTTGCATTTATATTTTTATATCCTGCAGGCTTCCTTGGATTGGAAATTGACTCCTCATAATTTTCATTAATATAACACCTTCCAATCAAATATTTATATTTCAAACAAATATTTACATTCAATTTACAATTAAAATCAAGTAAAAACATTTTCGATGTTTTTAACATTTAATAAAAAATCCTCCAAGCCGGTACTGAACTCTAGGCTTCCTGAAGAGAGCAAAATTGCAATTTATGGCTACTGTGAAGAGAGGTTCATTAGAAAACACCAGCTGCTATTCATTATGTGCCAACGTTTCTCAACGAACCAATAGAAAAGGACCAAAATGAACCATTATTCTAAATAACAGCATATGCTAAATGCCTAAATGTAAGATTAAATGGCTTACGAAACATTAAAAGTTACCTTTTTTTTCTTCGCGTGTAAACTGAGCTACATCAATAATAGAGATTGCTTTGAATTATTATGACCAGAATCAGTGCCTTTGCTGTGTTACCTATACATCAGACCCATCTAAACCTCAGCAGAAGCACGCATCTGGACCTTTGATTGGTCGGGACATTCACAGCACTGTTCTGATTGATTAGCGAGTTCACTTGTACGCTTCAGTCTTCAGGGTCTTTATGGCAAAAGTGAATATTGCAACAATACCGTAATAATGAAGGAACGATACATCATGCAGCCATATGTGGGTGTAAACCTCTGATGGACAGCACCGAGCTCTGGCCACTGTCCTCCAAAGTAAAACTCCTGCTTTGTTACATAAATGACATTTTTTAAAATCTGTTTGAAATGGCCTTGCTGCTCTGCTGAAGAAGAAAACTGACTCCTGCAGTACTGCAGTCTGGACATCAAGGCCAACAGGACGCAACTTGCCTACAAGTCAAATCATAAAAGTTACGAAACATACTCCAATACGATTAAAGACGTTTTTTCAGTCCCACATCAAAAAAAGAAAGAAAGAAAAAAAAGCTGCTCGCATCTTCAGAATATGTGTGTGTGGCTCTTTAGCAAACAGCACATGTTTATGAAGGCACTCTCTGTATGATTCATAAAAATGGCCCAGACTGGGCTTTGAAGGGAGATCGATTACGGTGGTCTCAGCAGGGGGGTGTGTGTGTGGCGCTCTCTGTGATATCACTGTAGAGGGCAGGAATGTGGTATGTATCCGGGAAACTCCCTTTACGTTCTCCTTCACACAGCCAATTAGGTGAACTGCCTGGACCTGACCAACACAGCCTTTTATTATACTCAAAGATAAGATTTCATCACAGAAGTATTACAGGTTATGTTGCATCTGGTGTAAGAGCTCAAATTAAATGGTGTGGAGTCATGAACAGTGATGAAACGGCTACGTTATCAAAGCAAATAATAAAAAAAAAACTATTTACTCTCAGAACATCTTCTTTGATGGGTTAGATCTCCATATTCTTGGCTGAGGTTGTTAAACATGTATGTAACACCCTCCCCGTTTGCCTTCATTAACATGTATCCAAAAATCAATTTTTCCCTAAGAGACCCTATTATTTATCTCCCCCTTCTGGACATCCACTGCACAGTGTAGTGAAAATGTCTCCTATGCAAATGCACTCAAAAAAAGTATTTGTATGATACAGTCTTAAAAACAGGTGAACATGAGCTACAGATCATCTATAAACACATCCAATGTTAAAAATCAAAAATTAAATGTATAAAATTTAAATAAGAAGTAAAAACTGCAATAGTTTAAAAACATAAAATTCACTCACCAGCCCATATATGGTTCATATAGTGAAACTCGGGTGCAAAAACGCGTTTAAAAGCCAACACATTTGCATATATCCATCTTTTCAGCCTACAGACCTTTAAGCTCCACCCACTGAAGTTATAAGGTGCGTTTCAGCCCAGATGTCCAACCAACCTCATTTTCATATATCAAAACTAATCTGCTTAATTCTCAGCGATAAAGAAAGGTTGAAAAATGATCATATAAGGCGAAATTATACAATTATATAAATCGTACAAATATTATAAATCCAGCTCAGCAGAAATAACACAACACAAGAAAAATAAAGGATATGGGTCCTATACAGTGCACTCAAAATAATCAGCGCATGAACTTAATTTAATTATGCCATGCTTTTCCATTCAGTTCAATACAGTACAGTCAGCAAATTGAGACCCTGTTACCTCAGTACAAAACAATTTTAATTAATGTCCATTCGCGAGCCAAACAACCCCCTCGGTTTCTTTTCCGGGGTGTGGAAATAAAGGCCAGGTCGTCACGGAAACAGCGTCTGTCCTGTGAGTACGTCTCCAGTCCCAAATTTGCTGCCTGGTCAAGGTGGCCTATGAGCGTCCCTCTGAAATCGGACACCCGCTCGCCAGAGAAACAACTGGAACCAGCACTAATTGAAATTTTGCATGCAAAGTGACAATGGCCAGGCCCTGGGCAGCGTGGATTAGGGAGCTGAATGGGAGCGGATTCTTTGTGAAAGCCACTGTGGAGGCTCTGCGGAGGCTGGCTGACGAGCACGCCGCATCTGCTCGCTCGGGCTGACTGAGAAAACACAGGATTGTGAGCGGCCGCCCGTTTTTACCTTTATCTAATCCAGTTTCAGAGAAGAGAGGGGAGGGGGGGGGGGGGGGGGGGGGGGGGGGGGGGGGAGGGGGGGGGGGGGGGGGGGGGGGGGGGGAGGGGGGGGGGGTGGGGGGGGGGGGGGGGGGGGGGGGGGGGGGGGGGGG
>JBBPDC010000135.1:12306205-12355261 GCA_037974485.1 Hemigrammopetersius urotaenia
GTGCTTAAGAATTCCACGACTGTTTCTTACCTGAAAAACAGCTTAAATCTGAGTCAGCTATTTAACCGAGATACTGCGGTCAGAGCATCTATACAACAACTGTCCAAATAAAAACTAGCCAACGTCTAACCCAACAATACATAAGCCCTAGAGAAGAACATAAGTCAAGGAATTTATTTTTTTTTTAAATAAGAAATCAGATTTATTTACATACATGGTCTGTACGAGGCACGGCAGTTTGAAATGTTTAAAATGTTTGCATTTTAACTCTGATTACAAAAAAGAGAAGAACATTAAGTCACGCTTTATGCCTTTTAAAAAACAAGTAAGGCAGGCTCTCAGCAGACTCTGTTGAATCTGAAGCCCATGTAAAGCCTATTTTCAGTCACTTCTCAGCTCCCTGTCTATCCCAGAGGACACAAGCACACAGGTCAGCAAACAAGGGCAAGAAAATGACCCTGGTCATGTCCGCCATGTCTCCATCCTTCTATTCCTCCATCCCCCCCCACCTCTTTCTCAAACAGACATGGGGCGAGTCCCTCTTTCTGTAAACGAAGATGCCACTGTGCACTGATCTGCAATCAGTTGAGGCTCAGTTGAGGCTGTGATGTGACAAAAAACAGGGCTGCTCAGTCCGTCACTCTGTCATTGCTCCCAGGGTTGAGAGGAGGGAGGGGGTGGGGGTGGGGGCAAGGGGTTCACTTTCTTCCACCAAGTACACGCTAAAGCTGCTGACAGATAAATCGATAGCTGCCAGTGTTCCTCTCACCCCCCTCTTGTGGCCTGGGACACAGGTGTCATGGAGGTGTCGTGGAGGATGTTGCCAGCTGAAAAGAGCAAAGGTCAAAACAAGCGGTCACTGACACGATATTTACTTTCATGCGATAATTCAGAAAAAATAAAATAAAATCACAAAATTTCCCCAGACAGCTCAGACACAACAGAGCAGCCGAGACACGTTTGATTTCTGGAGTTTGCTTCTTTTTTCTTGCACCAGCTAATGTGTCTAACAACAGAAGCTCACTAATTATCGTCAGCCTAAAACACATTTTGTTATATGATTCCTGACACTGTATGACAGAAACAATAGCAGCAGTTTCTGTCTTGAAGCCTGGATTTGGTCTACACGTTCATTTTTACAGATACAGTATCAAACAGTGCCAGAAGCCACACAGATATTTTCCCACAACACATTTACAAACAAGATCTGATCCAAACAGGAGCCACCGGAATGTACAGTGCTGGTTCTAGACAGTAATTAGAGACAGTAATCAAATTAGCAATGCTTTGTTTTGTTTGGTAATTATTTGGTAATTTTATCTCTAATTACTTGGTAGTCAAGCTAATGTACTGCCGGATGGATGGATGGATGGATGGATGGATGGATGGATGGATGGATGGATGGAAATTCCAAAGAAATACTCATTCAAGTTTAAGGCAAAAGTATAATCATGTAGGCACACAATATCCATTATATGTTGGCGAATCTAGGCCACCAAACAGGGTTTGACTGATTGATAACATGTGGGTCACAACAAGTGGGGTAATTTAGGCTCTCAGGTTCAGAGGAACGTACACACAGGGAGCTCTAAAGCGATGGACTGATAAGGAACAGAAACACAAACAGACCTATATATACAAAACTTAATCCTAACCTGAACACAATGCAGTTGGGAAACTAAGGATCAGGTCAACAGAAAACAGCTGAGAACCAAAGGCACGTGATACAGGAACTAAACAGGCTGACGTTTCAAAATAAAAGAACCAGAGCATGAACAAAGAGAACAGAACCAGAAAACCCAACTAAAAAGCAGTGGCCTTAACCCGCCACTGGCCGGACCGTGACACACTGTTGTCACTTTTATTCTTATGTAAAGAGCATAATTAATTAATGTTCATTTTAAAAAACAGTGAAAATGACAGGAAAATCACTGCTAAGAAGAAAAGTAGTGGACAGTTTTGTTGACAGGTATGAGCTGAATCATCAGCAACTAAACATCAAGACAGAAGAACTGCTGGTGGACAGAAGAACTGGTGGTGGACCTGAGAAGATCAGGATCTCCTGCCAGCTATCCATTAGAGGGGTGGATGTTAAAGAATACCAATAGCATGGTGTGTACATGGAATATGAGTCTGTAGTGGCCAGCATTTTTAAGCTGTGGTGTGTTGAGGTGGCAGCATGGAAGTGGCAGACACAAACAGACTCAACAAACTGATCAAGAAAGTGGGCTCAGCAGTGGGTGACAACTTGGAAACTGTGGCTGAAAGAAGACTATTGTCTAGACCTCAGTCCATCATTGCTGATCACCCACTCCACAGTGTTGTGGCTAAACTGAGAGGCACTTCTAGCTACAGACTCAGCAGCATAAAGTGCTCCCCTGAACACCACAGGAAAGTCTTCCTCCCCACCGCTGTCTCTATAACTTCTCCCCAACACACATACACACATCTGTGTAATAACCTGCTGCAAACAAAATGAGAGACATGGTCACCAAGGTGCTTCTTGAAGAGGTGGGTCTTTAGACAGTGAGGGACAGATCTGATCGGAAGAGGGAGTTCGTTCCACCACTGGGGGGCCAAGACTGCTCTTCTCTTGAGCAGCGGAGGCTCAAGACGAGCCATGCTTGAAGCCCTGAGAGGACGAGAAGGGCAACATTATTCAATGCAACATTATTTACCTAGTAGTTTTACCAAAGCAGTTTGTATGCAGATTTTTTCAGAGTATTTTTGAGTTTTAATTTGATTTATTTAAGCCTTTATATCTAATTGTTCTTGTCTCTGTGTCTCCGTGTGACTGTGCAGTCACAACATTTCCTCTGGGATCAATAAAGTTTTCTGCTTCTGATCGTTCCGATTGGTTTGCATGCAAAAATTAGTGATGCAACTGTGGAGCCACCTGTTGTAGACATGAAACAGAGGTTTTGTTTTTTCAGACAAATATTTCACTGTTTTATCTAAAATTGCACAGCCAGTTTCTTTTCTGCCTATACAGAGTATAAAATAAGCATGGACAGAACATTCATATACTTTAAATAAACGAAGCCTGCTTCTGAACGTTGGAAAAATCTGATGCAGTGAAGGAGTCTGATTTGTTCTCCTCATGTCATACAGGGCCCCTGAGAAGGACTCAGGCCCTGTTCACAGCTGGCATTAACATGCGTCTTGGGTGATCCGATCATGAGTGGACAGGTCTAAGCACGGTGTGAAATCACCCAGGAGATCCGATCCCTCAGACCACTTTCAGAGGTGGTCTGGGCCACTTACGGCTACATTCTTTCAGCAGTGTGAGATTTGCATACTGCATAGAGAGACTTTGAGATGCTTGTTAAATTCAGCTTCTTGGCAGAAATACATGTCAGAGCAGCATCCTGATAAGTCTAATTTTGCAGTGATAGCCAAGTATTTAAATATAAAAACTTCTTCCAGGAAATCTAACATGCCTTATATCAAAATACATTTGAAGTTATAAACCCTTTGGGTTCCGCAAAAAACTAAACACAAGACTTGGGCTGTCTATCCGCCCCCCAATTCAATCAGATGTTAATCACATGCACCTCTATATGTTGTGTGAAGAGAAAACTTCTCTGAGTTAGTGGAGATGGCCCAAAGTTGTGTGGCCCACCACACTAGAGTAGTCAAGACCACATTTTGTCAAGTCTAAGATCGGGACCAAGACTGCTTTTGTTTTGTTGACCACTGTATGTGCTTTCAATGATATAATTTTTCATGGTGACAAAACCGTCATACAGACATGTTGCTAGCAGAAAGTCTTTTTGAGAGTGACAAGAATACACCATATGGACCTATTTTTCAGGGTTTGGGCAAGGCCCCTTTCTTCTAATGGAGGGCAAAACCTCTTAGCATATCAAGACATCTTGAACAAGACATCTTGACCAATGTCATGCTTCCAACTTTGTAGACCCAGTTTGGGGAAGAACCTTTTCTGTTCCAGCATGACTGTCCCAGTGCACAAAGCGAGCTCCATAAAGATGTGGATGGATGAGTTCCGTGTGGAAGATCTTGCCTGGTCCACATAGAGCCCTGACCTCAAACCCATCCAACACCTTTGGGATGAACTGGAAAGAAGATTGTGAGTCAGGCCTTCTTGACCAACATCAGCTCAATAGAATGAATGGGCACAAATTCCCACAGAAACTCCAAAATCTTGTAGGAAGCCTTCTGCAAAGGTGGCACCAAATGATTAAACTCTACATATTTGAATGCAATGTCGTTAAAGTCCCGGATGATGTAATGGTCAGGTGTCCCAACCAAGACAAGTGAGAGTCCAGATACCAGCCAGACAACTCTGAGACCGTATAAAAATGTCTCAAGGCCAGACTTGAGTCCAAGACTGAGTCACGTACTAAAGCCATGCACAACACACCATCAAGATGTGCAATTCAGCAGTTGAACAGTTGGTACTCCAAACTTTCAAGGATTAAAGTTAAGTTATGTTAAATTCCTTGAAACATTTAAATCTTTTTCTACCATGTTTGCCATATTGTTGGCCATTTCAAAATGGGCTGTCTTAAGGTGTAATACTGTACAAGTAAAAAAGCCATTAGATTAAACTCGATCTGATTCAGCTCTGTGTGCCCCAGCCCTGTAGGATGAAGGCTTGTAAGTCAGGTCTTTCAGAACTGGAATTTTTTAAGACTCAGGCCTGTGATTATTGCTGACAGATTGCAAGATACATCAGATGATGTTTGGCAACTAACTCAGCAGCTGAAAGACATTGTTGATATGATTTGTGCTCAGACCATTTCTGTTTCTCCAGTTGCTTACTTGGACATTTCTCATTCACGAGTATTTAGATTCCAGAAAGCTGTTGTTTCTTGAAAACAGACTTAAGCCTAAGCATCCATATTTACATCTTTATCCAGGTTTGATTCTAAAGTTTGGCCCGTTCAATAGATTGTGTACACTATGCTTTGGAAGTAAGCACCATTACTTCAAGAGATGTGCAAGGCATGCAAAGAATTGTACCCTCTTCTCTCTGAAAGGGATTCGATTATTCAGGCTTACAGAACCATCCAGCTGGTTCAACAGTTCAGCCAGGTTTAGAAGTAAACACAGCACTCTCTCTGTTGTACTCAAGTCTTTAAAGTGAAGCAGTTGAAGACCAGCACAAAGGTCATTGTAGGAAGGTTATGGGCACCAGATATAAAAAGTACTGCAGTTCATCTCTAGGAAGGATGAAACTGTGGAGTTTGGTTAACATGTGGTTATTTGTATATAACAGTTTTTGGTTTTTGGGGTAAAAAAACAATATCACTCCTTTTTTTCGAAAGCTTGGGGTCCCATTTAGCATTTGCTTCCCACAAGGACTGCCTCAAACCCAGACAAATAGGACACCCACATCAGCCTCTCATGTTATTGGGTACAGATGCGATGTGACATTGGAAAATAAAGAACTAAAAATAAAAAATGAAGGTGCAGCCAAAAATAGGGTTGGTTGCCTAAGGGCAGCACCATGCCATAGAGGGTTAAAAATGATTATATGGTTCATTTTCTAATGAGAGTGCTTGAAGCTGAATTTCTTCCTCTACACCATCTGTACTCAGCAATGCCTATGAATGAAAGGATGTGCTGTCTGGCATTCGATATCGGGCTTTTAACCATTGATGGCTTATGTACAGTCCCACTGAAGCACAGTATTGTGTCAGCGTAACAGCTGGGGTTTGCTGACATATGTCTATGGAGTTCGTGGATGAAACTGAGCAAAACAGCATAAGCAATGTCACGATGTGGTGCCAGATCATTTCAACTGGAAGGACGCTGGAACAAGCTTTGAAGCCGATTGTAGTGGAGGCCAGAATTGGTATCCATATTTAGGAGGCAGATTTAGTGTCCATATTTAGGCCAATTCAAGTTAGAAGGATGTAGAGCATTTGTCTATTCATTAATTATTCAAGCCGCTTTACCTTTAACCAGGATAACAGGGAGGGGGGGTTGGGTTTGGGGGCAGTCCAGGACAGGTCCCCAGTACATCACAGGGCAGACACGCAGGTAAATATGTACACACACACACACACACACATACACACTCATTCCCTCACACCTAGGGGCAATTTTGCATCTCTAACCCATTTGACATGCGTGTCTTTAGACTGGGGGCAAAAACTGGAGCACCTGGGAGAAACCCACATAGACATGCAAACAGGGAACATGCAAATTCCACTTAGAAAAGACCCTTTGACTGCCCTGACCCTGACCTTCTTACTATGAGGCAACAATGTCAACTTGTAAAAAACTATATATTTATTATGCAAATAACACTGGGTAACATTTTTTGGAAAATATGTTTTATTGCATTTTTTTATGTTTCTTAGTCAAGTTTTACACAATGGTTCTAGAGATAAACTAAATTTCATGTATATTTTTCATTATAAGTTTCTTAGAATACGACTATTATTTTTATATTAGTCTTACTGGTGCGTGTGTCTCATGCTCAATGCATGAGAGTTGGCACCCCTGTTATCTACATGTTAATACGGAAAAAGTTATAAATATAACAAAAGACCATGTCAGCCGAGCTGCCAAGTTTCGTTTCTAACTAAACCCTTGAAGCTACTTGAAAATAAACATTACCACTGAAATCAGCGTGCAGAGATTGTATAAGAAACACTACAAAATGGAATGAAAGAAATTGCTGTTGCCTGGAGTAATTAACCAAACCCTTCATATTGTGAAAAGAGAATGAAGTCTGATGTCAGTGTGAATTGTAAACGTGATAAAGTAGACCTGGTGTAAAGTAGACATGGGCAGTATGGCAAATATATAATAGCATGATATATTTAAATACCAAGTCACATTGAAAAAATCAATCAAAGAGTGTAATATGCACTGCGCTGAATTTAAATGTAATTAAACGGGATTAAATATACGCGCTTTGTGGTGAAACATGCATTTTGCCAGAGTTCTTTAAGTACCAAGGACCTTCATAATATTAAATAATTGAATGAGAAGAAAAGTGCCCTGACTCTGTCTGTCTCAGTCCTCAGCTTCTTCATCACTCTTTTCCAGTCATTCCAATGGTGAATCAAACTGGGCTGACATTTTCCAGATACCATAGAATAAATGTTTTGAATACTTCATGCAGTGTTTGGATGGATATAAAAGTCAATTGTTGTGGTTTCTGAGATAAAGGTATGCTATTTATCAGGCAAGTGCCATACTACTGGAGCTGCAAACGAATGGTGGTCAAGAACAGAAAATCCTCACAAGATGTCACTGATGGTGATGTAATTGGGCAGGAGTTTCACTCATTGGTTAAACAGCTACAAGCCAGTTACAATAGGGTAGCAGTTTTACCGTATTGGACGGACGTGTGCTACTATATATTTTATAGTGAAGTGCTGGCAATCCAACATGCCATTTTTGACATTTTTTACAGGGCACATAAAAGAAGTCAGACATCAGTAGCAGTAGTTCTAACTAGACAGTAATAGTAGTTCTAACTAGACAGTAATACATGCGAACTGAGATGGACCCTCCTGCAAGCTCATGCAAGCATTCAGTCAGTAAAAATCAGTGTAAAGGAAACCCCTTCTGTCCTTTATACAGCGATAGAGACACATGGTAGTTCACAGTGAGCTCTGACTCTACACGCTGAAATGATTTTACTGTAGCCAAAGGTGACACGCATGTGATGTAAATCCTCTACTGGCTAATCTGAAGTCTGCAGCACATAGCAATACAGTATCAGCTTAGAACTGCCTACTATATTCATTATTAAATGATTTAATTTTCACGGTGGGATCCACACAAATAAAAAAAATCCAACTGTGCATGACAAAATATGTCATTATTTATTAATTGGATTTTTCTGCTAATGGCATTTTGTTCCTTTGTTAAACGCTCCAGTCACTGCTGCGTACAGCGCCTTCTCCGATTGACCTATTTTTAAGATTCCCCTCTTCAGCTAAACTGCAGTTCTGCATGCCAAAGGAACAGCTCCTAATTCCATTAGAAAAGACAAAGAACACTCAATTCTGATTCACACACAATTCTCCACATAAACACAGACACACACAGACACACACAGACACAGACACACACACACACATATACATAAAAGTCACTATCAGTGTAATGGCCAGGTGTCCCAATACTTTTGTCCATATAGTGTACATAATATCCCATATATTTGGTCATTTCATTCTCAGATTGCCCCAATCAACATGAACATTGATGTGTTTGTTTAGGGCAGAGGTTTCTGGCTTGTCCCTTCATGCTAGCGTACCCTACAGTGGGTCAGGTACAATTCACTTTTTGGGCAAAAATTCAACAACTGTTTAGCCAAAAATGGCTAAATTCTTATGGCAACTTGGCCTCTAGGAGTAGTGAATAATGATGACGCAAGAATCTAGTGCTTCACCAGTCAATATCTTGTGACAAAAAGATTCAGACTTACTGACACCTTGTGTGTTTATGCATGTATTAACTGGTGCACGGGTTCTGCTGTGTGTGTGCCATGGTTCATCTCTTAACTGCACACCAGTGTAATTCTGAGATCAGTGTGTGTGTGTGTGTGTGTGTGTGTGTGTGTGTGTGTGTGTGTGTGTGTGTGTATTGCCTCGTGCCCTGCTGAACTCTGTGGTGTTATTTGGCTCCTGTCAATTCCTCTTTAACCCTGCGGCATCTCTGCCTGTTTAATCTATGTCAGAAAAGCAAGTTCACAGGGCAACTCCAGTGCAGCACATATGAATATAAAGCTGCCCAACACTGTAAAATCAATGACTTCAGCAGAGTAATTAACATGCCTGATTAACAACCGAACGGTACAGACAGTGATGTTAAATACCACTGTTGACCGATAAAGACTTTCCTTGTGCTTATAAAGCTGACCCACTTTATAATTATAGTGACTCCTTTCTTTTTTCATTCTGATTAGGCACACAGTGTGCTGTCTCCTTATTGTTGCTTAATCTGAACCATAGTTCTGCATGGAATTTAAAGAGGCTGGCATTAAAGCTGATCTAACATATGCAGAGTCCACTGTTTGTGCACACAGTGTCATTCAGTGGTTTGATGGTCAGTTGTTTCATTGGGAGAAACATTTCAACTCTTTTCTTACAGTAGTGCTAGTAGGAATCAGTGGTCATGGTGTTTACAGTGGTTATAGCCATATTTAAAATCACACTCTGAACTGGTGGTGCCGTAAAAATGTCAGGGGCATAGAGGGTCCTAAACTGCAGATAATTGTGACCCGATCTGCTCTAATGAGTCGGAAGTCTGTGTTCTATTTATTTAGAGATGGGCCGATTATGTTGAAAAACATCAGAAATATCGATTTTTCTGTTTTGGTCTTATATGAAAGAAAAAGTCTTTGAAATGAATCTCCCAAAAGTTTCATCATGGAAATAATTGTGAAAATGTACTTAAATGGCTAATTAAGTTGAGTTGAAGCTCTCAAATCTCACAAAAATATTTATAAATATTAATAAATATTTTGAAATAATTGAAGCTTCAGTCTGATTTAATATATTTTTCTATGTATCTAAATGCCTGCAGTGAAATGTTGTTGTTGAATACTGGGTGCATATCTTTGGATGCTATGAATTGTTTAAGATATCAGCAAAAAGCTGACAAAAACTTGAAATGCGATTTTCGCTGGATTTCAGTTGGAAAATGGTGCTGTGCTACCATGATTCAAACAACTAATTGCAACCGTTTAAGATACAGCTTTGACCAAGATATCATTTTAAAGCTTATATTTTTCATCTTTTCAATGATACCAAAACCTCAATTTAGAATTTTGGGTCACTGTGACTCATTTTAGGTCGTTTCTCACTATGAGCTCATCTCTGTTCTCAGAGGTCATCTGTCATGGCCCAAACACAGTTCCATTTCGAAGTACATATCTAGCTTAATGCAGATCACATACCCCAAAGTGTTCTTGATTCATGGATTTCAAATGTTGGATCTGACTTTTTATGACTGGATCTGACTCACTCAGAAAACACCACGATGACTACCAGTTCCCACAATTATGTCATGCCGCAAGCCCTTGTACTGTAAATGTAAAATCATATCATTTCGTTCCTATCTATTTTTAAATGAAACTGAATGCAAGCATTTTGGTGTATTGTGTGTTATCCTATTGTAAATATCAGTTAGGTGAAAATGCAGGGTCTGGAGCCTTGAGTTAAGACTGCAATGAGCTATGATGTCAGCAAGAACACTGATATTCTAAATGAAGATTAAGCGAGTGCATGCCCCTGTCCTCAGCAGTCTGAACGTAAACCTGTACTTGACGTACTGCGTATTGAGAAATGCCCTGTATGTGGGTCCTGAGGGGAAGAGCTGCTTGTACATGCCAGCTGCCAGCTCTTGTTTCCATGAGAACACGCAACACCCCTTGTGCCATAGGGCTCACATGCTCACGTACTACAACAGAGAGCGTCACAGGATGGTAAGATGATGCAGGAGAGTTAGCACGCACACTTAAGAGCCTTCAGAGCAGCAAATCAGCTCAGAAACACAACATTGCAGTGTATGCAGTTTGACACACGGGCATACACTGCAATGAAGAAAACATGTTTGTCAATGTTTGAATTATTAAGGATGGGTAAATATGTCAAATCAAATACATTGCTGAAGATATGCATGGCTGAATGCACTGATAGGCCCATGTGCAGGGTCTGAGCACCCAGCTAGTCCCAGCCCAGTTTAACCCCTGCTAATGTTAATAATGGTTGCTGTAAAACCTATTTGAGAGGGAAGAGGTCTAAAGGCTCATTTGTGCTCAGCATTAAATATGTATAAGGACTTATGTGGAGCCTTCGGTCCACACTCTTCGTTCGTTTAATTCGTACTGGTGCACAAGACGTCTGGTTCCTATCACCAGCACATGTGAACAATTCTGACTCAGCATTTCTCATCAAACAACTCTGAATGCCTTTGTTTACAGCTTTACTCATGCCGAACCCTTGAAAAATCAGAATTCCTCTGATTTATGAGTGTATTGTGCTCTAAACAAGTGGACAGAGAGACTCGTCTACCGCCAACATTCCTACAGATCTCAAACGTGACTGTTTATGATGGGTTTCTGTGACTGGAGGAAAGGTCTCACACATGTCTGGGCAAGTTCTTGTTCATGTTTAGTACTGTGCAAACGTCCTGGGCACTTATGCCAATTGTTTGAAGCCATTTCTCTGAATGTCTTTGTGTTGGCAAAGACACAAATTGTCATTAGAATAAATGCGAACAAAGAGGAGAGCAGTATAAAACGTCATGATTTGGTTTGGTTTCAGATGTCTCCTTGATGCCTCCAGCCTTTGCATGGATTTGTACAACTCTAGAAGTGTGGAATCTAATGAATGACCAAAGAAGTACTGATTGAGCCAAACCTGGTATTTGACCATAACTAATGGACTTTAATGGGGAGATGTCTGGAAATGGCATACATAAAATCCCTGACATACATAAAATCATTAATTACTGCATTGAAAGTTTTTGCATTTATTCTAATGTTTGTGTTTGTCCAGCTAAACAGCTGTGTAATATATTTTTGTGCAGTGCTGTAAATGGATGAGCTGCTACATATGTTTTGACCGCATGGATTGCTAATGCAATTTGTAAATGCTATTTGGTAATTGTGAGAGGAGGCAAAGAAAGAAGCCTCACAGCTGGTTTAGTTTCGGCTGTGCTGACACAGTGAGGGCGGACCTTCTCTGTTGCTGTTGGGGACATGTTTTAGCTGTGTTCACACTGAAAATGTCACATGACCACCCCTGGCCACCTCCAAAGGTGCGTCTCTGAGACGCACTGGACCCTTCACTCCAGCACTTAATACTGTCCACTTCTAATTGGATCACACAGGATGCATGTTAATAACCAGGTGTGAATGGGGCCTCTGGTCCAGGAAGGGACATAAATGAGATTTTTAATTAAGTTTTTCAAATTAACTTAAAGAACGGGTCTACCTTGCTAAAGTAAGTACAAGCATATTAATTGTAGGCAGCACATCTATTTTAATTCAAGACAGAGATTTCTCTGTTAAAGATATTTTATGAAATAATGTATCAGAATCAGAAACTTTATTTATGCACCGACACAAAGAAACACAGAGACAAGACCAATATAAAAATATAAAGTCTAAATAAAATCAAATAAAAAACTGCAATAAGAATTCAATATGAAATACACAATGCTATATACACAAATGCTGGGGTTTTAATAGTATAGCTAACTTACAATTAAGAGATTTACTAGTAACACAAATAATGGTTAGCAATAAATACACGAATACACATTGAAATCATTTTAGCCACAGGCATGATACTGACAAACATGTTGTTGGCCTTCTTGTATTTCATTATAAAGCCAAAAAATCAACAAATGCAAGTAGTCTGTAAGTAGTGACACAGTAAGTTGTGACATTGGCCAGTGACACAGGTTTTGGCAAACTGGATTTGAAGTGTAACAATAGCTACGGTAAAGCTCACATTTTGACGTATGTACAGAATACGGTACAGGAAATTTAACGCTACATTGTACTTTCATTTCACAGGAGCATAAATAATTGGACATTTGGCTGCTCATGTGGTTCTTTGCCAGCTGGTATCATGGCAGCAACAGTCTACTGGCATCTACATCTGGACTCTATTGGTGTTGTCACTCAACATGAGGACGAAAGAAGTGTCAATGCCAGTAAAGCAGTAAATCAAGAGAATTACCATTGGTAAGACTGAAGAACAGAAAGGCCAGGCTAGAAAAATTAAATTCTCTAGCCTGTACGTGTAAAGGACTATATATACCCTAAATAGACAAAAGTACTGGGTCGCCTGACAAGTACACCAACAGAGACTTTAAGTTCAAGGTTTAAGATTACTTTACTGTCATCAGCAGCTCAGTCCATGTACAAAGTGAGAGTGCAGGTTACAGACAGATGAAAATAGACAAACAATAAATAGACAGCAAGTGTGGACATTACATAAACCTTCTGGAGTGATGAGTATTGCACTATGGGTATGTTTACTGCACAGGAGGCAGTTAGAGTGCCAGGGATGACAGAACACTATAATAAATAGACAATAAATAGACAGTATAGCGGTGTGACAGCAATGTGAGTGGGATGTGAGTCTTAGTGTACCATGTTCGGTGCACCTAACCAACACCTGTCAAACAACCTGAACAACACAAGTCACAGAAAAGACAAGAATATGGAAAGTTTTTTTTAAAGGAAGCAGAATGAGATACATAGTTAGCTGCCAAGATGGTCTTATTAGAGGTAGGTCTTCAGGCGGCGCTTGAAAACAGCGAAGGGCTCCGCAGATCTGATTGGAAGAGGGAGTTCATTCCATCACTGGGGAGCCAAGACAGAGAAGAGTCTTGAGGCATGTCTCCCTCTTCTTTTGAGCAGTGAAGGCTCAAGACAAGCCGTGCTTGAAGCCCTGAGAGAATGAGAAGTGACACATTGTTTGATCAATGCTGTTATATATGGTGTTGCAAGTCCGTTCTTGGCCTTTAAAGCAAGTGTTAAGGATTTGAACTTAATGTGAGCAGCCACAGGGAGCCAGTGGAGGTTCCTAAGTAAAGGTGTGGTGTGAGGGAGCTTAGGAACGATGAAGACTTACCTGGCAGCTGCATTCTGAATCAGCTGAAGTGATTTAGTTACCTTTTACAGAAGTCCAGCTAGTAGACAGTTGCAGTAGTCCAGTTTGGAGATGACCAGGGACTGGGCGAGAATCTGTGTAGCTTTTGTGGTGAGATAATATGTATATAGGATGTGCAATTTAGTCTTATTTACAGTTTACATACATATATGTATAATTTTACTGTACAGATTTTATACTGTACATTTTTATGCTGATTTTATACTGTACTGTACATTTTTGTAGACTGTACATTAGTACATTTTATTTTATACTGTGCTTTGACATCTATTGTCATCTATTCATCTATTGTCATCTATTCTATTCTATTCTATTCTATTCCATTCTATTCTATTCTATTCTATTCTACTCTATTCTATTGTTTTTCTTAATTTTGCTGTCCACCATGACCAAACAAATTTCCCACTTGTGGGACTAATAAATCTTATCTTACCTTATACATATTATGTGTAATAAAATGAAGAATGAAGAATAAAAGAATGAACAAAAATGAAGAATAAACAGTATAAACAGTATAAACAGTTTAGACAGTATAAACTGTACTGTAGTTCACTAAAATGTGCTGGCTATCCAGGAACTAGACATTTATGTGCATTTATGTGTATTTACGTCCATTTATGTGCATTAATATGCGTTTATGTGTGTTTATGTGCATTCAGGGCCCTGATGGCCTGCGGTGTAAAGCTGTTGCACAGCCATGCAGAACCAGAGCAGAAGCTTGAACACCGTTTGCCAGACGGTAGCAGGGAGAAGAGACCATGTAGTGGGTGGGAACAGTCCTTCACAATGTTACTGGCTCTGTTAAACCAGTGGGTTGGTAAATGTCCTTCAGGGGGGACAGAGACACACGATAACCTTCTCAGCTGCTCTCACTATCTGCTGCAGTGTGTCACAGTCCAAAACATTGCAGTTTCCATCCCAGACAGAGATGCATTTAGAGAGGAGACGTTCGATGGTACTACTGTGAGGATTGGTGTGGGAAGACTCGCTCTCTTCAGACAGTGCATTCAAATACTTTAAAATAGTGTTGATCCCCCTTTGCAGCTATAACAGATTCCACTCTTCTTGGAAGACTTTCCACAATATTTGGAAGTTTCTGTGGGAATTTATACCCAATCATTCTGTAGAGCATTTATGAGGTCAGACACTGATGTTAGAGAAGAAGTCCTGGATCACAATCTCCATTCCAGTTCATCCCAAAGGTGTTGGAAGGGGTTGAGGTCAGGGCTCTGTGTGAGCCAGTCAGGTTCTACCACACCAAACTCATCCAGCCATGTCTTTATGGAGTTTGATTTGTGCACTGGGACACAGTCATGCTGGAGTAGAAAAGGTTCTTCCCCAAACTGTGTCCACAAAGTTAGAGGCATATCTTGGTATGCTAAAGCATTAAGATTGCAAATCCCTAGAAATAGATCAAAACCTGAAAATCAAGTTGGTCCCAATGCGTTTTTCCATTTAGTGCATGTTCACAATTTTTTGTATTTTCATGGCATTGTAAAGATAAACTACAAATGTTTAAATACACGAATACACATTGAAATCATTTTAGCCACAGGCATGATACTGACAAACATGTTGTTGGCCTTCTTGCATTTCATTATAAAGCCAAAAAATCAAGTTTTAAAGATTTAAATAAATATGAAATTATTGCCTGCACTACCGCTGTTTACTGTTCAGATTAGAGCTGTGTAAACATTTGTCCCTTTCCATTCTCAGGCAGGAATGCTGCAGCTGTCGGCTATTTATTTCCACCTCGCTTCTTAAAACATGCTTAACGTACATGGCTATCGGAATTCAGATTTGAACCCGCATAATTCTCATTTGTTTTCATACTTATAAGCAGTTAATGCTCCTTCACTTACTGGAGATCTTGTACTAAAATTGTGGTGGAATGAAAAAAGTGTAGATAAAGAAAGTGTCCCAGCATCTACTGAAAAGGCCTCTCAGAAGAGTAGAGGCTATTGCTGCAGCAAAGTCCTGAATACGTTTGATCCAGAAATGCTGGATAAGTAACTGTTGAGTTTTTAATGTAAAGTGTACTGCAGTTATTATGCAAGATTCAGTATCTGCACCAGTGGCAAAAAATGTAAAACAACTGAATAAACAATACAAAAATATAATAACTGTACAATTCTTTGCAGATTGTGTAGACGATATTCCAGTGCTAATCTGGCAGTGACTGATCTGAGAGTAACATTTAAAGCAGGAAAAGCCATCCTCCCCGGAATATCCATTCACACATTTTGAGTAATGCTAACATTTTAACACCCAATATACAGATGGGTGACAAATTGAAGAAAAAACAGCCTTAGAAGGTGTTGGGGCACCACAAGCCACCAGGCTTGGCATAAAGGTCTCTAGAACTGTACTGCAAGGAAGGAGCACCATTCCCTTAAATATATATTCCCTCAAATTATGTTTTGATGATGGTGGTGGAGAGTCCTGCCCAAAATCCCAGATGTTAAAATGTTTTGAGACTGTGGCGACTATGAAGGCCATAGCATATGATTCAATTTTGAAACTCATCAGTGATCCCTCAGCACTGTGGATGGGGGCTTTGTTATCCTAGTCTCCCATCAATGCAGAAGCCTTTTATTATAGGATAAAGATGATCAGTCAGAATAGTTTTCTTTTCATACTGATCTTCAGTAAACCGTCCAAACTATGCCATGAAATCGTCCCACACAGATCCACCAGACCCCCTCCTTTGACTTGTACCTTTCTCTTGGTGTAGGCGGTACATTCATACGCCCACCTGTGAAGAATATTGTGACTCATTTGAACAAATCCCCTTTATTTCTCTGCAGTGACTGTTTTTTTTACACCACTGAATTCTCGTTGTGCACTGCAGCAAGATTTCTCATAGAATGTCAGGGGCAGATAGTTTAAAAAATGTGTAAAAAGGGAATAAGTTACAGTAATGGAATTTTGTTCTAAAAATGATGATATGTAGCAGTTTTTAAATGAATAATAATTAAGTTTTCCTAACATTTGTGCAGTCAATCAGCCCTGATGTTTGGAGTTGGAAGCTTCTGTAGGTTTTGCTGTATTTAAAAAAAAAACAGCCAGGGGTGTCAAAAGACCCAATTTACAAAGGAGTCAGCCTTCAACCCTCCGGTGTTGGTAGCATTATGTGATTAGCTAGCAGGTGGAACTGGTGATGACTACATTTTAGAGAAAAATCTAGAGCAACAGCAGAAGTGTTCCTGAAGCATGAATTTTGTCTCTACTTTTTTTTTCACTAGATAAGACTATCATACAGTATCAGAGGTCTATTTGAGATTACTCAATGTGATTGAGACAAGTGTGTAATGAGGAGCATCGAGTGCAAAAAAAACAGTAGTATGATCATTTAGGCATGCATGACATAAAAAAAAAAACATTTGCCATGCTTCTCTACTTTTTCATTTCGAAACGTTTTCCAAGAGCACATTAAAGGTCCAGAGCAGCGGGGTCGGGGCTGATTGGTCGAGTGATGGCATCATTAACAGTGAAACAAGCGTGAAGCTTGAAGAAGCACTTACAACAGATGGAATTTCCAGTCTTTTGCATGTAGTACGAAATCTCTCTCTCTCTCTCTTTCTCTCTCTCTCTCTCGCTCTCTCTCTCTCTCTCTCTCTCGCACACACATACACACACACACTGGCACACACAGAGCAGTACTTCGTCAGAGAGGGTTTAATGGCAGTTCTCTGACCTAGATTGGGCCAAGCTGCTTCATTGGCTCCTCTGTGGCTGCCTTGTGTGTACAGATGCCCCTCTTTTGGCGGTGGACTGAAAATAGGTCAGAGGTCAACTGAACTCAATGAAAGAGCAGCACAAGCAATCAGCGAGAGACTCGCTAGAAAACAAAAGCGGCCTGGGCCGTTTACCCCAAACTGGCAAAGCGTGAGGCGGAGGACCTTTTCACTTCGCCTCATTATTATAGAGAGTGTGGCCACACATTTACACACCACGAGCTGTGATTCAGCCAGGCATGAGCGTGAACAGGGCATTGTGTGTGTTGCGAGGTGACAAGTGGGGACGCTATTTGTTAATGCCCCAATGCTTTTAAAAAGAAACTCACGGCCAATTGAAATGTTTAGGCATTCAGAAACATTCCAGCCAGCGAGGCTCTGGAATGACAATTATAGGAACAGTTCAGTGACCAATAACTAGTTTACACAGTTTTTCCCAAAATGAGCACAATTTTACTGCAGTTTGACTATGTAGTCAGTTACCCAAGACATGCTTGAAGTTCCCTTTAGTTCTACAGCTACAAAATGGGTTGTAAAGTGGCAGTCATCTTGAATTATGTTCATATTTTTGTCTATTTCATAGAAAACAGATTCGAATCACATTGTTAAGTATTTTGCATCACGTCTGTTTTCTATGAAATAGACAAAATTATAAACAACTTACCTCAAATCACGTTGTTAAGTATTTTGTATCACGTCTGTTTTCTATGAAATAGACATAGACAGAGTATTAACTAAATTCAAGATGACTGCCACTTTACATCCCATTTTGTAGCTGTAGAACTAAAGGGAGCATGTCTTGGGTAACTGACTACATAGTGGGTAAAAGTGCAATAAAATTGTGCACATTTTGGGAAAAACTAGTTATTGGTCAGTGAATTGTTCCTATCATTGACACCTAACTTTGCTTGAAAGATCTATTGTAATCTATTATAATTTTTTAATAACTTTAAATACATTTTTTCTGAAATTCTGAAATATTTTTGGTAATGAAAACAGACATGTCAAAAAACCTAAAGCATCATAAGCTGACTTTTCCCCCCTTACTTAGTCTGACCTAATGAAGTGTAAATATTTTGTCTTGTTGGACTGTGGAAACATTTCTTTGTGGAGAAGATAGTTTCCAACATCCCTCCGAGGATTCATCCTGATTGCAAATTCCTGATGTTGAGGTGGAAAATCCTGTGGGATTGATGTGGGTGGCGATGGTTGGCAAAGATGGCTGATACTCAGGACATGAATACAGAGAGAAACATTTGGAACATGGCTGTAAGGCAAACACAAGCAGGACGCTCTGTTTTCGTTCAGCTTTTTCTCTTTGGACCAAAGGGGGAAACAGCAGCCATGCGTTTTGTTGACTGGAGCAGAGACATTGGCGGGAAAAACCACATGGGCTTCATTTGAGGAGGATCGAGACTGTCTGTGTTCTCCAGCTTTGAAAAAAGTTAGCCTAAGGAATCCTTCAACTTTAGTTTAGCTATGACCGCTGAAACATTGGACTCATCATTCTTACATTAAAATGATGGCCACAGAGATATAGAGTGACAAGCAGGATTTGTTTTTATCTCATTGGAGCTGGATGCTCAATGAGTGAGAAGGACAAAAAACTTGGAGGACAAAAGAGAGAAAAAAACTGACAGTAGCAGTGTTGCCAAAGGCCATGGACTCCATCTAGTGGTGAATTTTTAAAATTGATCATTTTAGAAAGCTGAACAGCTCTGATGAAAACAAATATAACTTTACAGTGGTAATTATCTACTACTCTCTGTAGCATTTTCTATTAAGAGAAAATAGCTCTACTGAAAAAAGGCCATTACAGTACAACCTGTTAGATTACCTGAGGGTTTTGCTTCCAACTGGGAATTCGCTCAGTGGCTAATATTAATGGCCACAGGTTTCTTATAATTTACCTTAGATCTCTTTAGAAAATTAAATCCCATTAGAAAACAACCAGGATCACTAGGATGCTTAATACTGGCATTTCAACCTATCAGGAACACAAAGTATCATTACTCCTGTAAACCCTCCTGTAGATCCTGTAAATCCTGTCCATATCTATTGCAAATTTATAATTAGTGTAGCAACCTGTAAAATTGTTCATCTACTTGTAATTCTACTTGTTCATCTACATGTAATTCCTGATTATAGTTAATACAAACTGTACATTAGGTTCATATTACTGTACATCCATCTGTAAATATTATCCAGTTTCTACTTGTACATATAACCTTATGTGCACTTATAACTTATACCTTTATCCTGTAATTTCTGCTTATTGCACTTCTGGTTAGACCTAAACTGCATTTCGTTGCCTTGTACTTGTACATGTGTAATGACAATAAAGTTGAATCTAATCTAATCTAATCTAATCTACTCACCATTAGACATTTGCAGGAGTGGATGCTAATACTTGGTTTTGTAGCAAATGCTAGATTCTGTGTTTTACAGAAAATTGGCCAGCTGTATTTCAGCATTTTAGTAATTAGTAGTTTAGTAGTGTCATACCCAAAGCACACATGAGATATATTGCAAAAAGAGTAAACAACCTTGATAACAGTTAGCTGTATTAGAAAGAAAACCTAAGTGACCATTTGCTTTAGTAGAAACACCTCATTTGTCAGTCTGTCTTGGGTAAGGTGTAGTCTGTTTATGTGAGTAGCCACTGTTGATCCCAAGGGTTCCCACTTCCGTCCCTGGAGGGCTGTTATCCAGCACTGTCTGGTGATTTTCCTGTTTAGCTACATCTGTCCCAACTCATCTGAGAGATGAGAGGTTCAGGGAGTGTGTTTGAGGTAGGGTACAATCAAATCAAACTCCAGGAACAGAGCTGGGCACATTTGGTCTAGGCCTTGGTCAGCTTCTGGCCACAGAGTTATTTCTTTGTGTTTCGTAAGTAACTCTGAGGCATCGAAATGATGATGCGCCCCTATCCAAATGTTATCTGCTCAACATCAGTAAGTAGGATAAAGGCCACCAATTAAACGCAATGGGCTACAGTCTGTAACAAAGCACTAAGCCTATAAGGATCTGGGCTTAATAAAGTGCCCAGTGTCTGGAAATACATTTCCAATAAAGTCATTGCTATTAGTTCCTGGAAAAGAGGAGCAATTCCATTCCTAAGTGCTTGTGGCTTGCTACTCTAAAAGCCTAGTAGAAACAAATGTAAGCATTTCTGACTTTTTAGGTTACATGAAAATGGCCCTGTGCTTCAAACATCAACACTCTGCCATTGAGAAAATCCAATTTATATCAAGTTTTCTTTGGAGCTAATTCACTTACATGTTGAATGGAAACCATACCAGTCTGATTTTATTCATGAAACTTAAATAAACTAATTCTAATTCTAATTCTAATTCTAGTTACATATAAAACATGTTTTGCTTACCGATCATTACCAGTAGGGGGAAGCATTGAGCTTCTTACCCTTCGATGAGTGGTCCATCTTCTCACTGCTGAAAATAACAGGGCAGTGTACTGAGAGCCTCATCCACAGCGAGGTTCCCACTGCAGTGCTCTGTATGTGATAATGAGCCAAACGTCTGTAATAATAATCATCTCAAGTGCCCTAAAGATGAGAGGCCGCATTTAAGGTGATGAAGAGGTGGGCTACTTAACCACAAATCTCTTGAGCTGTAGCCCCCTGCAGGTGAATTTAGAACAGCTTGGCCAAAAATCATATTTATACAATTCCCCCCTTAACTCCAAGGGAAGTTCTCAAGTCAAAACAAATGTGATGTCCAGTATCTTTTTGCCTTGGAGCTACGAGGCAAATGTAACCAACAAGGTAGCGGAAGCTTATATTTGCCATAAGCACTGTGTGAACTGGCTAATTTGTCACACACTTGCCTCAAACCGTTTGTTGTTAAGTAATCACAATATAATCTTGCTTAGGAGAATTCAGTTTCATTGATACTATGTGGGTCTCATGGTGGTGCAGTGAGTAGCGCTGTGACACACATCTCCATTGTTGGCCTTGTATATGTGTGTGGACTTTGCGTGTTCTCCATGTGGGAATTCTCCAGTTTCTCCCACAGTCCAAAAACACACATGTCAGGTGGTTGGGTATTTTTAATTGACTGTAGGTGTGAGTGTGCCCATCGGTGGGCTGGGTGAACCCTGGCTTGCTCCCATAGTCCCTTGGATAGACTCTAGGTATTCATGACCCTAGTAAGAATGAAGTGGTTACAGAGAGTGAGTGTAGGATTCCATGTGTGACATTATTTATAAGGCAAAATCTAAAAACAGGTCTGAATTTCTGTACATTTTTAGAGGTAAAAGTGTGTCATACACACAGAAACCTCATAATCAAGACTGTTTGAGATTACTTCAGAATATGTAATGATTTAGGTGTAAATCAACTACATTAGTGTCACGTTCCTCTCCTGTGGGGGTAAGGGGAAACTGAGGGCGCCGGAGCAGAACGACATGACTTCGTTTGACAAGGCTTTATTTACAATTACAAAACAGGAGAACAGAAAAAGGCACGTGGGCCAAACAAGAGAAAACAGAGAACTAGACTAGGAGGACAGGGACGGGGATGAGACAGACTACAAGAGAGGGACCGAAACATAAGGTCAGTGAGGCGAAATGCTACCATGTCTGACAAGACATGGAGCACACACTAAATACAAGACAGACAGAGACATGGACCAATCAGAGACATGGGGACATTAACAGGGGATACACATCAGGTGACAAGAATGACAAGAACATGAATGCAAACAGGTGACATGACTATAGACAGAGACAATCAGGGAACAGGGGGGACCCCTAGTGGGTCTACACGGGAACGCGGGTACCTAAGACCCAGGCCTAACCAGAACCGTGAGCCAAGACTAAGGCCTGGGCCTAACCAGGAAAAGGGGCAGGACCAAAACAGGGACAGGGCTACAAGGGGAACATAGGACAGACAGGAACAGGGTATTCACAGACAGGGCCTAAACAGGAAACATAGGGCGAAAACACAAACATGAAACAGGTGCACTACAGACACATGAAACGGGACAGAAACATGGAGCTACACACACACCAGACAGGGACGCGGGGCCAGGCAGAAACATTGAGGATACACAGAAACACAGACTGAGTAGGGGGCTGAACAGGAGGCTGTGCAGGGACAAAGGCAGGGGACTGAACAGGAGGCTGTGCAGGGACAAAGGCAGGGGACTGACCAGGAGGCTGTGCAGGGACAAAGGCAGGGGACTAAACGGGCACACAGAATAAACAGAGACATGGGAACTAGACAGGACCATGGAGGGTACACAGGAACACAGACTAACCAGGGACATGGGGGGCCTAGACAGGAACATGACATGACAGGACAACAAGAGGGAACATGGACTCCTAAAATAACTAAAACATCGGCGAACTAGAACTCAAACAACCTCAGCAGCACGCTGGCATAAAAAACAAACAGAGAACATGAACAGAAACATGAACAGAAAACATGAACCGAAAACCCGAGTAATAAGAAAAACAGAAAAAACTCATTGAAAGAAATAAAATATTAATTTCAATGAGTTTCTTTTAGCACTAATCAAAGGTATGCTTGAGTGAATCACAGGCTGCCCCCAAGGCTCTCTAGTAAAGAAACTGAAGATGGGGATTGATTGTACTTATTAATGTCTGCCTTGGAGTATGGATTTGTTTTTGAAAGCTAATCTTTTTAGGCACCTCAGGGGCTCTGAGGAAAAAAATTTGTTCCCCTCTATGAGCAAAAGTGGATGATAAACAAAGTCTTCAGAGCTTCTCCTTTCGTTATTTTATCAACGTCTGAAGTGTTGACCTGTGTCTGTGAATTCGTGAACAGCATCACATATGTACTCTCAACGGCTTTCCCACGAACAGCCAGAATTTTTCAAACCAACTACTTTCACACAGAGAACTAACATGTTTCTATCTGAGTTTCCATCTACAGTCAGATCAATCCACGAGCGTCTCCTTGCAGGCACACTCACAATTTTTTGGTATAGACATCACGCTGACAAACAGAAGTGAATTCAGGCTTTTAATGTTAAATAGCAGCTTGCAATGTTCCAGAGCTGTAGGCTGCATCTGGTATTTTGCGAATTAGATCTTTTTTTCATTTACGTTCTATAAGTGCTTCACGCAAGTGCGTCTTGACATGAAACAAATGCACAAATTTGTTATACATGGAACTCTGGAGCTACTGTTTCAACATTGTATTAGAAACTTCACTAACGTGTTTTTGGGCTCCGACTATATGATTTCCACTATAAAGGTGTACAATTATAAACTGTAGCCTGATCCACAGTTGGTCAGGAGCCCTCAACTAATCATTGGTCAATTTTGGACCACAGGACAGCTATTGACCAGATATTATTTGAACGATAAGCTGGAACTCTGACATGTCTTTGACATAGTAGTGTAGAAGCAAGCGTGGTCCACCATCCAAAAATATCCAGCCAAGAGTGGCTCTGTAAACTGACCAGTAATGAAAGACTAGAGCATGACTAACACAATCAGAGAACCAAAAACTGGGTTACAGTCTCTAAAGGCTTAGGAACACTAGGCAATCCGTAACCAAGCCCAAGCATGTTTGACCCCCAAAGCCGAGTTCATTTGGCAAGTATGATCAGTTCACGTGCTTGAGAAGGTGAGGTCAGGCAAAGTGATCGCTAACTGTGCCCAAGCACAGAACTGTGCAAAGGGCAGACTTTGGTCTCTGGGTGAGGTGCAGTGTGTTCTGGAAGTTGGAGCAGATGAAAGAATACAAGAATATTTTGCATTATCATCATCCCAGTGGCTGCTAATCTTTGAAACAGGGGAAGCTCATATTAGGCCTTCATCATAAAATTCATTATGTTATTTGTACGTAAATTCTAAGGTTTCATCAAGAGGGCAACAGTGGGTGGTGGCGTAGTGGGTAGGATACTTGCCTCTAGACCAAGAGGTCATGAGTTCGAATCCTACCTTCAGCACACCACCAATGGGTTCCTGAGGAAGACCCTTAACCCCAAGTTGCTCCAGGGAGACTGTCCCCTGTAGTTAGGAATTGGAAATCGCTTTGGACAAAAGCATCTGATAAATGCCGTAAATGTACATTTTCTTTGTCACAGCATTTCCAGTCAGCAAGTTCAACTCGTCATACCAGGAGAGCTGAAAAGACCTGTTATTTTTTCCTGATTTTTGCACTAGGTCAGTCTTGGGCGTTGGTCTGCCCTGTTGTTTAATTTGGAGTCTCTCCTCGTAAGGAAGACTACTAAATGGTTTTGCCAAAAGCTGAACTACAATATAAGCACTATCTGCCTCTATGCACAGCTTGCTAGCTGGCTAGTTTCCCCTTCCACAAGCTACTTTAATTATATGAGTGAACTAACTTTACAATGCTGAAACAAGGAGCAAAGTCAAGAACGCTATAATACATTTTTTTATTTAAAGCATAATTTGTACAAAACAAATTTTGTTTGCTGGTGATATAAACAAAAATGTTTATATCACCAGCAAACAACACAGGTGTCACGGTCTGGTCAGTGGCCGGTTAGGGCCACTGCTTTGTTGTTGTTGTTCTGTTTTTTTTCTGTTCTTGTTTGTGGGCTTTTATTTTGAAATGTTCTGAATTTTGCTTCGGTCACGTGTCCTTTGTGTGTCATATGCTTTCTGTTTATGTGTTACGTGTCTCCTTAGTTCAGCTGTCCCATGTTTCCCCATGATTGGTTGGGTATATATGCCTGTTTTTGTCATTCTTTCCTCATGTGTACATCGTCTCACTTTCCCAGCCTGTATCCCGTGTTTGAAACCTGTTTATGCTCCTGGTGGCCCGCGTGCCCGTTTGTTTTCGCCCTGTTTTCCTTCAATAAAGACACGAGCATGGAATCCTGGCTATCTGTCCGTTCCTGCGATCCCCGAGGTAAATCAGAGTCTTGGGCTCGCGCCCTCGACTCTGACAACAGGTTGCAATACGATTGTCATGCGATTTCACCTGCAAATCTGCATGGGACTGAACTTGAATCTCTGTAGTGCTGGTGTATACTTAAAATATGCTGTCAATTAAAAAAGGGGTTCCACCCTTTAGACAGCTCTTTCAATCATAATGCAGCAGCCCAGCGTCCTGGCCCCGCCCACTGCTCCATTCACTCCCAGAGAAGCTGAGCTTCCCTGGAAGTGACGATTTTGGTGCATTTATTCAATCACCGTCCAGGTTTTCTGCAGAGAAAAAGCTCCTCAGTGCGGCCAAAGAGCTCCAGTGAAGGTGTGCTTCAGGAGGGTTTAATGCACTATGCTGCATGAAAATGTTAGACAAGAAAATCGCATCAAACAATCTACAATAAATACCTGATCCTGAACGAGCTAGTCATGAAGTTGAACACATTCAGGCGCACTATTATTAAAACCAATATAAATACGATACCATATATGAGCTTTTATTTTCTGATATAGTAGAGGAAGTGGAGCTTCCCTTGTAGTCTTACAGCAGCCGCCACTGCATCATACATACTAATGAACCACTGAGCAATGTTGTGAGAAGCCAAACTGCACACTTAGGATCTAAAAGTATTGGACACACTGTGTGTCTTGCCACTAGAGTTGTCAAAAAATCGATTCTCAGATACCAATCGCTACTATTAATTTAGTATTGAGCTCGATATCAATTAGCACTGGTATCGAGACTTAAATGCCAGTTTTGCATCTGCCGGTTCAAGGATATCGCTGGCAGACTACAACAATTTCGCAGGTGGCAGAACCGGCGCATCGGTCTCGAAAGCACAGACTTTCTGAGCCGTGACAAGCCGATCTCTGTGAGACCTTTATGACGAGACCTAGTTTGCCGAAAACCTTCCCCCATTGATCTCTAAGGAGGGAAAAAAGCATTGTGCGCCTTTAAATGCACTGCCAAGTTCTGAGTCGGCTAATAATAATAATAATAATATATTTAATTTATAAAGCACTTTTCAAAATACCCAAATACGCTGTACAATCAGTAGACAAAGAAAATGGAGCATTTTGTTTGTCTACTCAAACCCTCAGCTCTCCTCCGCAGAGAACCGGCCTCTGAACACACTTTAAGTTTTTTACTAAAATGTTCCTGTGTTTGTTTTTTCTCCCCCTGTAGTATCGAAAATAGTATTAGGTTTCGAGTACCATCCTTAGTATCAGTACTGAGTTTGAAATTTCAGTATCGTGACAAGCCTACTTGCAGCACACCAGATATAAAAGGATAAAGCAGTGAGTGATGTGATGGCGTGAGCACACTTGGGTTCTCAGGGACACGTGAGCTCAGATCAGTGGGGAAGTGAGGAAGGCGCACAATCGAGCCTGAGCACGATGCTTAGTGTGAGTTCGCCCTAACAGAAGTTGGTGCTACGCGAGAGAGGATTTTCTTTTAAGTGGACGAGGTGTATATAGGTATAAGGCCTAAACAATGAATTGTAAACCTGAAATGAATTGTGGCCTGAACTCTGTACTATTATCTTTATCTACATTTGTGCAGTTTTGTCAGTGTTGCACAAAAAGTAGTCTGTTACAAATGATTTATCATTGCGCTGGATAATGGGATGAGTGGGTTTATTTTACTGGGTCGTAAACATCAAAATGATCAAGCTCACGCCCTATAAATAACTGCCCTGTGACGGCTATATGTTCAACTGTACTTAATCATAACTGACTTGGAAAGAGGCCACACGTTTATGCCCCCTCAGAGGTACAGCTGTAGCATACTAGCCCCTGTATAAATAGAATCAGAAGGCTGTCAGTTTGAAACCACACTGTGAGGATAATTTTTAAATCTAAGCATTGGTTTTATAGTAGCCATGCAATCATGCTTTGCATTTTCATGCAGAATACAATTAGTGTCCGCTAAGACCACGATCAGATTCTAATAGTATGACATTCACATATATTTTATATTGTATGCAGTATTCTTACAGTGACTCCTTAATTACCACCTGACAGAAACCTATTGGTTAGTCTGCAACTCAATCACAGACAACCATGTATCCAACAGAAGGAAGTAAAAACATCTTTAGGAATTAAAACTGAAGAATGAAAGGACAGGCATGGATGAAATCTGCAAAGGAAATGTGTTTTCAATGCATGCCATTAATAATTCAATTAATTAATTCTTATTAAGATGCCAAACACTATTTTATTATTTGGGGCAGCTGGTGGTCTGGTGGTTAGGGAGTTGCCTCTTTGATCAGAAGGGCGTAGGTTTGAATCACAGGGCTGCCAGTGCTACCACTGAGGTACCCTTGAGCAAGGTACCACCCTCACAAACTGCTGGGTTGAATGCATAGAAAGACGTTCACACTGTGTGCTGTGCTGTGGTGTGTTCATGTGTGACTATTAGTGGCTACTTTAGTTTATTACAAGTATTTGAACCATAATGTGTTACAGACCTGTTAATTACATCAATATGTTACATTCCTATTACACTACCATTACATTGATAGTGCATGAATGCTATCTGTTTGTATGAAAATCAGAACAGATTACTAGACACCCTATGAAGGTAAACACAGACACCTGGACTTATGGTCACAGCATTACAAGATTCCTATAGGTGGATGAAAAGTAGTGCTAGAGAGGCCTGCTAATATAAGACACAGGTTGTACATTTTCAAGACGTTGGATTTTTCTGTCTGTTGCAGAAGCTAATATTAGTGACCCTCCTTCAACTGATTTGTCGTTGCTCTAGGTGTAGAGACACTGACACAGCAGATTTATCAGACCTTTACTAATCTTAGCTCAGTCTCTGTGTGGATATATGGAGAACAGTACCAGGCCAGCTGTCAGCTCCTTTCATGTTGCCCTTTGGTGTGATGAACACGTTCTGTGATGTCACCCTGCCTCAGTTTCCTCGTTCCTAGTTCTTTCTTTCATTCCTTTGTTGTGTCCTTTGTTCCTTTCAGTTCTTCTGATCCTTCTTCCAACAACACTGGAATGAACAAAGTTGATTGATATCCAATTCAAATGTTATGAATAATTCCAATTAAATTTACGCTTGGTTTATATCTTAAATCGGCCGGTTTGAGACTACTTACTCCTTAAGACTTTTTTGGTTTGTTTCAATGTCCAGAAATGTCAAAAACATAGTCAAATGTAATGAATGTGCTTTAATTTCTGCAAAACAAAACTTTAGGCCACAATACTAACTGTAATAAATTCAAATAATAATTCAATAACGAAATCCTCTACTGACACTCTATAAAGCTTAGGTTCAACAGGACTGTTTCAGTTGGCTTTGGTAAAATAACATTAATATCTCTGTATGTTTTCGTATCAGTACTCGTGCACTTTTTCTGAAATTGCTTACAACTGTTTGGGATTTTAGATTAAAAGACAGATGGTTTTTGTTTAAACCCCTAAACAGTCTTTATTGATGGATGGATGTATTTACTGCACTAAAATCTAAAACAAAGGCCTGATTTTCACTAAATAAAAGATAGAAGAAGATTAACTGAAGGCCATACTGATTCAGTTTATAACGACCAACGACAGCTGATTTTGTTCTATGGAACTGAATTTACGGAACTGAAATGAAAAATAAATATACTCATATATATTACATTTGAATAAAATACACTCAGATCGCTATTCGCAGTAATACTTTATTTTATAGTCACTTAAGTTCTATACAGTACTGTGCAAAAGTCTTAGGCTCCTGTGCAAATCCATTTATAGCAGTGAGGGACTTTCCGTGGAAGGGACTTGCCTGCCTCACACTTCTCTAGAAATAAGTTACTAAAGATAATTTATAGAATAGAATTGAACATATTGTAAAAGAATGATTCATTAGGGTAGTGTTAGTTAACTTAAAAAATGATGTTACTCTTTTTTAGTTGCTTTTTCATTTTTCTCTCAGGGGCTTTTCACTTATTTTGGACGGAGATGTCCTGCTGGGATGAATAAATTGATCAAAGATGCACACAGAGAACCAACAGTCCTTTCGAGCAGCACTTCCCAGCTTTACCTTTTGTTATGTGATTTCTGTGCAGCTGGACGTCAACTGGATCCAGCTGTGCAATGTCCTGCATGACCTGCTGAGTTATTAATGAAACAGAGCTTTGACCTCTGAAAGAAAGTGTGAGTCACCAATAATTCCCTACAGTGATCCGTTCATTTTCCAACAGCTCATTTAAATACGGTCAGTGTCCTGTATGATGTGTTCTCTCTCTGAGCGTGCATGCAATGAGCTTGGGAGGACGTACAGCTCAAAGCAAATGGCAGGATGTTCAATCACTCGCCTCATCTCTATTGTTTCACTTTCTGTGCAGCGCGGCGTGGCTGTCGAACAGATTAATTTGGCGAGAACAATCATGAGAATGCATTACAATTATCCATTTGGCTTGAGGAATGAGATCAGAATTGAACTGAACAACAAAGATTAAAGCGCACACACACACACACAAAAACTTGCACATTCACAAACACACACACACACACACACACACACACACACACACACACACACATCTGTGCACACACACACACACACTCACCAACACACACACAAACTGTACTCTTTCTAGATGATGTCTGTGATCCGTGTTTGACCTGTTGGGACTGTTTAGCTACTGACAAGTAGTAATGAGCAAAGCTTTGACATTCATGAGCAAAGCTTTGTAGCATTTCAGCAAGGCACTCTAAACACATTTCAGCACCGTATTTTAATACAATACTTTTTAATAAATCATTTTGCACAGCATTTTTAGAATTGAATGAGTTTTTAAGCAGCTTAAACAGAGTACTTGAAGCATTTAAAGAATTCTAGTAAAGCCCTTTCATCTGTTTTAGAAGAGCTTTTTTGTCATTTTTTAGTACAGTAATGATTAAATATATAGTTATTTAGGAACCCATTACTGTACGTGTGAAAAACACAAGTAAAACAAGGACTTTAGATACAAGACAGTGCCAAAGAAGGCTATCCTTACTTACGTCAGGTGTATTGGATTAAGATTATGGAGCTACACTATGAAAGGTTGTTGATCTGGACATCTCTACCTCTACCTGCTGTTGTCATGGCGTGGGTGATGAGGGAAGGGGAGGACACCAAGGCTAAATGCAACAGAGATTTAATGAAAGCCAGACACAAAACAGAAACACGAAACGAAACCGAAAAACCTCGACTCAATGTACAACAGAAACAAAACGACAAAAGAACTGAACAGTCAAACAAGGGGGCAAGGCTCGTGCTTCTTACAAATACGTTTGTAACTCAGAAACAAGGGCTCAATGAGCAGCGAGGGAAGAACACGGCGAAATCAGAATCCAGCGCGAACACAGTGCGCGGAGGGCAGAACATTAGGTTCTCTCCGAAGCACGAGCCTGCAACGAAAACGAACAACAGAACAGAGCTTCAAAAAGGGACAGTAAACAGATCAGGAGAACACCATCAGAACACACAACACGCATACACAGACAAATACGGACACAGGGAACTGGGGCCGGACTGGGGTTTAAATAATGGAGAGGAAACGAGGGACAGGTGAAAGCAATAAGGTTGGGCAGTGGTATAAATGAGACGTGGGGACTTCAAAGGGAGCAAGGGAGGAAAGGGGAATGGAGGACTGGAGGAGAATCGGGACAGAGGCGGAGCCAGAGCAGGGGAAGAACGAAATAGATGAGACTGACAGTTAGTATTCTGGTGATGGGGAGCAGAATGTACGGGGGGAGGGCGAGGCGACCGTGACAGCTGTAAGGTTCTGTTATTACCTAAAATTGTACATCCGAGGGAGAAACCATTAAGGAACAATTTAGACTGTATGGTCTAAAGAGCAATAATCAACCAGTTCATTTTTAGATTTGGACTTTAAGAAACCACATACTCTGGATCTTTTTTAAGTTTAGTTTGAAGGCCAGAGAGACTGGTCATGAATTCCTCCTGGTGAAAGATCTTGTATTGTGTGACCCTCTGTCACAGAAAAGTCATGTAATTTGCAAACCGTTACAAAACAGCAAGTTGTGTAATGTGAAGACTCCAGAGATCTGGTGACTTTGAAAGTCATGTAGGATGTCTAAGTAATTAGAGAACATAATTAGCCCAGCTGTCTGCGGGCAGATAGAATGGCATTTGCTCTCCCTCTATAACTCGGCAGCAGCCAGTACAGGCACTGGTTAGGTGATGCAACAGAATTGTTACACAGCAATCTGCTCCAAACATGTTAACCTGTCCAATGATGCTGTATTAGCAGCAGTTTAAAAAGAAGCAGTGGTGCAACATCCTAACTTTCATTTAGCAGAAACTTCTATCCAAATTGACTTCTATTCCCTAACTACAGGGGGCAGACTCCCTAGAGCAACTCGGGGTTAAGGGTCTTTCTCAGGGAACCAGTGGTGGCCCTGAAGGTAGGTTTCAAACCCATGACCTCTTGGTCAAGAGACAAGTATCCTACCTATCACACACTGCTCTCCAGGTGTTCCTGGCTGCCTGCTGCTTCACTTGGTGAATGGATTAAATACAGAGGAAGAATTTCACACTCTATGCTGTGGTGTGTTCATGAATGTCTTTACTTTTCTTTAATGTATGTAACTGACCCAGACTAAACATTTTAAATGTTTTCCATGCCAGTCTGTAGATCATTTTTTATACCTAACACTAACTGATTTGCATACTACCATAATAAAACTGTCATAATATTTTAGTACCCATAACCAAAAAATACACACATTTGGTTTTCACTATTATATTTCCCACCTCCTTGATGATGTGAGGTGTGGTAGATCCACATGAAATGGCTGCAGAAACTGACAAGAAGCTTCTTCATTGCTATCTCAATAAGTGGGCTTATTGGTAGCTTGAATGGTGCCATAAAATCTGCTAATAAACATAATTTTCACCAGGCGAATTACTGCAGAAGACCTTATTACAGGCTCCATATTTCACTAGCAGTATTTACTTTCCCCTGTGAAGTTTTATTAAATTTGTTGCTTGTGCTAGCCTTAATTATGGAATACTACCAGACTGGCACTTTTCTTAATGAGCTCTACTAATGAACTTTAACAGCCTTCAGCGAAAAGATCATGCAAGACGAGGTTACATACAAGCAGGAAAACAAGCACATGAATATAAATGGGTGAAGTTATGAGCAAATAAATAATAAGGTTGTTGTAGAATGGAACATTAGCAAAGCAATTCGCCAACACCGCTCGGTTTCCGCAGGTATTGATGCGTCTCTTTGTGTTTATTTAAATGATGAAATGTGTATTCAATAGACAGGCAGATGTCTCTGTTTTTTCCCCTCCGCAAAAACAGAGTAAGTGCCGCATTCGTAAGCCAATGAATATTACAAGTGAAACTGAAGCGGTACAGTGTTTAGTCTATGGAGCTATCTGTTATGTTGTTAGCGAGCCACAGGGATGACGTCTGTTTGGTGTAGATGCACTAGAGAGACGCACTGTTTGGAACAAGATGCACTAGACCACATAAAGTCATGTTGAAAATGCATGGTCAGCAATTTCAGTGGACAAACTGTGGACAACACAAAACCTCTGAACACAAATACACTCACATTTGGTCTTAAATATGTTTTAAATCTGTAATCCAAATGGGAGCCCACATTTTGCTTTCTCCCCAGTGAAAATACATAAATGACATCTTAGAATTTCATTGAACCTTTACCCAGGAACGTCTTTGACTACAAAGCCTTTACAGTGGCAAAAGCCAAAGGATGCATGTGGAGAAAGAGGAAAAAAGATAAAGTGCCAAGAAAGCAACAATGAAGGTAGCCATATCAGACCAGGGGTCCTTCTTGCTTAGCCATATAACTTAATCTAATCCTGGATTTATTATGTAGGTCCTCCTCATGACACCAAAACAAGTTTAACCCATTGAGGCATGGACTCCAATAGACATCTGAAGGTGAGATGGAATATCCATGGTATGTTCAGCACATCACACAGATGCTCAAACCTTTCTACCTTAGCCAGCTTTTTTCCTGTAAGCTACAGTAGCTCTTTTGTGGGATCAGACCAGACGGACTAGCCTTCACTCCCTATGTATCAGTGAACCTTGGGTAGTCATGACCCTGTCGCTGGTTGTCCAGCCTTCCTAGGCTTAATTGTCTAAACCGGAGTAACAGAGAAACAGAGAAAGTTTTTAGCTTTTGTGAAGCTGAAACTTAATCAGGCGTTCTGATAAATAAGGCAAAGAAAATAGCAGCATAAAGAAAAAGACAAACAAAATAGGCAAATCTGTTACATGTGTAAAAAAGGTACAAGTTTTATAAAATGTCCTCGATCAGAAATGTAAGCTATCTTAACTGGCAGTAGTAGTTACCACAGTACAGACCATTATGATGATATTGGCAAGTCTGGCAACAGAATTCCTTAAATTAACCCCTCATGTGTACCGTGAGCTTTTTGACCAATCATAGATGACCAACATGTCAGTTTTTATGGGTGTTTTGATTAATATGATTAATTAATATTTAATATTAATATTCAGGTGGGGTAATTGTTTCTGGGCCAGTAACACGGAGGACCCATAACATTTTTATTGGAGCCCTAATATTGCTACTTGCACACGTTTATGCTTCATCTCATCACAGGTATCTCCAGTAACTGCAGTATGATGCCAAATTTTTAACCTAAGCTATATTTCATATGGGACAATTCAATGTCTGATTTATGTTTATTTCACATATATATTAGCCCTACAAAGAGTTTGTCCTGGTCAGTGCACACTAGGGTTGCACGATATTAGGAAAACATGTGATATGCGTTAATGTTATTGAGTGTTGCGATGGCGATATCGCATGAGGTAAGTGAGTAAAAACTTAGCCTTTATAGTGTTAATGTTTTTCTTTGGATTTGCTGGTAACACAGACTCCAGACACTGACTAGTCTATGCAGAAAAATATGAATTTTTTGTTTTTTTAAACAAAGCATTTTAATGTATCCCATAAAACCTTTGAACCATTGAACAATCTGAAAATGTTTTTTAATCATTTTAAATCTTAAATAAATGTAAACATAATTTAAATTATAGTAAGTTCTTAGCCAGAAAAAAACAGCAAAAGGAACAATCTATAACAGCATCACAGAATATGAAAAAACTGCCCAGTGATTTTTTTGCCCCCTTCTCTGTGGCACTGGGTGAAGAGTTTTGGAAAAACACAATTTATTGCAGTTCAGTCAGTCTTTCACGATATGTACAGTAAATTTGCGATATATTGTGCAGCCCTAGTGCACACATGCTGTATGAAATGTTGCTCATGAAGAAGGGTACATACAATAATAAAATGGAAAATAAGTCGCATATAACCTACGAATAAAAATAAAATAAAATAAAATATACAAGCTAATCTATAAGAACAAACACTGGGGCCCATCACCCTCAAAAAAAAAGAATGAAGGGGTTTTTGCCTGTGGACAAGGCTCTTTAGTTAGGGAACATAATTTCACCACATTCTGTTGCACTTATAATTTTGGACATTGCATTGTGCAATTCCAATTATACAGCAATACAGGCACAGTACAGTATATTTTTTTCTTGGTGATGTGCTGAGATACTCTGAAACAAAGTACTTTGAATCTGAGTAATATTGCATAATGCTTGCATATGACCGTATTTTGTCTCAGCAAGTAAAGTCCAAAACATTCATCCCTCTCTGTGCCATCGCCGTCCATTGCAGTGAAGCAAGCTTGAGCTTTGCAGATCCATCAGTGCCACCCGTGCACCAGCTCTGGCAGCTGTTGCTGATGGCAGATAATCCACAATCCCCAGCCTGATACAAGCGGGATTTAACTCCAGCCATGATACCAACATCTGTCGAGACCTCAGAATGGGCAAAGCCAGCACAGAGAGTGAACGTTCAACAAAAACACTCCCGTTTCAACAAAGGGAAACTACTTTTGAAAGCCCACGCTGGGACACGGTAAGTAGTTATGCAGGATGTATTGTTTTTCTTTTTTGATGGTTAAATGCTTCATATAAATGACAGTACTACAAAAGAAGTGCATAACTTAATTGTTGGGATGTCATCCAGAGTGATTTGAAAAAATTTTCTGCATTGTAGAGAAACCTACCTGGACATATTTACAGTGGTGGTGACAGGAATTAGAGGTCTTGATATGTTGAGAATGTTTATTACAATAATCTAGATCTGAAAAAAAAAAATATGTTTGGGTACTACTTTATCTTACAGAACCTTAGACAATGTCTCCGGTCTTAATTACTGACTTATGCCAAAATGAAAAAATAAAAACTAAAAAATAAATAAACAAATAAATAAAGGTATGATGATGATTAGGCTGGAGTACAATCCTTTTTTATCAAACTTTAACACAGCTGGATTATTTTGAATTCATTCAGAATTATCAAAAAATATAAACTGAAGCCAAAAATGGCCAAAGCAAAAAGGAGAGATGCAAAATGTCCTAAACTTTTATCATTTGAGACAATCCACATTTAAAACAAAACAAAGCAATGTTTTCCAAATGAATGAATGTAGGAATTAAAATAAGTGCATACTCATTAGATTATAATATTGGCTGATAAATAGGTCTAACATAAATTCGATGCAACACAACTAGGCAGAAAACTATTAGAAATGAATGTGAAATTACCTTTAATTTTTCTCTGTAACAACAAAAGTGTTACATATGAAATGATGTTTGCATTTATTACATTTCTGAAACAGAAGCAAACTCAGAAACATGTGTGTGTGTGATGCTGGATCACGCTCAATGATGCATGAATGGCATGTCGATAGGAAATGATTGCCAAGGATCTTACGGCTTTGACTAATCAGAGAGCTGTAAATAACCTGCTCTTTGCAGTCAGTTTTCCAGTTTCTTCCAGCAGGAAGCATCAGTGTCACAATAGTCATGTCTCAGCTTGTACTGATGCACTTTATCGTCTGCGGGGAAGAATGCACACAGCTTATTATAGCAAGTGTCTAGAAAATTGCTCACAAAAGTGCTGTCACATTCAGTACTCACTCTTCCCGTGTTCTGTCCCATGTTTTGGCAAAAGCAATATCCTGGCTGAAGTGTTCTTGCTTTCATTTCCATGGGATTTTACAAAAACTGCAATTCACATGGTAAGCGGAAAGTAGGCCAGTATTACTAAAGCAACCAGCAAAAGCATTTTAATCAGGCTAAAAATCCAGATTCACCAGAAATACGCAATCCAACAATAATTTCATTCTGTGCAGTTCTCTAAAACAGAGAGAAAAAACGCAGCGGGATGTGTGTTCTGTCCTACAACCAAGATGGGCACAATTTTTATATATTATATAAAATATAATCTGCTTGTGTTCTTCATAAAATGATCAAATGCAATCATTAAAAGAATGTGAAAAGATACAATCACAAAACATTACAAACACACAGCTCATCTTGAATTTGACAAGTTCTCTGCCAGAAAATTTGAGAACACAAATATTAAATATTAAATTCCCCTGTTATTTAATATCTGGGCTTTATTAAAATCTGTTTAAGCTCTAGCACGGGTGATTCTTTCCCTAAAAACAAGATTTCATTTGCCGCGTTGTTTCTCACGTTGTTTGTCCATGTGCTTATCAAGTCTTAAATCTGATCTCTGCACATGGCCTTCTAATGGGCCCAGATGAAAAAAAAAATTAAGCTTTGCTGAGTTAATTTAGCTTTATGGAGAGCATGGTGCTTATATTATGCTGGGTAACACGAAGCCCAATATGAGCTTGGATAAACTTCCCTATCCCAAATACACAGCAGTATTTAAAAAGTAACACAAACAAACACAGATCTGAATGGATAAAATGTTAAAAAGTATGTGCTCTATTTCACCTGTAAAACACAGTCAGCAAAGTCAGTTCTGCCTGGAGAGTCGCATGAAGGATGATGTGAGTAAAGTTTATTAACCGTGATGAAGTATTCCTTCAGAGAGGAGGGACGTATATGACCTATAGAACACACAGTGGAAGAGCATGGCCTGTTTTCACAATAACAAACTAGGCTAGGAAATTAATAACACATCTTCGTTATCTTTCTTTCTTTCTTTCTCTCTTTCAGTTCATTTCTTTATTCCCTCTTACTATTTTTTCTTTCTCTTGCTTTCTTTTTCTTTCTTTCTTTCTTTCTTTCTTTATTCCATCTTTCTTTTTTTGTTTTTAAAGAATTTATAGGAGGATAAAAAAACTACAGTGGAATATCTCACTACAGTCTGCTTCTATCAGCAAGAAAACAAATTTTCACTTGTTTTTCCCTTTTATCCATTTGTTCTCAACTGAAATGTCTAAAAATATAAGCAATAACATGTATTACAAATCAGTCAATGCTGTACTTAAGAACAAGTAACTGAATAAATGGAAGTAGTTTTCTTTCTCCATCATTTTCTTTTTTTATCCACACGCTGCCATTTCACACTTTATAAAATTGTGTCTATTATTGAGAATGATTATTTGGCAAGAAGAGTTTCAGGCAGATGCGTGCATGAATACATGATCACCCTCATCAGTAGTGCAGCAACGCCGCTGCTTATCGTGATTTCTTCAATTCGTCATACTGCTAGGCTCTGCTCCCTTCTCTAGTGTTTAGCCATGATGAATTTGTTCTCTATAACCTGCCAGAAATTTGCATGTGATCACAAACAAAGCCTTTATTAATCCCCAAGAGTCTGCAGAGCGTTCTGTCAGTTTGTAATGATGTAGAATAAAGTGAAAACAGTGCAGTGCTAATCTGCTAACACTTCATTTTATTTCCCCACACCACCATGTTCACCTCATGTTCCTGCCATAGCATGTCATAGGTGATGTCCATGACGTCAGTCCTTGACTGTCATCATTAAAGTCCCTGTTGGTGTAAAGTGGCATTTATCAGACGTCCTTATCCAGAGTGACTTACAGTCATTAGTTACAGGTACCGACCCCTGGAGTGTCTTTCTCAATGGTAGAAAGTGGGGGCTTGAACATGCGACATTGTGGGTATCGGGTTGTTTTACCCACTTGTTCAAACGGTCAGTGAATAAATTGCTTTGGTGTAAAGTGTGCTTTGTGATGTTACATCAATTTTACCGCATTTAGTTCAAGAATGGAGCTGTTATTTCCAGGACAAGGTTGTTTTCTGTTATGGATTTGTTCTTTTTGACCCTGTTCGCATGCACCTTTGACCTGTTCTGACGCTGACTCTTGGAGTAAGAAGAAGAAAACAAGCCTGCACTTGCATTCAAGCCCTCCAGGCTCACTGTCTTTACAGTGGGGACCATGCCACAGAGCTCAATCACTCAATCATTGTTTTAGTCAGCAAAATCTTGTATCCTAAAAATTTCGTAGGAAATGTAAAAGAAATCCAAACTTTAATAGGTCATTAGAGCTGTATTTTATCCTAGAGAATGTTGGACTTTTTTTGTATTGATCATCATGAACAGTAAAAAAAAAATGTTTTACAATTATAAGTAATCAAATAAATAAACACACAAAATCAAGTCAGGTAAGGTTTTGAGATGATGGTAATAATACAGTAAATAATTAAATTTTTTCTTTGGATTATTTAAATGACACACATACTGTTAAAAAAGACCCACAAGATAAACATTTGTACCATGGAAGCTAAAACATGGAGGATCATATTTAAGCTGCTTTTTATATATGTATTCCCTTACATATGATAATCTACCAGCCTCTTTCTGGTGCAATGCAAATAGCAAAGGGTCTAATTGCACACCACCTGCACATCCAAAAGCCTCAATGCTAAACTATAATTTTTGCATCCATCTGTGGCTCAGTGGAACTGCATTCTCCCTCCAGCACTTTTGGAACAATCATCCAGCGTCAGTATCCGACCTCACTAATGCTCTAATGGCTGAGAGCAATCAAATACACTATATGGAGAAAAGAATTGTGACGTCTGACCATTACACCAACAGGGACTTTAATGACACTGCATTCAAATACCTAGACTTTAATATGGAGTTAGTCCCACTTTGCATCTATAACGCTTCCACTCTTCTTGGAAGACTTTCCACTCTGTATTGAGACCCTTGATTATGAGCTGGTGTCTACAAACGTTGGCTACATTTCAAGTTATATAAAGGTTTGCAAGAATATTGATATCAAATCAGATCAAGCGTTTCTCTGTTTGGTTTTTAATGGTGCAGAGTAGTGATGGCCACTATCAGAGACTCTACTAAAGAAAGTTCGCTTTACAGGTGACAGCTGTTGCTAGTAGCCATTTTTCTCTTTTCTCTCGATTCCTGAGAAAGCAGCAGATGTGTCCGAGACTCTTTATAATGCTGCCACTTAGGGAAGAATTTATACACATTTACGTTCTGCCAGAGTCATACGTTCAAATGATCTCATGGGTGGGAATGAAAGTTCAAAATGCATTAGGGGGGTATAAACACCTCACAGCACTAAAGAGGTGATTTTATTTTGTCTGTTTTGGAGAGAGTTGTAACTGATTATAACCCTCTTTTACAGGGGTTGCAAAATTATTCCAATTGTTTGTATCCCTGGATTCCTGACTGTGTCTGATCTAATGTCATTTCAGTCACAACAGTTCACTTTCTAAACCATATCAGAGCATCACTGGGGGTGAAAATGAAATCTCTAAATTTGACACAGTGCAAATACCAAGCAGCATGTCTATCTCACATTGACGCCTTTGCTTGTTGTGGAGATTTTTTTTTTACCAATCTTTCATGTAAACATGAGAGCTGTGATATTTTAATGATGTGACTACACAAATTTGTTACAAAAAATTTTTAATTAATGAGACCCACTGCACTTCACATTGTCAGCAGCTTTCACCTTGCAACACCTGACCAAGTCCATCTGTTTACACTGGGTGCGGCAAATTGCACATTTCAGTATCTCAAGAACCACTGAAGTTATCATATTGAAATTTGGTATGATTCCATTTGCTCACACAGCACCATCTGGCTCGCTCAACAAAATGGCTGCTGACAGCTAATTAAAATTCAGCAGCCAATCCATGCCTGGGTGAACAGTCAATCTTAATGACATTTTGTGGGTTCGTTCAAACAAACCAGCCATCAGTTCTCACTGTAACCAACTACATGTTTACTCTGCTGCTTATAAATCAAAATTAAAAATGGTCCTTCTTCACTCTCTGAAGCTGAAAATCAACCTGTCACTATTTGGGCCTTATTCTATTGCAGGAAATTCAGGAAACTGCAGGGGATGTATATTCACTGTTACATTTATAGCCACCATATTCATACTACATCTTAAAATACATTTCTACATTTTATGAAAACTATGTACACATATGTCTTTGAGTACTTAAACTAATGTGAGAAAATTAAGCAAAGCAATACATTGTCTTTTATGAGGAATTTCTTGAAAACAACTGAAAAGGAACAAAAAATACACGATCAAATCAATGCTTGGATCTCTTTAATTTTTAACAGAATCTATGTTAATGTGCATTTTAAAGTGGTAGCCTAAAAGTATTAATTTGAATAAATAAAGATAAATAGATCGTTAAATAGTTGCCACACTGTTTTAGGTTGATGAATATTTTGCATCATTCAAAATACTGTCATTTTAGAAGTGTGTCACAAATTCATTGCACTGACGGCATTTGTATGCTTGATTCCAAAGGCTTTAATTCCAAAAGTATCAAATATCATATGATATATTTCATATCATTGCTGGCTTTTGGCTATTGCAGAGAGGTGCAAGTCCAGAAAAACATTTCAAATATGAAAATGTGATAAACTTCTGTTTGTTTCTTTCAGGGTGTTGAGACCAACCATGGGGAAAACTGGTAGTAAAGTGGTTCTGAGGGAATCCTCCCTGGATGGAGTCCAGACACGGGTAAGCCTGAACAACATTAATATCCAGTATGTGTACATTAACATTTATGGTATTTGGCAGGCACTCTTATACTGAGTGACATACTTGGGAGCCCAAAAAACATTCACTTTAGTAAAACCAGATTTACAGTAAAAGCAGAGTGAAATTACATACTCCATCAAGGCACTGTCAGGTTTTTATGTATGTATGTATTTATTTATTTAGTTTGTTAGTTAGGTTAGTAAGTTAGTCATTCAGAGATATGAGAGTCAACAGGAGGAAAGGGAAGAACAGGTTCCGTTTCATCGGCATAACAGAGGCAGGGGAAATCATGTAGAGATCTAATATCACAGAGAGAGCAAGTGTAAATGGAAAAGGCAAGGGGGGCAAGCACTGAGTCCTGAGGAACACCAGTGGTGAGTCTCCTTTGGGTAGATGCTTTTCAAGATACTTGATAACTATGTCCCTCAAGGTAGGACCATTGCCAGGCAGAACCAGTGATTCCAAGTCTGGTGAGTGAAGCCTGGAGGATCAGGTGGTTAATGATATAAAAGATCTAGGAGAATAGATCAGTTTAGGTGTTTTGGCTGTACGAAGCTCCTCGGTGATAGATGCTGGTCTGTGGTTGTTTACACCAGCCTTAAACTGCCCATGCTCCACATCACTGATATAACTACCACTGATATGAAGTCAGGTGGAACATGGCTTGTTGCCATGGAATCATTTATTATATTAGCGATGTAGGGGAGAAGAGCTGAGCATATGGTCAAAAGCATAGACAATTTAATTGGATTGTGTATATTTGTACGATTCTGTATTGTGACAGCATATGCATATACTTATGTCCTGCATTATTATGAATGTGCATAAAAGTCCTATGGATTACTGAGCTGAAGTGCTTTGTCAATTAGATTTTATATATTTAGATATATTTATAAAATCCATAACATTCTTGCTGACTTTTTTGTGTTCTGTGTTGCAATCTCACAAATCCATGCTGAAGCTGGAGGTATTGAAGAGAAATCTGAAACCAAACGCACAAAATATATTATATTTTTGAAACAGCCTTTACAAACTTTTTGTTTTTTCATGTATTTTTGCTAGTAGAGAGGCACTTACTGCCTCATGCTCTTGTAGTAGCTTTTACTTTACAGAGTAGTATCTTTGTACTATGTTGCTGCTTTTGTTCGTTGAACAGTGTCCAGTATTTTTAGCCTACAGTGAATAAATAAAACATGGCAGTAACTGGTTTGAAGTTGATTAATTTTGTTCATATGAAGTATAATTTACTGATAACTATGTAGCAATAATACTGTAACTATTGGGGATGTATTCAGTGTTACACCTGGATAACAGTAGCACAGCTTTGGCATGCTTATACTGCTTGTTGCCACATTAAAATAATTGAAACTAATTGAATAATTGAAACTGTAAATAAAATAACAATACACTCATGAATCAGGCATACGCAGTTTAATGTTTCCTCTTTAAATATCGCAATTTGTATGTGTGAATATTCTAATACTTTGTCATCCTAATCATATGTGACTGTACGAACACCCCAGATCATGAATCTGGGGTCTTGAATGTGAAAATAAGTCAATGCATGCTCCACAGGAAGCACAGTGCAATATGGCATTTTCATTACAGTTTCTATGTATTTTCTATGTTTTACATATTAAAAGGAAAACATCAAATCTAAAAGTGGTCCGAGAAAATACATGTCTGCATATTTTAAGGCAAACATATATGCTTATTGGTAAGTAGTTGTATTTTATATTTTTAAAGCAAAATATTAAAATTAGTGAATTATTGTATATATATTTTTTTATTTTTCAAGTAGTCCACTCATGATCCGGTGTTCATGTGTCAGCTTCATTTACGTCCAGCACAGCACGTTATGCAAGGAGGGATCAAGTCTCTGCTCGTTTTCATGCTTGATCTCATCCTCAGATATTAATAGTGTTATGTGTACCAAAATGTATTACTGGGCAAAGGATTACTGTATGCCAAAGGCATGACCACACAAATTAAAACACTTCAGCGAAGCCTCATACTTGGAAAAGTAGGTTGCTTAAGATGAACATTTACCACATAATATAAATAGTTATATTATATATTTCTATTTATATATAATATAAATAGAAAAATATTAAGTAACAGGGTTGATACTCCATACAACTTAATCTTTCATTGAGAGTTGTTGTATACTTTCCTTATACTTTAACTGCAGATAATGCATTTGTTTTATTTCATTTTATTTAATTCATTCTATTACATTGTTCTAAGATAGGGATGCCTAAGTCCTGGAGGGCCAATGTTCTGCACATCAATTTTATGATGTTAAACCAAGAAAATAAGCAAAATAAAACGTTATCGTGCCCAGCCTATTAGCATTTCGATTTCAGCTATCGGTTAAGACTACTATAATGTACAGCAGTTCAGTGTAAACTGTACAGTACGAATACAGGTTTACCCTTTTTTAAGGGTAATGTATTTATCTTAGCTTATAAAATTAAAATGCCTTGGGAACGTATTTGGGTGCATATTTAGGATCATAAAAATAGGCATCACAGTAATGACTTTTGGACACCACTGCTCTATAATCAATGTCCACATATTGTTATAATTTATTATTATAAAAATAGACTTTTAAATGAAAAAAATATGAGTTCCTTGGCAGGTGTCATTATCACAGCACAAAATAAGTACTTCTGTGTGTCTGCAGGGGTGGTTTCCTTAATCAGACTCCTAGGCTGTCCCATTGTTTATCCCTGTGAACCATATAGATGGCTCTTCTTAGCCTCCTACACTGTTGGTCCTATTACAGCTCGCTCTAATAAACCACCCACAGGCTCAAACACAGACTTACAACTTAGACTTGGGTGAATTGAATGCTTGCTGTGGCAGGCTGCACCCAATTAGTAACACCAGTATGGGCTGATGTAGCATATCTATGGAACTACTGAGAGCTCAGTATTCTGAGAATGACTGGATTATCGTGTGTATTTGAAAAATGAAACTGGGGTATGTTTTAACCTTGATTTCCTCGTGTTGATAGCAGTCTTTAACCTCATTTAGACGCCTTGCCTCATGCTTTCTCTTTTTTTCAAACAGGAACTCAGAGTGTAAGAACAAATATCGGTTTTAATTTAGTGCTAATTTTGTTACTGTTTTGGTTTATAAGAACACTCATGAATTCAGGGCAGTGGTTCTCAAGCCTGGTCCTGGAATATTTCTGGCCTGTCTGTATCAGTGTTTTCCCTGATTTCACAGTATTTCAAGAACATTCCAGTGCAAAAGCTGGGCAAAGATTCAGGCACAGTCTGGGATCTAATAAAAATTCATCTCTTCTAAAAAAAAATCTCCTTCTACAGTAAACTGCCAGCAAACAAAGCAAATACAAATACTTATTGATATCAGCCACATGCAAGTCCATGCATCTAGGGTTATTCCATTACAGACATGATGAGAGTGGACTTCCTCCCTTGACCTGAACTGAACTAAAGAGCGCCGGGTCAGTCTAGAGATGTGTTCTTCCAGATTGCTTCAGCCCTCTCATATTCTGAAGAGCACCCCCATGTGGTCAACTGCAAAACCTCCATACCCTGCAACAAATTAAAATACCTGAACAGCAAACACATAATGGCAGCAGTTTCATGGCAACAAAAGTTTCATGATTTAGACATACAGTTTGCATGGTGCTCACTGGTGACGTATATGTTTCCTTTATTTGTCAAGTATATTAGCCTTTTGCTGTACTAGAAAACAAAAGAAGCAAGCAAAACATCAGAAGTTTTGATTAACCATATATGGAATTTTTGGAAAAATGTGGCCAAACATTGCTCTATGGCTTTAGAGAAAAGTAGGGGAATGTCCTGAACCCTGAACTCTACACTCTGATTCAATCTAAGACAGATAGGATTCTTGCTTTATATAACCCTCTCTTACTCGTATTCTCTGGCACCCTTCCTCGTCAGCAGTCACTTCAGAGCAAGGAATCTTCTTAGGTTACATGATAAAGCCTGGCATGACTTGTCAGCCGTCCTCTTTGTCCCACAAAGCCATGAGAGGAGGGCTTCTGGGCTCAGAACGACCGGCTCTTCCCAACCAGTATGCACAGCTCCAGTAGCAGCAAACCAGCCTGAAGTGAATTGATTTGCGGGGATTAGGTGCGACCCCTGCTCTGCTGGGTTTTAGCAAAGTAAATCTCAGGATTATGATGTCAGGCAGTCTGCTGTAGTGGGAGAGGAAATTGAATTGTCAGCGCAGCCTCGATGGCTGGGATTACGGCATGGCCAGTTTGTAGAGATGGCGAGACTCAGTGTTTGTGCCCAGTCGTCCTAGGTTGGGATAAGCGATTATGACACTCGGCATTTTGGACAGTAGGATCCCCAAAGCATGGACAGTCGGCAAAATATCTGATTTGTACAAACAACTCAAGACAGCATGTGGTGAGTATCTATGCTCTGCCAAGAAGTTCTGTCATTGAAGGACTATTTTGGTTCCCTAAAGCAGAGTTCCCTAACCACCTGGCCATGGACCGGTATCTGTCAGTGAGTCATTTGGTACAGACCACACAGAAAGACATCAGAGACTGAAAGAACTTTTATTTTGAAAAGAAAAAAAAAACGCTTGTCTCTGTCACGTGATACGGTATATCAAAACTGTTGCCCACAAGCGAGCAAAAATGAGTAAAAAAACAAATGCATTTTGTTTTTAGTTGTATCTATACAGGTCCGTGGAAATATTGTTTCACATGAAACTGGTCCATGGCCCAAAAAATAGGGGTAGGAGGCTGCTGCCCTAAAAGACCTAACAGTGGATGGTTCTTTAAAGAGCCATGTTTGTAAATGGGATTTAAGTGTGAATGCAAAAAAATAAAAAATACATATAATGTTAACATAATGTACAAATTGCAGATCAGTGTGCATTTCAAGAACCATTTAGGGATTTTGTGTGCACATGACCATTTAGTTTATGCCTCATTCTTTACCACAACCCTTCCTGCATGCTAACAGCATTTTAATTTGATACAAGATGGGCTGGATTTATTTTCAAATATCAGAATTGCCTTGACAATATAAGAATCCATATACTGCAAAACAGTGGTCCTCTAACCACTACCCAGTAGATTAAATACTTGCTCCAACATAAGCAAAATAGAAAGCATAGATGAAAAATGTGCATCTGGAGAGCCTGAGGACCAAATTGAGAGTGTAGCCACTTATGGTGTCCTTTTAATAGAGTAGCTTCTAAAGATCCTTGAATACAAGAACCTTTTTGTTCATGGATGAGATATGGAATATTTCACAAGGAACAACAAGTGAACCACTTACAATGGCAGAAAATGCAATAGGCTCTTGAACGGACAAATCCTACTGTTCCTTTCTTTCCTTGCTTTTTTATATTAGCTTTAGAGTAATAATGACAATTTCACAATCCAGAGGTCCAGAATGAGGCTTATTTTTAGTACTTGTGTCATGCAGATGAGCATGTAGTCTCTCTTCTATACACAAAATCACTTTATGATAAAAGGAACTTTTTTACTAGCTAGAATGCTATCTTCGCAAATGGCAGCGCGTCTCTCTAGGTCCAGCACTTTGGTGCACAAGTGTGTTACCAGTTGACTTCTCACCACACCCTCATTAGTGAGAATGAGAACAGCAAAATAACATGTCTATGTTCGCCCAAGCATGCTCTAGCTAAGATACAAACAAGAAACTGATGGCTTGCTGCAGGGACCAGCTCATTGTCTGAGGAAGTACAAGCTCCAAAACTTAGACTGACTATTGTTGGCAGAAATCTCAAATCAGTTCTCCCTACATTCCTGCTGCCAACTCAGCTATTCTGATCATGTGCCCGTCATGCAGACCCCAGCGTACAGACCACTCCTCAGACGTGCCAAGCCAGTTAGAAAGCAAACAAAGATCTGCAGGAGGAGTACAGTGCATTGGTGACTGGCTACATCAGCAAGTGCATCAATGACATTTCTGTCTGACAATCATCTCAAGGGCCAACCTGTCCCAGGCCATCAGAGCATTGAAGCGCACACTTGCTCAGAAAGTGGGGGTGTAGAGTGCATGTGACAGCACATCCAGGCCATTACCAACTACAGGACATCTCCACCTGCCTGTGATGCACTGAATCACTTCCAATCACAGTTTGAAGCACAAAATGACATGGCAGTAAGACCATCCTGCACACCTTTTCACACTCTCTCCTGCTCTCTTTGCTCTCTGTGTATTTTGTCCTGTCTGCATTATATAATCTTGTGCTGTTTCTGCTCTTGTGTTGCACCATGTACAACATATACAAAATACCATTTCACTGTGTATTTTGTATATAACTGAAATGATAATAACATTTATTTGATTTGACTTGAAATGGCAGTTAACCATGAAAGCTAGGTTAGCTAATAGCTTTTCCTCAGCTTATCAAATGTGATACATTAGTACGAAATGCAAAAAGTTATGGTTGTTGTGTCAACCAGAGCCACATTCATACTGAAGTAGTGAACCAGTTGCAAAAGGAAGGGACCATTAAATTAACTCAAAATGTTAATATTGTTTGTAATGCAGAAAGTTTGTATGTGTCTTCTTATATGTGTGCGTTTATAAATGTTATTCAACAACAATTGTCCCAGAGGTTCCAGACTGACTGGCTATTCTCTCAGGTCCAAAAACTAGATTCATGATCCACTAAGGCAGGGGTCGGCAACCCGCAGCCCTTTCATCCGTATGTTGCAGCTCCCTGTGGCTTTGGAAAATAAATAATAATTTAACAGTAGAATGGCGGCTTACTGGCTATAGGGGAAAGTGGGGTGAGCTGTGCCAGTTTTTACTTAAAGGGACTTTAAAGTCATGCTGCAACTAAAATATGTGCATATATTTCAGGATGTGGTGCATCCCTGGGAACAATCACTTTAGATCTGAAATAGTGTTTAAGAAATATAGCTTTATGAAAAAAAGTGGTCTCATGGCATAACTGCCCCCTGGGGCGGGTTAAGTTGTGCTGTTGGAGAGAATACATTGGGGTAAATTTTGCCATTGATTATTGAAGTAAAACAGTAATTGAAGTAAATCAGAAACTCTCTATTAAATTCTCTATAAAAGCTAGTTTCAGAGTTATTTAAAGTTATTTTACAACATCAAAGGCCAAGAACTGCCCATGTTGTGCCTATTAAAGGCAGCAGCTCTACCAAGAGAGGTTGCTTCAGGAGTGTTGCATGACAAATGGTGGCATGCTTTAAAGGCCACAAACCAATCACGTCCTAGAAAAGATGAACAGTTTCTTAGCAGTATTAACACTGTTAGCATATCTCTTAATTTATCCCTTATTGAGCCACTGCAGTTTACATTCAGATTAACATAAGTTGAAGATAAGTTGCTCTAAATAAGGAGCCCAATGTTGCTTCTCTGTGAACTATCTGCATGGTGATAACTGATAATGAGCGTTTCCTGGAGTAATAATAATTAATGTTCTCTATTACTTTTTCTTAATAAATGCACGCTTAACCCAACCTTCTTTTTCCTCTTTGATCCAGCTGGCAGGGATATCGCTGTCATTTCTTTGTGTGTACTCAAAAGCCAGTTCACAGCATTTCATGGGACTTAGACCATGAAACATTCTTGCTAGTGCCTTTATATGTTCTGCCAGCTCTTTCTCCATATGTTCCATCAAAGACTTTTTATATCCGGACCTTCTTTCCTTTCCATATATCTTTTTCTTCTCCATGTAGCGTTTTTTAATGTCATCCTGCATATTTTCATCTGCCTCGCCACCTGATGAATGGTCTTCCCCTTCTCTACTTCTTTAACATTTACATTTACATTTACGGCATTTAGCTGATGCTCTTATCCAGAGCGACGTACATCAGCGCTTAAGAATTCCACGACTGTTTCTTACCTGAAAAACAGTTAAATCTGAGTCAACTATTTAACCAAGATACTGCAGTCAGAGCATCTATACAACAACTGTCCAAATAATAACTAG
>JBBPDC010000135.1:12355361-12367953 GCA_037974485.1 Hemigrammopetersius urotaenia
TCTGCGCTCAGTGATATCTTGTATGAAATATTTGGATATATAATTTAAAAATAGTAGAATAATGACTATATATTTAGGGTGGCTTGGGATCATTTGGGAGGGGGCGGGCAGCTTCAGACCTTCGGCAGAATTCAAATAATCTAGATTAATTCCAAGATTACAGTGAGATTAATCTAGATTTAAAAAAATTAAAACAAATTAATCTATGTCCACCACCAGTTTAAAATATTCATAAGTGCGGGTGAGTTTACCCCAGGCCCTTTGGCACAAATCACTCCAACCCCTCAATTTTGGAAAAACATCATGCTAGCTGTATAGATTCATAGTGTAGCCCTAAACATGTGTGAGATGTTTTCAATCGTGTCTATACCTTTTCAGACACAATAATCAAAAAACTTGAATTTTAAGTGTCCAGTGGACTTTGGACGCAGAACCCGTTGTACAGCGCCAGTCGCTGAATCAGAATCAGAATCGCGTTTATTGCCCGAGTATGTGAGCGAACACATACAAGGAATTTGATTCTGGTCAAGGGTGTCCCTCAAGCGCAACAATATAAAACAACAATATGTAAAGATACGTGTGTACACCACACACACATGTATCTTACAGAGCATGCTTGCTGCTCCAATCAGCCAACAGACACGATTCTGATTCCGAGCCTGATGAACTGATGCTGTCAGCCGTTCTAGGTGTTAAATGTATTTTATTTTTGCTCATTGTTTTTTTTTATTTTAGTTCAAAATTGGAAAATTATTATTTTATAACAATACAATGTGTTTAATTTTTAAAGCTTGCCATCCCCTGCACTAGGGTATTGAATATGATAACAAAAAGCAAGTTGTGCATCAGAGCCCAATTCTGGCAATTCAATAATTTCAAGCCAGTTTCTTTTGGATATTTTGAAATGAACTTTATTATCCTATTTGTGTGTGTAATTGTAAGTTATATGTGTTTGATTGTTTCAGCCTAGTCCAGCAGCTGCCATAGAGAGCCTTACCAAAAGCAACAAGATGAAGGTGAAGTGGACTCATCTGGGCCTGGTCTTCTTCCTATTGCTGTCCATTGTCATGACTGGATGTTTTCTCTGGCAGTTTTCTCTACCCAAGCTAATGTCAGGTATGGATGCGCAGTGTATTCTTTGTTAATGGGGTTGGCCCTTGTGATACTGATCACAGAAGACTGCAATAAACAAATATGGTAATCATATCTCTAACCATTAACAGGGCTTTTCTCTGTATTGTGAGCAATCTGACCAATCACAGGTATTTATGCAATTTAGGCAATTATGTTAAATTAATGTAGGTCAGTCTTTAACAATGTACAGTTATGTTTTAATATTTGCAAGCCATCTCTCAATTGCAATATATAGTGACATTATTATGGTCCTAGTATTTTGTCTAAATCATGACACTCTAATGCGAGGTAAGACTGGCAGCAGTCTCATCCTATTTCGCCTCTCACTCTATTTTCTGTTGCTCCAGAATCAATCATGTGTTACTCTTCATGCCAAGTGAATGACCCAGTCAGGGACTAACCTAAATTACCGTCATTACAAAATCACATTTAAGCACTTTGTGAGCGCAGCCTTTTTGAATTTTAATCAAGTGCAAAATGATGTGTTTAAAGGGCATAGATGAATGTGTACCCTACCATTGGCTATAATGTAAAATCAGTTTTATTATGGATATAGAAATGATTCTTATGTTTAAAACATGTTCACGTTTTACATAATAAAGTAGGATATAGCAGAAAAATAGAAGGAGGCGTTAAACAGAAGTCCTTGAATATGTATTTCCCTTAACTGTGTATGATTGTGAAAAAATTAAAATGATAATAAATAAATGATGATCAAAAATGTGTTACAGTGCTGATTAAATCATTTACAGTATATTATTTATTCATTTAATAGCCTATTGTTTTCCCATCTTGAAGTATTGAATAATACATAGCTTCAAGTAGAATCAAAGGTTTAATGGGGTTTGCAGCTTCTACTCTTTGGAAAGGCTTGGACGTTAGAACTTTGCTGGTAGGATTTGATGGCGTTCAGCCAAGAAAGAATTAGTGAGGTCAGATACTGATGTTGGATGATTAGCTCTGGGTCCCAACCTTTCAACATGTTCCAAAGATATTGAATAGAGCTTGATCACTCCAGAGAGTGCAGTTGTACTGCTCCACAATCCAGTTCTGTTTGCTTTATACATGTCACGGTGACAGAGCCTCTTATTCAAGCACTTTTATACCAGCCGTGTGCCTGCAATTGAATGCCTGTGTCAAAACTGGGTACACGTTAAAGCAACTGAATACACAAATTAGGTGTGTGGCAACTTTCTGTGAATCAATTGTTCCAAAAGAATATGAAGACAGCAGGCATTGGAAATTCATTCTATTTAAAGCTCCCAATGTACAGGTGCAGCGAGTGGCTTTGAGTGTGAATGGCAGTTGACTGTTAGATCCAATTAAAGTGTCTTAGTGGGTGGAACTGGATTAGAACATTTAAAGAGAGCCTAGTGTCTTTTTTCCAGAGGCGAGGAAGTGGCGGCTTTATATATGTGCACACTGAAGAGTTGCCTGAGGTTGCCAACCTATTTTAGAAAAAACGTTGGTTGTGTAGCTCAAGGTCATTGTTTTCTTTTAATGAATTACTGGAATGTTTTATACTATACTGCTGTCTACCCTGTACATTTACATACTGTGCATAATTTGGTGTTTTTGGTTTAGCCTTTGTGGCAGGATTTTTGTTTTTGTTAGATTTCTGACTAACAAAATATCTGAGATGAGTAAAACCTTTTAAGTGGCATCTTAGATGAGTCACTGCTCTATCACTTTCCTCAGCTGGAATAGTAGACCACTGTTCTAAAATTTCTCCATTTGGCAGAAATAAATGCCTCTTACTTTGGTTTTCTTGGGGCTTTAGATATATTTTTGTAACCATGTTGGGTCTGAGATATTTTAGGAAAACAATCTCTTCCAGAATCTTAGAGGTTACTTGTTTGACCTATTAGCCATCTTCATATTGCTAGAAAGGCTCTTTTTAAGTGAAGATTAGATCAAGCAGGGCTGGCAGTAATCGACCCTGAACGTGTCTAGTCTAATTGCGTCGAATGATCTGTTGCTGTTGAATAACTTTTCTCCTTCAGTAACTGAAAGAACAACTGTATGTGTACAGTATATGTCTTAGTCTTGTATAACAGTGTTTGTAGAGCTCCAAGTTTTTAAGATGAAATAGTAGAAAGCATTTTCTATTGACATTGTGTTCTGGCTGTGTGTCATTCAGTTAAATATTAAATATTCAAACTTTTTGTAATAGAGATGTTTGAATGTGAAGAACGTTGTAAAGATATAAAGGCGCTTTTACTCATTTGAGGATTCTCTGAAGAACTTACATTGAAGTTCTACAAACTTTAAAAATATTCTTGTCATGTTCCTCCATCTCTCCCGAGTAAGGACAGGTGCAAAAGCAGACTCCAATGTTCATGCTCTATTTTACTTCATTTAAAAAGAACCAAAACAGGAGCGAGGGCCTAACAGAACACAAAACTAGACTCAGGAGACCAAAAGCATACAACAAGCATAACGGTGGACCGACAACTCAGGTCGGTCACTAAAGAACTTAAATACACAAAACTCAAAACCCATCAACCAAACACAAAACCATCATGCTTTCTCTTGAGCACACCTGCAGCAGAAACAAATTATTAAATAACTCAAACCTGGTGTGCTCAGGCATACATAAACCCAAACGCTGGTGGCCTCTAGCAGCCGCCCACAATCACTGTCCCCAGACCTGACAGTTCTTTACACAAAAATGTTTTCCAAAATGTTTTGTTCCATACATGTCATGTACAAACATATACAGTGCATGCATGATGCATGGGCAGAATGTAGTCAGTTTGCAGTTAGAAAAATGGGACATCTGGCCCTTTGCTCTTTGCAAAAAAAAATTTTAAGTAGAAAACAAAGAAGTTCTTCCACTTGCAACAAAAGGTTCTGTAAAGAAACATATGTGTCTCCAATATGCATTTTCAGAATAAAAGGTACATTTTTGTTCATCAAGGTACCAACAAGTTACAAATAATACAAAGGTACCCTTGATGTATGTATCCTCCAATGTATGTATGAGTATTTTTGGGTTCATGACCCAGTATTTTAAAACTGAAAAATAAAATATAAGTTCAGGCAGGATGACGTTGCTGCTACTTAAAAGTTATAAATGAAACGTAATAATAAGGTAAAAATACATTCCCTAACTAAAGATCCTATAGATGTATCCTAGAGGGTACCACCCCAGTAACACAAGAACACCACCATAATGTCGGTGGAGTATCTTTTTCTTCTGAGGGTGTAGGGATGACCCACGTAACCATGCATTTTGGTCTGTTCCCTTCTGTTCATTTAGTCCTCTTCCATCTTGATGACAAATGAATGTAGTGTTCCTGTTTTTCTCATCTTCATTCTTATTCCTTTAGACGAAGTTCTGGGGAAAAATGCTGGATCAGAGAGGATGTGTCCTCGTTTTCCTGAGCCTACACCGCTGGAGCATCCCATCCCTTACCTAAAAGAGGCGCTGGAGAAAGTAAAGCATTTCCTTGATTTAAAATTAACCAAAAGCACTTAACACACTGGCACACATCACACCTCAGGACATGATGCACCACTGGGCGAGAACATCTGAATTGACTTCCTAACAATTCAAAGGCCAGGGCAGGACTGCAGGTGCTTTCCTCAAACTGTTCAAAAAGCAATGCTTTAAAAACATACTTTGAATGCTCCAAGGCAAGAGCTTAGCCATCTTCAAATTTCAAACATATGTCAAAAGCCCATTGGCATTCAGGGCATACCTAATTATTACATGTGCTGCTTTAAAAAACGTATCCCTGCCACTGTGTAATTTACATGCTGAGCCAAATGCAGTGTTTGAGTTGCGAGTGCTTTATATTCCAGGTGCTTGATATTCCATCTCATCTTCATTTGCCTTCAGCTAAAGCAGCCCTTCCTAAAACAGGTCAGAAACCTTAAGTGCCACTGCTGAGGGAGAACAGTCTCATCTTATTAATTTCAAACTATAGTAATAAGTACGAAGACGCATCTAAAGTTTCTTGCAAAATCAAGGGTATTTGCAGAAAGTTTGTCCCCCATTTGCTGCAGACTCTACTCTTTTGAAGAGTCTTTACATTAAATGTTGGAACATTGCTGTGAGAATTTAATAGTTTTCAGCCACCAGGGTTGTAGGGAAATCCTCGATCACTAGAATAAATCTCAAACGTATTGAGGGTGCTCAATCACTGCAGGGAAAACCTGTGTTAGCAATGGCTCTATCTTAAAGCCTCCAAACTGACTGTTATTGTCACGACAGGGGGGTTTAGTCCACTGTCGTGATTTACCTCTTGGAAAGGACAGAAAAGAACATAACAGAACCGAAACCTGGCACGGGGGCCGATACGTTTGCAAACCAAAGAATGTGAGGCGATGGACCGATACAGAGGTCCATCCGGGCTGAACTTAAATACATGTCCTGATTGGGACAAATAAACACAAAACAGGTGGAAACCAGAACAAGAATCAAAATAAAAGTCCTAAAACTCAAACAGAAACAGAACGAAACCAGAACCAAAAACCTCTACCGGCCGCTGACTGAACCATGACAGTTATAAAGCATATAAGGATACTTTTCTTGGCAGACATGTATCTCAGGAAGGATTCTTTCCCAGTCTGTACTTTATTTGAAAGCCTCAGAAACAGTTTTGTAATACATGCAATAATACTTGAAATAGGTCATCTTCAAAGGGCAAGTCCCCTGAGTAATTCAGCAAAGTTAGCACAGAAGTCATCTTGCACACATGCTTGATGTTTTTGCTGAATATCATGAACATTACTTTGCTCATTTTCAGCTTATTTACTCTCTAAATCAGGGGTCACCAACCTATTTGAAACTGAGAGCTACTTCACAGGTACTAAGCCATATGAAGGGCTACCAATTTGATACACTAGAACAGAGTTTGCCCAAACTTATCAATTCATGTATGATATTCATGTATGATAAACATGTTTTAAATGTTTTTTTCCTGATATAGTCAGTTGCAAATGTATATAAATGCAAACGTGATTAAAAAAGAATAACAACAGGATAAGAAAAATGTTAGACTCTGCTCACTGGGGAGTTTTTAGAACAGGTCCGTGGGCTACTCATGTGGTGCACCATGTTGGTGACACCAGCTCTAAATAATGATATGATCATTCCAAAAAATGACTGATTTGGCTGATAAAAACAGTTCGAAATGTGTGCGATAAAATGTGTGTGTTTTCATTTTAATCTTGCAAAAAACATGGCAAGATCTAAACAACGATTTATTTCATTTAAAGTCAAACTGACATAGAAAGCGTTTTTTAAAGGTCAGGCATCTCCAAACCTTTGATTTGCAGTATATACTGATATGGTCAATACTTTCTAAGGCTGGGAAAGTTAACGTGTTTACTTAACGCAGACAATTATTTTATTGCGCTATGTAATTATGTTAATGCAGGTTTTTAAAAATCCTTTTATTTTAAAAGTAATGCGAGTGTTGAGCTATTTAATATGGAGAAAAGTAATGGGACGCCTGACCCCTGCGAAAACCTGCCGACTCGTACAGCACTCCTATTACTTTTGTCCATATAAGACGCCTGACAATTACAACAAGTTACTTTAATAACACTGCATTCAGATACATAGACTTTTATATGGAGTTGGTCCCTCTTTGCAGCTGCTATAATGGATCTGCTCCCATGCTCTGGCAATAACAGGCTGGATAAAACGTGAATGCCCTGCAGTGGCAAATAGCTTTGGTTTCATATTTGATTTGATTACATAATAAGCTGAGATTTACTGAAATATGTGAACTGCAGCTGTGTGGCTGTGTTTTTCCATTTTTGGTCAAATAGCAGTCAAATAGCCTAGTACATTCAGATAATTTCATGATCTCATGAATGAAGTAAAAATGAGACCAATGATCCCTAAGTCCTACAGACCCAAGGCCTGTTCTTAGGTTCTATTCTTAGGTTCTATTCTAGTCTGAAGGCTTATAATCTTATAAAACACCTTTAATCACCAAATACTACAGGTTTTCCATAATAGAAAAGAACGGCTTCACCAGATAAATAAGCATGTAAACTTTCTGTATATTCTAAATATAACCATTGCTTTACCAAAGAATCTTGCCAGTTTGTGTAAGCTTGTCCTAAAACTTAAAAAAAAAAGTTTAACCTAATTTTCAGTCAATTTTAGAGTGTTTGTTTATTTATACATTATTAGAAAGAGAGAAAATAGACCCTAAAACTAGAACACACATGCTAATCATGTCAAAATGGTCCATCCCCTTTTTAGGTGGATGCTTTACTCCGGCAGAGCATCAACCCCACCAGCCTCCCTGCAATGTCAGCCATTGTTATTTACAACGATACCGTGCTGTGGACGGGAAATTTCGGTAAGAGGAATGGGAGTGACCCCAGTTCAGCGCCCCCAAATGAGTACACCATCTACAGGTAAGTTGTAAAAAAACTATGAGGAGAATTTCAATATGCAGTATTGTTATGGAAATAAGGGCTTAGTTAAAATTCATATACCATCGAGCATTCGGAGACAGAGGCCAAATACTGAGCACTATTACTGTTAGATATGCCATTGTTCAGCCGACAGCTCCTCCTCAGACGTTACAAACTAAACGTCCAATTAAGCATCCCTATGCAGTTTTTGAAGACTAACAGACAGGTGGGCTATTCTCCACACCAGACTTATCATTTGTCACCTGAAAGCGATGTCTCCATTCAATGGGACTGGGCACACAAGCTAACATTTTGCAGGCCAATTACAAGCTCCAGACGGTTCAGTTTTAGTGGTTCAAATTGCTGCATTTACATTTTATTTTTCAAAAAGGGTGTCTGTAATCCCGACTGCAAGTTGTAATGAAGGCAATTGGGGGGAGAAAAAAACAGCAGACCCATTGAGCTTTGGCTGAAATCAATGAATAAAGGAACGGCGAGAGCATTCAGTGAGATGAGCATGTGTGTGCCGATCCAAGTGAGTAAGTTTAGAGGCTCAGAATCTAATAATGCAGTTTCCACTAGAATAAAAGACCAATTAATTGCAATTTTGAGCTTCAATTGTGTCCGTTTCAATGAAAGGAACTTGTATATTTAAATCAGGATATGAATTCTGATTACTGTATATAATTAGCCATAGAAAATGAAAAAAATGAAAGAGACAATTGTGGTTTTAGGTAAACACATCTATTACTAATATAGTTTGCCATTAATTTACTTATTCACGGCTTGAAAGAGCTCTTAATTGTAATTGATGTTATTATTCATGAATAGGATCTGTTGGAAAGATTGGAAAATGTTCTTTACAGCTCAATCTTTTAAACAATAAAAACTATTTTTACTTAAAACTCATTTTTAAAAAAGGGGACAGTGCAAAAACAGTGCACCATTCTTCTTTTGAAATCTTATATTGATGAAATTTGAACCAGCCACATGTGCTTCTCTTTATGGTTTTTGGGTTATTCACGTTATTCACGTTATTAACCTGCTGTGTTAGTTTCTCAACCTCAACGCCTCTTCAGCTCCAGAGTTTTAGAGAAGCTGATGGTAACTTGAGTGCTGCGTTTGACCACAGCCAGAAGTGAGCGGCAAAGCCCAGTCAGCATGGCAGGCGATAATGATCCAGTGTTGAATGCTCAGTAGGGTAGAATATCTGGTGTCAGTGCCGGCGCATCATTTTTGTTGGGTGTCCATACATAAGATGACATCAGGCAGCGATTGGCAGGGCTCAGGCAAAAAGCTTCCACTGTTTACTCTCTGGTGATCACAATCTGTGATGTATTTACAACTGCCAGGAAGCCTAGAGCAGTGGGGGGCGCTAGAGGTTACCAAAATTATATTTGTACACATTAAATTAATAAAATCCCATTGTCTGAGAAACGTAAAAGTGCGTGTGTGTATAAGAACACAAACCTACAACTGCTGCTAATGTTTTGCAAATAAAAGTTTGTAATTAATCACTTTATTCTTTTTGTGCGTCTGTGCATGTAGGAGTTGGGGTTGGGGGGCCTGGCTTGTTTTGGACACAGACAAGGGGGGGCTTCAAGGAAAAAAGGTTGGGAACCACTGGTCTAGAGTGATGTTTTCCTCCCTGAAATTAGTCCCACTCATTGGAAATCATATTGTGATTTTCTGTCACTTCCTGTTGATGTTGCTGGTTAATCTGACACTTTAGTAAAACTTCAAAACTGCCCGAACCAAAGGAAGACCTTGCCTAGGTATATCTCCCTAGCCATCATCCAGAAAATATTTTGATTTTGACAATTTAACCCTATTGTCTCCAACCAAAACACAAAATGATACAACTTATTTTATAACAAGAGCAATGAAACTAAATTAAGAATGTGTGAAGGGATGGCAGAGCCAGACAATATTCCCTGAAGGAGTGAAGGGGAGCAAGCAGGAACATAAGCCTGAATGACAGGATTAAGGTAGCTGGGTGCAGACCCAGATGTCACTGTTAGGCAGGAGTTAGTGACTTGAACATGACTTGTATCTATCATTGACATGTCATCCTATTTCCCTAGCCTCTGAATCACAGCTTAACCATTGCTATTTTCAGTATAATAGCATTTCTTAGTAGCATTTAGGATTTTCAATTTGAGTTTCAATTTTCAAGTTTCAGATATGGTCAAAACTGTGCCTATGAAAGCATACAAATGAAACCTGAAATGCTTACTTAGCAGAGCCCTTTCTACCCGTGTCCAAAGCCAAAAACAAATGAAAAAGAATGTCAGTCCTGGATTTGTCTGTGAAGCAAACCGTACCATGTGTCAAACATGCTCATTAACTAATTATCCAATTATAAGGAGTTTTAAGGAGTTTTAAGGAGTTTTAAGGAATTTGAAGATAAGATAAACCTTTCTTAGTCCCGCAAGTGGCACATTTCCACTGTCTGAAAGCTGTTTTAATATAAAAAAACCCTCCACATATAAACATTATAAAGCTGCCTATTGACATACATTGTTCATGTTTTCTACCCTTATATGAAAATGACTTCATCAGGACTTTGCTCTGTTGTTATGGTTCTTGTTAGACTTGCCAATTGCTGTGGGATTGTTTGTGTCTCAGATTAAGGGGGGATCACAAATGGGCACACAAACCCCGGGGAGGACTTGTGACGCTACTTCTGCAGTCCATAATAAGCAGCGGATTGATTTAGAAGTCAAAGCAGTGACAGGCGAACAGCGTTAATGATGGATTCAAAGACTGAGGCTGAAGCTTCGGGTCCCTGGCTGTCATTCATGTATACCCTTTGTCAGCAGTTTCAGCATGGCAGCTACTTTTTATGTGCCAACCATTTAACTCAGGGTAAGCCTATCGACTCTGATGGCTCTGATGTCCTGTTGCACGAAGCTAAATGGAGTGATTTATAATCAATGGGACTCGGATTGATCAAACTGTTAAACAGGCATGACTGGCAAAAAGCCTGGTCACATTCTTAAATGAGCTGGTTTTAGTTTTCAATGATTCTACTTCTGAGAGAGTCAAATATCAAATGTCCATGAAATGCTCCACTTGGGTCAACCTTTGTTCTATAATAGCACATTTAGTTATTATTCCTCTATCTGAACTTCAGATAACAATGGGCTATTGTTCTTTCTTATTGCTTTTTAAGACAGGGCAGCCACTTAGATCACAAGATGCATTATGAGATCAAAAGCTTGCAAACTTGAACTTAACACTTGAACATCACATCCATGTTTTATTGAACATTTTATTCCAGAACCAAGGGGAAATAATGGGCACTCTTTGCTGTTTTTATGTATTCCACTCTTCTGAGGATGCATTCTACTAGGTTTTCCATTAAACTTTACAGCCAGCACTATCCATTTGAGTAGGAACACTCTCCCAGCATCTGCCAGTCCCACATTCTTGATTTCACTTGACTTGACTTGATTGCCCAGTAGTGAAGTGAAATGAAATGTTTACAAAAATTGAATTTAATGCTTGGTTTTGCACATGGTGATCTTTGACTTCTGTGTGGATGCCATGTTCACCATGGATGCATTAAGCTCTTGTGGCGGCATTAGGTTGGCTATTGTGTGCTTGATTTTATGCACCTGTAAGCAATGAGTGTTTTAACCCAGCCCACTAAGGGGTATCTTCATTCCTTTTACTAAATGTACAGTAGAAAAATTAAGGGAATAATGATGGGATGAATACATTAAAATGATTTACTTTCTGTGAAATAGTAGAGGCAATATATGCAGACTTAGTTGGCAAATAATATCAATTACTATTAACATCAATTGCCATTGCCATTTTCAGTAAGTCTACTTCTACAGATACATTTTTAATTATTTCATTTATGGTCTGTGTAGGATTGCTAGCGTGTCCAAGATTTTCCCCACCCTGATGCTCTATCGTCTATGGGAGGATGGTAAAGTGGCGTCATTAGATGATCCATTGGAGAAGTATGTGGAGAATTTTACCATCAAAAACCCACTGGGCAAGAGCAAAGACTCAGAGCTGAAGTATGTGACAGATGGCTTGATCTTTCTGGACAGTGGCGAGGTCCAGATCCGCTCATCTTCCGTCACCCTGCGGAGAATGGCCAGTCAACTATCTGGTAAGATCCATGATTCAGATTTTTCTAGTTTTCTTCTTCCATCTAAACATTTAGGAAACATCCTAACATCCTAAATACAAGCAATACTCATATTAGTTGTATATTTCCAGCAGTTTGGGAGATTTGATTATTATTCGCAATATTACATTTGTCAGAATATCAGCAGTTACATTCAAATTTACTAAAATAATTTAGTTTGTTGAGAGACAATTCATTCAGGATCACCCACGTGGGACTAATGCATCTCTGTGTTAATTCATTATATGTCCATATTCAGTAGCTGATGGAGTGTGTTGACTCATGGAAAACCCACTGACCCCCTTGCACATTATAGTTCCATCAGAATAATAAACCCCAATTAGGAAACACGCTTTTTCTCTAAGAAGTATTAAGCAATATAGCTTCTAGAAATGAATGCTTAACTCAAGATGAACTGTGTAATATGCTTTTGCTGCATTATGCACCTCTGTTACTATCCCCATAATTATTATTCCAGTTCGTTTTTGAGAATTCATATTTTTCATTTCTCTCCATATTATGGTCTGCAGGTTTACCTAGAAGACTTCGGGCCACTAACCTGCTGTGGAAAGGCAAGACTCAAGCTGCAATTAATCTTCTACAGGATGATGTGTTGGTTGCAGATCCAGGAACGAAGTAGGTTTTCACCACGGATTTATTATTATAAATAAATGTATTATTTACACGAAGAAACTATATGTTATTTGTATTCTAGCTATATACATATATATATACACACACTATGGGGACAAAAGGATTGGGATGCCTGACCATTGCACCAATAGGGACTTTAATGATATTGCATTCAAATACCTAGACACATCTCCATTCCAGTTTATCCCAAAGGTGGTGGATGGTGTTGAGGTTATGGCTCTGTGTAGACCAGTCAAGTTCTTCCACACCAAACTCATCCAATGATGTCTTCAT
>JBBPDC010000135.1:12374295-12385064 GCA_037974485.1 Hemigrammopetersius urotaenia
GTACCGTCCCACACACTGCTCCCCGGGCGCTGTGTTCGTAGCTGCCCCCTGCTTCACTTGGTGAATGGGTTAAATGCTCACACTGTGTGCTGTGGTGTGTTCACGTATGACAAATGGTCACTTTCACTTGAATGGTCTCTTGTCTTTTCCAGGCAAATTTAGACGAACCTCAGATGAGTTCCTCTCCATTCCTGAGAGCTTTAATGACTGCAGTGTGTAAGGCAGCAGTGAAAGGTGTGTTATTCATACAGACAGAAACTCCTCACAGCACTGCCATCATACACACATTTTTATTTGTTGGTTAGTTCCTCCGGTTTCACCTTGAACAGCATTTCATTTTCAGGTTGTTTTTCTTCAAGTTTGTCTTTGAGATCAGAAATGATAGATGTGTACTGGCTAATCACACACAACTGAAAATAAAATATAGAACTTGTGTGAGTTAATCTAAGTAAATAAATTGACATACACTTTATGTTTAGAAATTTGCAGACACTACTGCTTGTTTCTCCTAAAATCAATTTTGTTAATTGGGAGTTTTGTCTCCTCTTTAATTCAGTAACAGCCTCTACTCTTCTGGGACGACTTTACAAAGGATAATAAAACGTTGCAGTGAGGGTTTGATTGCAGTTAGCCACAAAAGCAGTGGTGAGGTCATGTTGCAAGATTAGATCAGCACTGCAACTCATCCCACAAGTATCTCAGTCTGTTTGCTGTGCTGACTTCTAAGAGGTTTTTCTTTTGACAACTTTCTTGTGGAGACATGCTGACTAACATTTTTGCATGAAATAATGGATAAAGTTGGAGACATACACTATATGGACACAAATATTGGGACGCCTGACCATTACACCGACAGGATTTTAATGACATTCCATTCAAATACATAATCTTTAATGTGAAGTTTGTCCCTTTGTAGTTATAACCGCTTCCACTCTTCTTGGAAGGCTTTTACAAGATAGTGTTTCTGTGGGAATTTGTGCTCATTCATTCTGTTGATCACTGTGATCAGGCTATTTTCCTATAAAAGAAATCATGTACTGGAAGCCCATGTTGCTTTTGTTTCATAAATGCTTTCTTTGGGCTCCTTTCTCTTGCGCAGATGACATTACTGCTTGCAAAGTGGACACAGCCATCATCCAGAAGCGTCTGCCTGTGCTTCACAAATACCTTAACTCAGATACCGAGCGACAGTTGCAAGCACTTTATGCCCTGCAAGCATTAATTGTGACTTTGGATCAACCACCTAGTAAGTGGCCAAATCTGAGTTTTGTTGTTTAGGTCACTTAAGGCTGCATGATATTTCCCACATGATGCTTCAAATGTGTCCTTTTGCAGTAGACTTTTAATACATAATCATCATTGAAATAACTCCTATCAGCACATCAAGTAATATGATGAAGCGTGCTCAAACCGACGTGCCCCTTTGTTAGTTCTTTCCTTTGGTTTAATAAATGCCCTATCAGTCTATAAATAAAATATTATTATTGCTAAAGCTCACCATGTTCAGTTCAGTAATCTGCCATCATTGTAGTGTATTATTGATATTAGGCAGTTAGGCTTAAATTACAATTGGCATACAATTTTTAATGTAACTTGAATATCATTTAGGTCTAGTTTCATATATAATATATATAAAGAAACACATTCATCTGTCTTTTTTCCCCTCACTTTTACTGCAGATTTGCTGCGCATGTTCTTTGATTGCCTCTATGACGAGGACGTCATTTCAGAGGACGCTTTCTACAAGTGGGAAATGAGTAAGGACCCGGCCGAGCTGCAAGGAAAGGGAATAGCGTTGAAATCCGTCACTGCCTTCTTCACGTGGTTACGGGAGGCAGAAGAAGAGTCGGAGGACAATTGACGAGAAGAAGCGGCAGCCGTCAGTATAAGGCACGCTGCTGATAATAAAGTGAAAAACTGCATCTTCGTATCTCATGAATGACTTGCTAGAAACATGTTCCCCTGTGGCGAGACACAGACACGGCAGAGGATCTGCGGTACAGCTTTGGATCGCTCCGTTATATTGTTCTCACTTTCCTTTGTTCAGCGCGGTTGGGCATTAAAGCTCTGGTATCCTACATAGAAGTTATTTGTTTTTTTTTTTTTTTTTTTTTTTCATTTTTCAATTTTTGGTTCATTTTGTTACTTTTAAAAAAAAAAGGACTTAAGAAATAGGTTCTGAACTTGATAATTTATTATTTTTTTTAAAAAAAGGCTGCAAATACGGAAGTCTATTTAACATTTGCAGGTGCTCACAATGAGCTCATCAACAATAGAAATAACAGAATAAGTAATTATCTTAATAGTTATTAAGAAAAACGCCATTTTAGCCCCCATCTCAGTTGAAAAGGATGAAAAGGGTTCTGTTGAATAACACCAGTAACGGCTCCTGTTGCTTCGTCTTACCCAGTGCAGAGAGCGGTTAAACGCAAAGGTGATGCATTCGGGGAGAACTCACAAATAAGTCAACAGATTTCAAACACTAAATGCATTTGGGGGTTAAAGGATGCAAACACTACTAATGCAAGTTGAAACAGCGCCAGTGTTGCTCTGTCTGCTTGTAATAAAGACCTATAAAGGAAATGTAAAGTTGTAAATACATGAAATACTGTAAAAGATATTAAAAAAGCAATCTGTTTCTGTTGTGTGAAGAAACACAAACACTTAAAGTTTTCCACATTTCACAAAAAGGCCTAAAAACAGTTTACAAGTATAAAATTACATTTTCTTTTCAGAAGAGGAGTAACAGGCCTTTAGGTGGCAAAAGGATTTAAAGAGTCTCTATCGCGCCTATTCATTTTTCAGGTCGTTACGTCTGTATGATTCTTCACCCCAGTGATGTTAATACCTGAGTGGGGAGGAATAGATCTCTTCAGAGGTTCAGAAAAGTTGCTGTAATAAACTTTTAAAAACTCAGTTTAAAAAATGCCAGCTGCCCTTGACATTCGATTAACATCTAAAGTTCCAGTGCAAAGTGATGGAAATGATAGATGAAACAGATTTCTGGATTTTAAGCCTTTATAGTCATGTATGAACACACCACAGCACAATGTGAAATTCTTTCTCCGCATTTAACCCATTCACCAGGTGGGGCAGTGAGCTTCCGCCAGCAAGGGGCACCTGGGGGGCAGCATGTGGGGATGGTACCTTGCTCAAGGGGGTACCTCAGTGGTGACACCAGCAGTTGGGATTCAAACCCCATTTTTCTGATTTCAGGGCCGACACCCTAACCACTTGGCCATAATACAGCTGCCTGCTAGGCCTTCCAGCTTTCAAGTTACATTCACAGAAGGTGAAATGTTTTTTAATTTGTATGTATTAGAGATACAATGTTTTTTTTTGTCATAATCATCCCAATCCCTGCTGGGGTTTTCCACAAATATAATTGATCCAGTTTTCAAACTTAAGCAGTTTTGCTTTAAGCACCAACGTTTTCTGGGGTCCTCCCTTTCCCTGGCCACACCGACGTGATGCCAGCTGACGAAAAAGCATCAGCAGTCATGGGGAGACTTGAATAGTGAGTGGAATTTAGGTCAAAACATATATATCTCACAATGAACATTTGATGCACCGTGGAAACGTGTGTATGTATGTATGTATATATATATATATATATATATGTGTGTGTGTATATATATATAGGCTATAATTAAACATCTGATGCTACTCTAGGGCATCAGTGATGTTCCTGAGGTCATTAGGTGTTTCAGGTCTTTCAACGTCAGACACGACATCAAGGAGTTGAGGTCAAGCAAGCCTCCACTTGTGCTGTAGCAGCTCTTTACCATGGATCAGCTCTTTTGATTCAGAGCCACTTTGAGGCTTTCTCAGCAGCCTCTGTGTTGTTGTGGATGGCTTTCCTCCTCTCTTCTGTAATGAGGAGTGCAGTGTAGGCTGCGCAGAGGTAAACAGGTAAACACCTCGCCCTCCAGCAATGTCTGTGGCAGTCGCTGACAAGGGCCTCATACTTCTCCCTCTTCCAGGTCTCCTCCAGGTGATCGCAGACAGTGTGTGTGTGTGTGTATTTATATCTATTTATATTCTGGTTTTTTATTTTTACTTATTTAAGTATTAGTTAAGAATCACCTTTCAAAGGTCTATTTAAAAGCCATGGACAGTGATTTATGGCATATGACATTTATGTACTCAGCAGTTGATTTTTCTGTGCAGTATTACATCAGTGAGACTTTTTCCTCAGTCCAAGGTGCAACAGAAACATTAGACTAGAAAATGTACAGCTGTAGTTTATCTGCAACAGCACCACAATCAAGCAGAATTGGACAGATTAATATACAAACATATAAAAACTCAATTACAAAAAAACACTAAACAAAACAGTACTAATACTATATATAATATATGTTATATAAAGAATTTATTTTTTATTCAGTTGGGAGGGAATCTGGCGCAAACGTGAATTTGTAATTCTACGTGACTTTTATTTTATCGTGTATTTTCCACCAGCTCCATGCTAAGGTCTCCGTGGTAACTGTTCTTCTGGTAAGTCATTCATTGTTTTAAATGTTTTTTTTATTTCAGTATTAGTTCATAATTACCTTTCAAATAACACTAATGTGCTTGTAAGAGTCAACAAAAAATAAAGGTAGATACTTTCAAGTCCATTTTTAATGCTAAGCTAACAGGCTAAGTGTAAAATAGCAACGTGTTTTAGTGGGTTTATAAACAAAGGGACTTTCTCGACAATAACAAACAAAAATATAAATAGTCTAAATTGCTTTAAATATGAACGAGGTCAACACTTGGAGTTTAAGGCTTTAGCTTCTTTCAAGTGTTCTTTCAAACGCTCACGATGAAGCGTTTGGCCAAAAGTATTGGGACCCTGATTTTCAGGGTTCGGGCTAGAAACCCTTACTTCCACTAAATGGCAATCTTAATCAGTATACCAAAGTATTTTGGACACCACCATGCTTCCAACTTTGTGGACACAGTTTGGGGAAGAACCTTTTCTATTCCAGCATGACTGTGCCCCATTGCATTAAGCAAGCTCAGAAAGACATGGTCGGTGTAGAAGAACTTGAGTAGACCGCACAGAGCCCTGACCTCAACCCCAACAGTAAAACATCTGTCTTACTGTGGATGAACATGGACAACAGAACCATGTTCTCTTAGCAGCTGTCTCTGATGGGACCATGACTCAAAGAAACCCGGTCGCGTTAGTGATGCATACTGGAAGTAAATATTATTACTGTCAAAACATTTGAAAATGTTAAGTATAGTGATTATACATGTTAGTTTTGCAGGATGTGACCACCTTTGGAACCTTCAAATATTTTTTTTGTCTGATTACAAAATCTGGTATTTTTTGCCTTCTACAGGTTTGTCCCTTTTTGTCCACTTTGCCCAGTTTTTTCCTAATCTGAAAGCCAAAATATGGTCACACTAAGGTTAAGCTTGTTAATCATTTGGATTAGTATTAACACAAGCCACAGACTTGAACAAAAGTGCTTATAGTAGATGCCTTTAAATACTGATTAGAATGATGTCATTCCAAATGGGTGCCCTTTAACTTTAATGATGAGGTGGTCAAGTTAACTCGAGTCAAGTTTATTTATGAAGCCCGTTATCATATATGGAGGCCAGTGTACTTTACCAGAATAGAATAAGAATATGAATGTGAAATGAGAAAGTAAAAAAAAGATCAGCTGAATTAAACCTGTACTTAAATTACAGGTATGTCCTCAAATCTGTTATTGTGTAGAGATGGAATAAATGACTGTTATTGTAACTTTTCTTTCATAGGAAATCTGATTTGGAAAGATGTATCGCCCCAAACCAACACTGAAAGACAGGCAGCACCTGTACAAGCTCATCATCAGCCAGTTATTGTACGATGGCTATACCAACATTGCCAACAGCCTCATTAATGAAGTGAAACCCCAGAATGTGGTGTCTCCATCAGAGCAACTCATGCAGCTTGCTAAGATTGGTGAGTGTCCTAGAATAAAACGAGTTTATAGGAATATTCTTTTGGAAAGTAGATGTAGTGAGTCATCCCCAGAAAAATGAACAAATGTAGTAATGAAGGGCTTTAAAAAAAACTTATTAGCCATGTTATGTCTTAAATTATTTATAAAAACATCATACATGTTCAGAGTATTCAAAATAACCTGATGTAGTTTGATGAAAGTGATGCTTTAGGAATAAGCTGTACCTGATACCTACATTCACATATAATTAAATGCCTATATATGTAACAGTTTATGTCTTATTTTAATGGTCATATATGTGTGTTTGCAGGGATGGAGAATGATGACAGCACAGTGCAGTACGCCATCGGCCGCTCGGACACTGTAGCCCCAGGAGTGGGGATAGATTTGGAGTTTGATGCAGACGTACAAACCATGTCTCCAGAAGCCTCGGAGTATGAGACCTGTTACGTGACGTCCCATAAGGGCCCGTGTCGTGTGGCTACGTACAGTCGAGACGGACAGCTCATAGCTACTGGCTCTGCTGATGCCTCCATTAAAATCCTGGACACAGAACGTATGCTGGCCAAAAGTGCCATGCCACTGGAGGTGAGTGATATGTTACAGTATTACCTGTATATTATTGAACATCAGGTATGTCAGATCTTCTCAGAAAAGGGCTGGTGTAGCTTCAGGTTTTCATTCCAAACAAGCAGGAGCACACCTAATCAGCAGTTTAAAGACAGAGAACAAGTGGGCTCAGAATGATAACCTGCAGACCCTTTGCTGGCACCACCTGCATAACATGGACAAAAATGTGTGGACACCTGACCCCCACATTTAATGGATGTCCCATTCCGAAAACCTGCACACCCCATTCAGTCCTCCACTCCTCTCTAACCCTTTTCAAGCTGTAACAGCCTACACTATTCTGGCAGGGTTTTCCACTTTTTCTCCAGATTTTGGAGTGTGTTTGTAGGAATTGGTGTCCATTCAGTCAAAACAATTAGTGATTCGAGTACAATAAAACTTTAATGTCTCCTTGCAGCAAGTAGTCATTCAATACATAACAGACATCACAAGGAAAACAGTACAAGGAATACACACAGTCATGCTGGAACAAAAAAGGGCCCTCACCAAATTGTTGTCACAAAGTTAGAAGCGTGTAATTTTGTAAAAAGTCTTTCTGAGTTGTGGTATTAACATGAAGGGTTCACTGGAACTAAGGGGCTGAGCTCAAACCCTGATAAAAATCCTCAGCCCATTATGCCTCCTACACCAAATGTTATGGTTGGAGCTATTCTTTAGGTAGAGTTCGCCTTGCCTTCTCCAAACCCTGAGTTATCTATCAGAATGCCAGAAACTGAGCAGTGATTCGCCTTTCCAGTTAAGTTATTGATATTGCTGTAGAGTCCGGTGATTTCATGCTTTACACCACTTGGTATTACCCATATTGATCTTAGGCTCATATGTAGCTTCTCAGCCATGGAAACCCATTTAATAAAGTCCCTCACACATGGTTGTTGTGCTGATGTTTCAGCCAGAGTAGATTTGGAACTATGTGCTGTGTTGTGCAACAGAGGATACAAACTACACATTAGTCATCACCTACTAACAGGACTGAAATTTCACAAAGTTGTGGCGTATGCAGGATCCTATGACTGTATCATGTCACTGAGCTCTTTAGGACAATCCATCCTATTGCCAGTGTTTTGTGGAGACCACATGACTGTGCTTTTATCAGTATTTAGGAGGGCCACTTAGTGCACTTTAGTATCCAACTATCCAGACTCACTTGTGGCTATTATAATTTAAGCAAATGTTTATTCAAATATCTCAATTTTGTAAACAAGGTAGAAGGTAGCAGTGTGTAGTAAAAAAAAAAAAGCCTAGTTAAATTATTTGTATATGCTGGCAGGCCTGTTTCTGGTGATTAAAGTAATATGCAGCATAATGTTGTAAGTGTGGCATGATGTACTAACAAAAGATCAACCCCACTGCAAGCCAGAATATTAAAGAATTAAGGTGTCCCAGTGCAATAAGTGTTGAAACATGTTTGTGGTTTTTACTCTTTCAGGTGATGATGAATGAGACAGCGCAGCAGAACATGGAGAACCACCCTGTGATTAGAACCCTGTATGACCATGTGGACGAAGTCACCTGTCTGGCCTTTCATCCAACCGAACAGATACTGGCCTCTGGCTCACGCGACTACACCCTGAAACTGTTTGATTATTCTAAACCCTCTGCTAAAAGAGCCTTCAAACACATCCAGGTAGAGCACTGTATGATACACTATGCGTTTGAGAGAAAACATCCTTAGTTATGTGAGTTAGTAAATAGTACTATGTATTTCGTAAGTTATAATATGGAAATTAAATTAAAGCAGTAGTTCATTGGAACAATTACCGTTCCCTACTTACCTCAAACATAGTCAGTCCAGGACCAAAGCTGTACCCTGCTTTCAAGATGAGTACCTACATTTAAAAAAAAAAAAAAAGGGAGTGTTTTAACTGCTTTTGGAATGTACTTTTCTCCTGTAGGAAGCAGAAATGTTGCGTTCCATTTCCTTCCACCCGTCGGGAGATTTCCTGCTGGTAGGCACTCAGCACCCCACCCTGCGGCTCTACGATGTGAACACATTCCAGTGTTTTGTGTCGTGGAACCCACTGGACCAGCACACGGACACCATCTGTGGCGTCAGCTACAACCCCACTGCCAACAGTTATGTCACCTGCAGCAAAGACGGCAGCATCAAGCTTTGGGACGGCGTCTCTAACCGCTGCGTCACCACCTTTGAGAAGGCCCATGACGGAGCTGAGGTGTGCTCTGCAGTCTTCTCCAAAAACTCCAAATACATCCTGTCCAGCGGGAAAGACTCGGTTGCCAAACTGTGGGAAATCTCAACTGGGCGGACTCTTGTCAAATACACAGGTGAGAATTTGACTTTTTACCAGAGCAGGAGTCATAGAGGAGAAAGTGATTTATTTATTTATTTATTTATTTATTTTTTGTAGCATTAAATAAAAGGTTGAACTTTCAATAGTGATGAGGGGAAATAACATACATTTATTCATACATTTTTGGCCTGGCATTTATTCAAGTAATTATCAATTATATAAGTAATCATTAGTGTTGTTCTTTAATGTCATGTTCTGGTAATGGATACATTTGTCAGTAGTACATGTTCAGTTCTGTGTCTCCTTGCCTCAATGGGACAAAGCCCTTTTTGCACCACCTACAGTGGGGGAAAGAATTCTTTGATCCCCTGCTGAATTTGTAAGTTTGTTGACTCCAATTCATGAGATAGTTTCATTTTTATGGAGAGCGACTGAATATCAACCAAAAATCAAGAAAAATTACATTACACTGAAACAAGTATATGATACCCCACCAAAACATGACTCAGTACTGGGTGGAGAAGCCCTTGTTGGCACAGCAGTAGAACGTTCCTTGTAGTCGGTCACAAGGTTTACTCACATCTCAGGAGGGATTTTGGCCCTTTACAGAAATTCCTTAAGATTTCTTGGCTTGTCCTTTGCAAATCAAAGCTTCAGCCCCTCCAGATTTTCTATAGGATTGTGGTCTGGACACTGGCTAGGCCTCTCCATGACCTTAATGTGCTGCTTCAGTGTTCTGGCTGAGGGAAACAGGTTCTCGTCCAAGATTTTACAGTACATGGCCCCATCAATTGGTCCCTCAGTGCGGTGATGTCATCCTGTACCCTTAGAAAAACATCCCCAAGCATAATTTATCTCCATGCTTGACTGTGTGGATGGTGTTCTTCGGGTTATACTCAGCATTTCTCTTCATCCTCTTCCTTGATGCCAAAGAGCTTGATTTTGGTTTCCTCTTACCTCAACTTTTGGTTTCTCCCAAGACTTTTCTGAATGTTCTCTGGCAAATGTAAGATTGGCTGTACATGTGCCTTTTTGAGCAGGGCGACCTTGCAGACATTGCAAGATTTCAATCCATTATGATGGTGTGTTACCAATGGTGTTCTTAGTGACTGTGGTCCCAACTGCCTTCAGATCATTAACCGTCTCCTCCCATGTAGTTCTGGGCTGATCTCTCACCTTTCTCGTCCTCATCCCATGAGGCAAGGTACTGCATGGAGCTCCAGACTGAGTGCAAACGGTCATTTTATATTTCTTCCGTTTCTGAACATTCGTACCCTGACATCCTTTGACAGCTCTTTGGTCTTGTTTGTTTCAATAAAACTCTTTTACAGACAAAAGTAATAAATCATAATGTCGTATCACAGATTTTTAAATTAGACACTAGAATTGTGGATTAAATGGAATAGTAATATGTTTCTGTTTTTATGTGATGTCCTGCTGGCATGAGACCAGGTTGTGTTGTCTAGTCATCATGGGGTTTGTTTTTTTTGTTTTTTTCTTTCAGGTGCGGGTCTGAGTGGGCGTCAGACTCACCGTACGCAGGGTGTGTTTAACCACACTGAGGATTACGTGCTGTTGCCAGACGAGCGCACGGTCAGCCTGTGCTGCTGGGACTCGCGCACGGCCGAGAGGAAAAACCTACTGAGCCTCGGACACAACAACATCGTTCGCTGCATCGTCCACTCCCCGACTAACCCGGGCTTCATGACCTGTAGTGATGACTTCAGAGCACGCTTCTGGTACCGCCGGACCACCACCGACTGAGGGGGCTATAAGGGTGTGTATGTGAGAAGCTGTGTTTGCCTGCAGGGGTGTGTGGATAGTTCGAGTGCGTATATGCTTTAGAGAGTGCGTATGTCCACTTTTGAGAGAGAGAGAGAGAGAGAGTGTGTGTGTGTGTGTGTGTGTGTGTGTGTGTGTGTGTGTGTGTGTGTGTGTGTGT
>JBBPDC010000135.1:12385164-12396873 GCA_037974485.1 Hemigrammopetersius urotaenia
GTTTCCAGTTAAGTGTACCATATGCATCAGACGTTTAGCCAAGGTTCTGTGGGCGTGACGTCTGAGGCTGAGACTAGTCTGCAGTAACAACACTACCTACTACTGTAGTGGGGGTGGGCGTGGCTAAAAGGCTGTTTGATGAATAATTGGTCATATGTAAATGTGTGTAATGGGGGCTTATGATCATTATGAATTTAAAATAGGCTGTTTTAGCAACTTAGAACTGCAAGTTTAAAAAGGTTAATAAAAAAAAAAAGCTTTTTTTTCAGTAGTTGTTCCACAATATTAACTCTTTTAAGTCTTTTTTTGACTATATGGTGGTTAATGGTGGTGGTACAGGAGAAAAAGGAGGAGGTGTTACAGTCTTGAAAATCGGCTTCTTTTTTGTTTGGAAGTTTTAATCCAGTGTTGGTCAACAGTGTATTAAACAACAGTGGCATGCAGGTAATCAGGGGGTTAAAATGATGCGATATCTTATTTTTAAACCAAGTTAAACCAAAAATAAAAGCGCAGGATTGCACAATAGTTGCAGTGCATCGGCTATGCCTTTGGTCTTTCACCAGCTCTTCTTTGTCACATACAGTTTATTTTACCTTACCAACATTTTACTAATAATTCTCTAGATATAGTTCCATGGAACTAGACTATTAGAATAATTTTGGAGAGGTGACTTCAACCAAATGATTTTATTAGAAACATCACTTTCAAGCTTCTAGTGTGTATCAGCAGCTGCATCTCTCACCAGGGTCTGGCCCGCGCACAAAAAACGATTTTGTCAGCATTCGGATCTAAACAGCATTCGATCATTTTGAAATGGACCGTCCTCCTCCTGGATAAACTAGGCCACTGGGAGGGAGCGCAGGAAGCTGTGTCTGAGAAACTTAACATTTATGTACCATATCTGTCATACTTCTGAGATAGGAAATACCAGGGCAGCTGAAGGGGCCAGGAACATAGACAAGCTGGGGCCTGGAGTGTCCACTAACGTCCATCACAGTATATTCTCATCTTTTAACCCTTACGTTTACAGACATTTGGAATTATTGGTGGTTGTTGCATCTCAATGTCTTTCTATGAAGAGTAGCTTAAAGGGGCCGTATCTTGGAATAAAACCCTCATTCGTAAATGAGAGGACATACTCATATAGTCCAAATATAAGTAAGCTGCAAAAAGAACCAGTTTGAATGCATTGTGGTTGTGATGTCATTACCAATAACATCCTTACATTTGACCACATCCTCCGCTTGTTGTCCAATAAAACCCCCTCTTGCTGAGGTGCAAAATGTCCCAGCACAGTTGAACCCCTCCAGGATGAGCTTCAAACTCTCTTACCACAGTAAAAAGTCTTTTGGTCTCAGACCAGTCAAATTCTGCTGTTTTGGTGCAAAGTCTATCAGTTCAGTCAAAGCAGGGTGAAGTTTTTCAGCCAGAGGCCAGGTTAAACTTCCCCAGTCAAACACCTTTTTACACCGGACATGACCACAAACACAGAGACACACACACACCATGTTTCAGCAAAATACACAATCTCTCTGTCTCTGTCTCTCTCTCTCTCTCTGTCTATATATACTATATATATATATATATATATATATATACTCATTATTTTTTATGTAAAAGCTTGAGGTTTATGTAGAGATTATAAGATCATAACATTTATAATGATGGCTCAGGAATCCTGCTGTACTTGCTTTGATTTCAAAAGTATTTCGGATTTTAAATAATTAGCTATTTAATACATGCAATGTCTCATGCACACATGATTAGGCCTGTATACAACACCTACAACTCACAATCATACACACACACACACACACACACACACATCGTGAGAAAGTCTGATATGTCGGCAGTGAGGCTTCCTGTCTTATTTTAGAGCAAAGGGAAATGGATTCAGTTTCTCTACACAAACACTTTCAGTATTTACTGCAAACTAAACCTCTCATGCCATGAGAAAATGTGACACATTCCCACCAGTAAGAGAACGTGCGTCTTATTTTTGACTCATTTTGACAGATATTTTATCTTACACATACACATCAGTATTAGATTTATAAACATAAAAGACAAAAATAAAACAAGTATTATTTTTGTTATTAAATTTTCCACCTTTCATCTGTTTACAATAAGAAATAACTAACTTTCCGCAGCATTTTGGTTCAGTTCCGACTCATTTCTCGCGGTCAGTTGGAGCCTGGAGTGGTTATGGAAGTCCTGCTGATACACTCACCATTCAAAAAAGCACAAGAAGCTGTGTCTGAGAAACATAATGTTTATGTACCATATCTGTTATTTTTTTGAGATTCTAGGGCAGCTGAAGGGGCCAAAAAGTGCAACACACTGGAGCCTGGAGTGGACACTAATCTATCATCTGTTTCTAAATGTTCATAGCTGCATCATAATGTGTTTCAATGGCACAGGCCTTAGTGGGACATATCACGTTTAAGACTTTTGCTGCAGCTCTGTTTCATAACATTCTTCAGCTTCACTATGACTGCTGCTTGTGTGAAATCTTCTCAAGCAACGAAAGCGTCTTTTAAACCCGTGCAGTTTAGTCGAGAACTGGTAGCACTGATTTGTAACTTGATTTAATTTGATTTAATTTAAAAATTCATTTTAAATGAACATTTTAATACTTTTAAAACACAGGTTTATGTTTCATACTTATCAGTACATACTTTTTTTGTTTCATTGCTGGCCTTCCCGTAATTCTTTTCATTTACAGGGAGGTGCTGACCTCATATTTTGTGCACAGGCCATTTCCGCTGCCAAGGCAAAGGTCAAGGCTAACTAGGAAGGCACGATTCCCACAAGTCTCTTTTTTCACAAGTCTTCTAGTGCTGGTTAACCCTATTCCTGCTTTTCAATCTGCTCCTCCACTGTAATAACAAGAAGTGAGTGCTATTGGTGGATTTCTGTGTGTAAAAATGCATTCATTTTTCTTCTTGAAGATGAGAACATACGTACAGGAATACATTTCTCACATCCGTGGGCTACTCTGATTAAAAATAATACATTTTGTCAGTGAATTTAATCCTGAATGAATGCACACGCTTGCTCAGAAAGAATGCACTCATTCCAAATGCAAAAAAACAAAAAAATAAATCATGCGACTGTCACCATCATGGACACAGTCTCCTATAGGCAGATATTATTTGCTAAAAGGAAAACTAATTCAGAGCATTAAGGCTAACGCAGCACCGGCTTACACAAAGCAGGATTTTTAGAAGTTATTTGTCTATTTTCTAGGAACAGATTGCTAACGTGGTATTTCTCACAACAGATTGCTAATGTGGTAAGGGCCTGTGCAATACTAATGTTGCAGGAGGCTGCAGCATGGTGATATGTCATTTACCTAATGACAAAATTTGCTTCATTTGTACCATGAGCTTCCTGACTAATCACAAATGATTCTCACTGGTTTCTGCTGGTGTTTGGATGAACACAGCCAAATAATGTTGGTCAAAAATACTGTAGCACGTATCATGCCATCTAAAGTGTCACCAGCATGTTTTAAAATGAAGATTGCAGTATTGGAGTCTTCTGTCTGTATTGTGCAGCCAAACTAAGGTGCTAAAATTCTTTACGACTTAAGAATTTCCATATTAAAAAGCCAGAAAATGAAACAGCTGGTAATGAAAGGTGTTTTTCTGTAATAAAAAGGTATTCGTGGAAGGCTACGGAAGCTCAGGTTATCTTGTAAATAACATATGGCATCAGATAAGAAGAAGGGATACACAAAGACAGTTGTTTTCATTGTCAAAGCATGATATCATAGGCTTGTTTGCATCTACCAACACTGTAACATTGTCATTTGGCTGCATGAGTCAGAGAGAGAGAGAGAGAGATAGAGAGAGAGAGAGAGAAACAGCTGCTGAAAGAGAGCCATGGTCAGCTGTCTCAGCCCGATCTTCACAAACAGACGTGCTGGAATCCCAACACCATCACAGCTGAATCTGACCTCCTTTCTTACGCCACACACACATAAACACACATACTCACACACACACACACACACACACACACACACACACACACACACACACACACACACTCCTAATCTTAGAAATGTACACACTCAGCACACAGCATGCAAAGACACGTGTATACTGTATATATACACACTTAGACACACACGCTTGAAAACAACACCACTCACATTCCTTTTACACCCCTCTTTAGAAAAAGGCTACATAGCTCACGCACTCTTTAAAGGTGATCCTTTTTAGAAATAAATTGGGTGTTTCACATTTAACTGTATATTATATATATGCAGTGAATACACTGAGTCACTCCTTCATGAAAGTCAGAGTTTTCCCCTTCATCGCATATGGTGAAATGTTCAATATAAATGTAACTGTCTCTTTTAAGCCATTGTGATGTGATGTAGGCTGATTGTTTTTAACAGTGTAGCCTCTAATATATTGCCTTATATTTTGTAATGTCAACTACACACTGTCAACCCAGATATTTTTATTCATCCTGTCATCCTACTATTAAAACCTCATTCTAAAACTCCCTTCATTTTGAAGGCCACAGATAAGAAACTCTAGCGCTGACGCAAAGTGCATAGCTGCCATTCATTTTGAACTGTCTGTCATTGTTATTCTTATTATTTTTGGTTTATTCAATCCTACACATTTCCCCACTGTTCATTAACAACAGGGCAGCTGGTAGACTGGTTGTTAGGGAGTTGCCCCTGCATAAAAAGGAAGGTTGTGGGTTTGAATCCCAGAAATACCAATGGCACCACTGATGCACATTTGAGTAAGATACGGTCTACACACTGCTCCCCGGGTGCTGCGTCGCCCACTGCTTAACTTGGTGAATGGGTTGAATGCAGAAAAAGAATTTCACACTGTGGGCTGTGCTGTGTTCATGTGTGATTATAAGAGACTTGCTTTAAAGCCCGGTAGGTTCCACATAAGCCTAAGGTCACCATACCCAGTGCCAAGTGTGAGCAACTGGGGCATAAATCCCACCAGTGTTGGGCTATGAAGCTGCATCCAATACCTTTGGGACGAGTTAGAGCATCGTTTATGACCCAGATCTACTCATCTATACCTGACCTCTTCCAACATGTCAGAAACTTTAAGACACATAGTTGACCTTATTACACACATATCACGTCTTCTAAGAGGCCATTTCTCTTTTCTTCTAGCAGAATGTATCTGTCTGTCACACTTCCTCTTGCATGTGAGTGGTATTCACCGATCTGCTCACTGGCCACGACATGGGGACTCTCCGCTTGAGTCAGTGTAGCTGTGTGGCGCTTGTGGTTAGCTCTCTGAAGACAGTGACCACAAGCCCCACTCTGACAGGCCTTCAGCACAGCAGGTGCTGCTATGTCAGGCTACACAGCCTGAATAGAGCCTTTGTCACAAAAGATTCACCCACAGGAGCGGACCAGCTGCCATTTAAGGCAGCGCGAGTGGCTGTGTGTTATCAGCAGGAGGCGTGTGGGGTGAGGAAGGAAGGCGTTTGCATGTGCATCATGCGGATACAGTGGGCTGTGTGTGTGTATGCGTGTGTCATGAGGACTGGATGAGCTCTGGGGCTGAAGGAGTTCTGGATCAGGTGCACGAGGCACGAGAGAGTGAGGTCAGAGGCGATAAAATCACATGAAAGAAATATTTTAGTATTTTTCAGCCTAATCACTATGTGCTGTAACAGAAGAGTAATTTACTTCTTCGATAGTCACTGGGCAGTTGCAATTCCACGGTGTTTGCGAAATTAATGAAAAACAGTAAAAAGAACGCTGAAATTCTTTAAAGGACATATATAATGGAACAGATTTCTCTTCACTTTTTAAAAATAACTTGCAGTCTGTAAACACTGTTAAAGTTTCTTAACTGCCTATACAGTCCGGTTGAGAGCTAAGCTGCGGAAATAATCCAGTTTGGATTCATCACTTTTATGAAGTCATAAAAGCCAACTCATTTACACAAACGCCATCAATTCAAACTACAGCAGTTCAGCCACACTGAAGTTATAAGAAGTGTTGCCTAAACTAGTCACAGAAAAATGAACGTATGATGTTATATAAATACACAAATATATTTGGACCTCAGGGACCAAAAATGAGTGTAGGATATGAGTATTAAGGTGATCTGATGGAGCCTGTAAAACTCACAACCACATCTGGCAAAGAATTACTTCTTCTGCCTGGAAAACTATTCCCATCTCTGAAAGTACGAGATGTATACGAATGCCATACAGAAGTAAATGGAAAGGGTCCACTAATCACTATTCCTGACACCTGGAAGTCAGGAGCACTGTATACAACACAGTGCTCCTGTGACCAAATATGTAATTAAAGTAAACACTGTCCTTCACTATCATTAGATGGGTTTGCTCATCGCAGTAGTCACATTCAATTGCTTACAATGCAGCACTGAAAGAGTGTGTCCTGGATACTATCTGATGTGTTTTTGGATGTCAAAACAAAAACAGCAAACTTCCCAAATTTTGCACTATGCAATATAGTCAAAGCCACAGAGTGACAAACTCAAGAAATGTGTGTACCTGACTTCACAGTAATGCAATATGTATGGCGCAAGTTACCCTGTTCTGTAAGACCTACAGCCTTTCAAAGCTACAGCGAAATTCTCACTAACACATTTCACCACTTAGGCCTAATGAGAGGGAAATGTAACTCACACGGTTTTACTCGTACCCCAAGCGTAGTCAATCAACCAAGACAGTTTAGTTAGGCTAACACTAGAGATCAATCAGTTCCCAAAACGTTTTCACTTCTTCAACTCACTCAAACTACATCCAGATGTTCATTAAGGTGGCAGAGATTTGTGGATGAGGTTTAGGACTCGGTAGGACTCACTGTAAGCTAGATCTGGACATTTAGCTCTGGGACACCAACTGTAAGGGTCTGTATGTGGATCCTATGTAACTTACATATTGGTTTCATAGAAAACACTAAATAATAGTTGCTACAGAATAATAAGACTTAATATTAATAACTGGCTTAGACTCTTGTTTAAGGGATTAAGCTCTGTTGTCAGCTGGAGTGATCATTTTTCTGCCTTATGAATTTGTTTAGATACCTGTCCAAATGTCAAAATGACCACAGAGATAGTTTTGATCAAAAGGTCAAAGCTTTTCACATCAGCACTATGCCACAGGCACTCAATAACAACAATCACAGCATGGAGAAAGGATCATAGAACTGAAGGAGTTCAGCCAATCGCAGTTGAGCTTTTCACAAACCGTGAAACTAACATACGGTACAAAGTTAGACTGGATTAAAACCTTGCATCTAGCTGCAAATCATTTAGATTCCAGAAACTTTAAACCAGTTCAGCTCTAACTGGAGGGTTGTATTATTTTTTGTGCAGTCAATTAGCAGCGTTTGCACAAGCAGAAACATTCCTAAGCCTCGAAGAGGCTGCGGTTCCAATACGAGAGTGTGTGTTGGAACTGTTGCTGCTGAGGAATTTCTGAACACATGGGCCTTCGTTTAAAGGGACGCATGCACAAGTGTGTGAGAGTGTCTGCGGGAGGGAGGACGGTGTCCCTGCACATAGCAGGCAGCAACTGTTCTTGTTCGGTTTAGGCCCTTGCAGGTGGTGTTGTGTATGCCTTTAATGAAACCGGGCACAAAGCACACACAACGTATAGCAAAACAATGATTATATTTCCAGTTCACAGGAAAAGCCATTCATTCAAAAAGATGTGTGCATAAAAAAGGATAGACGATTGTTTTCCTGATTGATGTTATTAGACTCGTCTGTTTGGTCATTGTCCTCTATATCTAATGGATTCTTAGGGGATTCTGGGAGGATATAAATGAACACTTATTTGGAGAAGTACAGGGAAATAACTTCCTTTTATTTGTCTCACGGAAGCTGTGGGAGGAAGCTAGAGCCAGATGCGTGAAGGAGCTTTTCCTCCATGCACCTGCCTGCAGTCACTGCTGTCTTACCGCAGCAAAAATGGAAAAGTGAATGACTGTAGAGCAAATCCAATTATGCTAAACACTGTTAAGCTTTGGAAAAAAGACAGACAGAAGATTTGAATTACAGTAATGAAGCGAAGAAAAAAACACACCAAACACACACAAATATACAATATATACAATTTTTAATCATGATTTTATGTTATTGTTACACACAAAACTCAATAAGTAGTTCAAAAGTAACTAACTTTTAACAGCAGTATTCCCTTTAACACAGTCACATAAATATAAAACCAATATTAAAAATATAACCCCCCTCAAAAAAGCCCAAAAAACATGATCACCCACACCTTCCGAGCAACAGCAAGTTCACATTTATAAATATGTCTTCAGTTTTTTTCTGAACAGGAAACAGCACAAACAGTCTATGTTCAGCAGCAACTGTCCCTATTAGAGTGAGGTGAAGAGGTTGAACACAAAATAAGCAACAAGCTTTCAAAAATAACAAAATAAAATAATTGTGGGCATTATGAGCACAGCTCTTAACACCACACATACATATACACACACACACACACACACACACACACACACACACACACACACATACACATGAATATGTATATATTTAGTCCTCTTTCCACCACACACATCTACAGCTCCAGAAAAACTAAGAGCACTGCAATTTATTCTTAAATCAGCATCTCTATGAGTAAAACAACCATTCCATGCCAGTGTCTGTTAAATTCCTACACAAGCACCTCATTCTGCTTTATGAGGGACTGATTAGTGATCACCTGAATCATCTTATTTAATGAGAAGTAAAAAAAACACTGCTGTAATCAACACTCCCCTCTTGCAAGGTGACCAGTTGGATGGCAACACAATACTAGAAGTACATCAAAGGCAGCTATTGCCATTTTGTTTAAGAGTGATTTGTTTTCTTTGAATTATTCTGTAAAGTTCTGCATTATTTCTCTTACTTTGATAAGAAACTAAGACAGTGATTACATGTGAGGAACTGAAGTCTGCACAGTTTATTGTAGAATTGATTTAGCACTCTAAGTGGTATATTCCATGGAGCCTCCAGTCTTATAATGGCTTGGGGGATTACTCAAAGACTGCCGGGTGGTACGTATTTAAGTTTCTAGCCAAGAAGAATCTAGGGAATAAGGTCAGTGGCATTCTTTCACGCGCACAGCAAAGCAGTGCCTAGCTACAGCCAGGCCTATTCTCCTCCTCATACAAAGGAGCTGCCTGTTCTAATCCTGCCCTGGGAAGACACTGACCTACCCAGTGGTCACCATGCTCATGCATCTTTGCATTGTACCTCAAATTTACACATTGTTCTTCTCATCCCTTATGTCACTGAATAGCCAACATTGTTTGCTTATTTATTTTTCTGAGAATAATGGATGTAATCCCTCAATTTTTGTTTTTTTTTTCTTCATGCCTCAATAATTAAACCAGTCAAGTGTTGGCCAAAAGCATGGATATCAGTAGTTTTGCATTCCCCAGTGATGCCATAGCCATCCATGGACAGCAGTACAAGAGCAAAACACTGAAGTCTGAACTGTTACTTTAAACACTGTTGCATGTTTTCCTCTCATCTTTCCCAGAACTTCTATGCCAAAGCTCTCTTCGACAATGTGGCAGAAAGCTTGGATGAACTGGAATTCCGCAAGGGCGACATTGTCATGGTGATGGACAAGAACATGGAAGAAAGCGTAGGCTGGTGGAAATGCTCTCTACACGGTCGGGAAGGTCTGGCCCCAGCTAACCGCCTGAAGTTACTATCCCTGGCGGAGACTGAATCACTGGGTCTCAGAGCCCAGAACATCTATGAAGTCCCCAAAGTGCCACGGCCCTTAGCAGCCAGCCCGACATATGAGATCATGGACAAGTTCTATAAGGTGCCCACCGTGCAAGCGGCTCACAGCAACATGCCTTTCCCACCGAAAGACAAAATGCCGGAGTTGCCTGGGGGAAACGTCTCTCCACACAGGGTAGGCATCCTGCAGCTTTCGAAATGAACAATGCATGTCGTTTAAAGCTATAAGCATGACAGACTTGTCTTAACGAAAAAGAGTTTCAAATTTAACTCCTTAACTCATAATCTTAATGCTCAATTATTAATATCATTACTTAGCAACTATTATTAGGAATGAATTATTAGGAACTAGAGTTAGGAATGAAAATGTTGACCCATACAAAGCCCCTTAGAGCTGTAATGTCATTTCCTGGCAGTTGATTCTATTTATCAGCTACTGACTAATGCTCTCTTTGGCTCTCAGGAGAGACATTTTGCTGTTGGATACCTCTAGAATGGCTAATTAATACAGAAATACCACACATGATTGATATTTTTTGTTTAGGCCAAATTACTCAATCACAGCCATTTGTGATACCTTGTAATTAGCTCTGTACTTTATTATTTTGCTCATTTAAACTAGCCTGGTAATGGGGGTTTCAATATTGTGTTTGTATCAGCATAACATTTGCTTGGAAATAGCTTTCCAAAATTAAACACAGATGATATGCCTATAACAGACTATCACCCTGGATGTTTGGATATTGCCTACTATTGGATAAGTAAAGGCTTAAAACTAAAACCTGCACCTGAATATTACTGAAAAAATGTTATTTTAGGGATGTCACATTGCTATTTCAAATGAATCAAAGAAACCCATAGTGGCAAGGGTTGAAAGGATGAAGGCTGATGGAGTGAGCAGGGAGGAAAGTCTAGGAACAAATCCTAACTGACAGTTTTCACACGTTTTCTGGATAAGAGACGTCATATTTCACTATTTATCTGGATGATAAATACAGTAATGTACAAACGGCAAGGAAATGCAGTTTTGATTATCATGTCTCCTATGAACACCCCTCATTTTTTCAGATAAATGACAAAACCTGAAACTATAATAGTGTATATCATTTTATAATTGTTTTGAATTATTATGAAACTTGATTAAAGTAGATCAATTTTTGATAGACCAAAGGTTCCACCAGACGGTTAGAAAAACACCTGTTTCTTTTGAGAATGTGGTTAGTAAAGTCCTTCTTAGTAACTGTCTCATTTGAGGCCAGTGAGCCTCACTTGCAGTGCTAACTCAGGCTAAGAGGCAGTCACCCTGCTGGTTAAAGCACTAGCAGATGGGGGCTAGGGGTCTGTCTCAGTGGGGACAGGCATGCAGCACAGCATCTTTATGGGCCCGTAAAAGAACAGAAAGGACTTCAGACAGCACTAATTGCAACCAGCAGGTAGAGAGAGTGATTGAAAGAGAGAAAGAGAGAAACAGGGAAAGAAATAGAGGTGTCAGCTACGGGTGGGTATGGGGATCTGGAAGGCCCACGTGTTGCCGATTTCCCCTCACGCTCAGGGCAAAAGTGTTTACCTTTACAGTAGTTCTCCACAAGTTAATGCGCATCATGGTTTTAATTAGAGAGCTGGGTTAATTGGGCAGACATACTGAGCAAAGAATGTCTGCCCAAAATACAGGCTCTAAAACAAATGCTACCATTAAAAGTGGTAGAGGAACAAGGATAAAGAAAGACTTTTTGTGTTCTGCAGATGGGATGGCCAAACTCCAGTCCCAGTTCGGACGTGTACGATGTTCCGAATCTTGGGAAGAAAAGCTCCCTTGGCGCAGTAAGTTTTGCAAATTACCGTGAACTAATACATTTAAACATTAAAAGCTGACACAAAGCACATTAACTTCTTAGGGAGTTTTTCCTTGCCACTGTCGCCGTTACTCTTGGCTTGCTCATCAGAGGCACTTCATTCACACACATTC
>JBBPDC010000135.1:12404451-12421651 GCA_037974485.1 Hemigrammopetersius urotaenia
GGGCTTGTTGTTCTTGGGCACTGGGATGATGGTGGCTCTCTTGAAGCACGTGGGGACCACGGACTTTGCCAGGGACTGGCATTTAAGAGTCTGATTGCCTTGGTAACTGTCAAATATGACCAGTATGAAGACAAGGTGTGTGGGGATGAGGCCCGGACATCACAAAAGCAAAAAAAAAAAAAAAAAAAGTGACGGATATCTGTGCTTTCCACAAACAATTATTATTTTGGTTCTCAGGAAATTTCCTCTGGAGACTGGGGATATACGGTATCTCCAATTTCGGCTTGGACTGAACACCTCCACCTGCAACTGGATCCTGGACTTCCTTACATGGAAGAAACCAGACGTCCAGATCGTACCAGCACCATCACACTGAGCCCAGGGATGTGTACTGAGCCCACTACTCTTCGCACTATTGACTCACAACTGCACCTCCAGCTCCAGCACAAATCACATCATAGTATTTGTATAATTTTAACTTCTAATCCCCTCTTTTTACCCACTGTTGATCTGAGTGCTGCTGTTCTGTTGTGTCCTATGTTGCACCTATTGTCCAATCCAATCCAATTCCATATTACAGATGTAGCAAGACCTTTCCTGGGCACAAATATAGCTACCGTGTTTGGGTGCACCTTGCTAATTTACCCCTGTAGAGCGGTGCATCGCATTAGTTCCGCTTTTGGAACTTGCGTGTAAAATAGGTAATAAAATTGATTTTCATAAAAACAAATCATCCTGAACTGTAAATTCAAATTCACCAATAAAATTGGACCTTTTGTATTTAATGTTACATGTGTGCATCTGGTGTTTGAGAGTAACGTAATTTCAATTCACTGTATGTCTGGTACGTATGGCAGATTTGACAATAAAGTTGACTTTGACTTTGAAAATAGATATATTGCCCACCTCTACACATTACCCTTCAAAATAATGTTCTCGGTTTGGCTACTTTCAAACCTCAGTGGTATTTCACAATCCCAAGATGCACTTTCTTTGTTTCTCTCCACAGTATCAAACAATTTATACATTTATATTTTATATGGAAATGTAGTTATACTTTTCTTAATAGTTTAGCACTACATGCAAGAATGTATATATTGGCACGAAAAATGTCCCCTGTGCTGGGTTGTTTATGTCTGGGCTCATTACATTTAAGAGTCTGATTGCCTTGGTAACTGTCGAATATGACCAGTATGAAGACAAGGTGTGTGGAGATGAGGCCCGGACATCACAAAAAAAAAAAAAAAAAAAAAAAAGTGACGGATCTCTGTGCTTTCCACAAATAATTATTAGTTTGGTTCTCAGGAAATTTCCTCTGGAGACTGGGGATATACGGTATCTCCAATTTCGGCTTGGACTGAACACCTCCACCTGCAACTGGATCCTGGACTTCCTTACATGGAAGAAACCAGACGTCCAGATCGTACCAGCACCATCACACTGAGCCCAGGGATGTGTACTGAGCCCACTACTCTTCGCACTATTGACTCACAACTGCACCTCCAGCTCCAGCACAAATCACATCATAGTATTTGTATAATTTTAACTTCTAATCCCCTCTTTTTACCCACTGTTGATCTGAGTGCTGCTGTTCTGTTGTGTCCTATGTTGCACCTATTGTTCAGAAGCACGACGTTTCGTCTCACTGTGGACTATGTATATAGCTGAGATGGCACTAAAAGCTTTATTTACTTACTTACTTTGCTTATCCCAATATACATGTCCATAAAGTGTATATAATTGTACACCTCTAGATCTGTGGGAGCCTACTGAGGGTTTGGTGTCATGCGTTGCGTTTAACAAAAGTGGATTTAGAAAAAAAAGACTTGGAAGGAAATAATAACCTACTCCTTTAACAGCATGCAACAGTTTTCTGTCCTGGTGATGTGAGGGCGAAGCTCCTCCTCATGCTGCATCACTCATGATGGAGCGTTCGATTCAGTTCTTCGAACCGATTTGTTAGAACCGTTCACTTCAATGAATCGAGCGTGTGTGAAACATGATTCAATCTATGGTCCACAGCTATTATATTACAATGTTTTTTGTTCCAACAAGTAAATCTGATTATAACACAATTAAAAGTTATCCTCACCGTATTCAGATTTCTCACCCTGTCACTCATCCACACTGTCTTTGTTACAATAGCCTGTTGCTAATTTGTGTCAAGTTCATAGAGAACTTATGTACTCCATATGAAATACACTCATGTAATGTGACTGGAGATATGAAGCATTATGGTATAAAAGATCTAGATTACATCTATGCATTTAATGTGCAATAGATGTGTAATAAAATGTAGTATGTAATTGTTTTCACAGTATATGGAATTCAGGTGGCCCCTTACTTCCATTGAAGGGTAATCTTAATGCTTCAGTGGTGGGAGGACTGATGGAAATCACCGGAGAACAGTGATTAAATAATACAAAAGAAGTTTTATTTTTTTAACGATGTAAATCATGCATAGTATGGCGGTAGACATGAACTATTAAGGTGACATGGGGTGGCCAGTGGTCTGGCAGTTAGGGAGTTGCATCTGCCATAAGAAGGTTGTGGGTTTGAATACCAGAACTGCTAGTGGCACTACTGAGGTACACTTGAACACACACTTCTCCCCGGGCGCTGTGTTCCTGGCTGCCCGCTACTTCACTTGCTGAATGGGTTAAATACAGAGTAAGAATTTTAAACACTATGTGCTGTGCTGTATTCATATATGACTATAAGATGTCACTTTACTTTCCTGAATTTGAACAACTGCATTCAGCTGATCAACTACATTCAGGTTAAGACCAAACTATTCTTTCAGGTGACATTTACTTTTATTTTTTTCCACATTTGTTCCGGTAGCCAGACATAGGCAGCAACATTATATCAATACAAAAGTCCAGAATGAATGAATGTTATAATGAAGTTTGTGTGTCTGTTGAGCTGAATGATGTGTTTGTCAGATTGTATTGCTGTGGAGATAGGTTTGTTAATTACATCTATGAAATACGTGCATAACAGATGTGTAATACAATGTAGTGTGTAATTGTTTATGTATTGGTGTACATTTTAAAACATTATTTCACCAGTACCTGATTCGGATCACTTGTATTCTGATTCATTGTGAAGAACCGGATCAAGAGTACCGGTTCCCTCCTGCGTCCCTGGGCTCCTCTCTCTCAGACATGGCTCCATAGGACTGCACATGGCGGCCAGAGGCCATGAACCAAAAAAGAAAAAGAAACACATCACCAACTCACCAAAAAAACAACAAATAATGCATCAGTGACAGCTTAATTCTTCTGGAACCATCACCTCCATCCTCGGCAATATTTGGCTTCTCAGTGGAGGCTGCTTGCTTCATTACAACAACTCTGCGTTTCTTTAGGATTTTTTTTTAATTATAAATCGAGTCATTTTTATTTTCTGGTTGTCTCCAGCTTGTAGTGATGGGTGTGCAGGGTTTCCAGGAGTACATAGAGAAGCACTGCCCGAGTGCCGTGGTGCCGGTGGAGCTCCAGAAGCTGGCCCGGGGGAGCCTTGTGGGGGGCGGCCGGCAGAGGCCCCCTCAGTCCCCGCTCCGGCTGCTGGTGGACGCGGAGAACTGCCTGCACCGGCTATATGGGGGCTTCTACACGGACTGGGTGAGTGGGGGCCAGTGGAATCACATGCTGGGCTACCTGGCGGCCCTGGCCAAAGCCTGCTTTAACGGCAACATCGAGCTGCTGGTCTGCTTCAACGGAGCCCTGGAGAAGGGCCGACTCCACGAGTGGGTCAAGAGGCAGGTGAACGAGAGGCAGACAGCCCAGCAGATCGTCAGCCACGTCCAGAACCGGGGCACCCCTCCTCCCAAAGTCTGGTTCCTGCCCCCGGTCTGCATGGCCCACTGCATTCGCCTGGCACTGCACAGATTTCGGATAGGAGTGAGTAAACCGACCGCTGGGGCCTCTGGCCTCCCTGGCTCCATACAACTGACATTTGAAGTGTTTCATATGATTAGTGGAGCAGAATATATATATTTTCTCCTGTTCTCAGTGCCTTCAGGACCTGAATTTGTGAAATTTGGGGTATAAAAGAGGATAATAATAAGAGACACATTGGAGGACACACTCCAGAATCACTAGCTCCAGTGTTCTGTCTCATCTGCAGTACAGGTGAATGGTTTCCAGCTCTAAAACACCAGATTTAAGACTTAACAATTAGAAAATGAGATTAATGAAATGTTTCAAGTAAAAAAAAAACAGAAAAATTAACCTATAGCCTATTAGACCAAATTCTGGTTTGAGTATTAGTGGCAGATTTCAGTGTTTTCTTGGTCTAAAAACACTGAAACACCAAATTCAGGAGAACTTATTTATTAGCTGATGCCTGTTCTGAAGCTGAATTTCCTTTATTAGAACAGAAAAAGCTCCCAATAGGGCTCTGATTTATCACACTGGCCTAAATGTTACAGGCTAAACTAGCCATAAGCTAAGCATAAGCTGGTTGGAAAGGTGGCTTTATGTTGTTAAGATGTACTTGTCATCTCAGCTTTTGCCTCTTTTAATGTGTCTTAGGTCTATTTCTTCTGTTAAATTGGCAAGTTAGACAGTGAGGTCGGTTACTTTAATAGTTTTTAGTTGTTAATGTTAACTCACATGCTAACGTTGATACAGCTAACCAGTGGATAGCCAGTTTGGTAGCACAACTGTAAAAAACAAACAAACACAAGCCTGTTGCCGTTGTTTTTCTATATTTTCTTTAGGTACATGTTTAAAACAGTGCTTAAAACTGCTTACGGTGATGTCTTGGTTTTATATGAGATTGTTTGACTTTAGGTACATTACTAAACCTCCAATCTGTTCAGCTGTCATGTTTCTTAGCCTACAGCTAAATTAGCCAGTTAGCTTTAGTTAACTTGAACCCTGAGTCTTCTGTTAGGATTTTGAAAAATTAAAAAAATAATCTGGATGTTTACGTACATCTATGTAAACCCAGAAGCTTTCAATAAATTAATCTGAAAGGACACTCAATACTTAAAGTAGAATACTAAATACTTGTAATACTTAAAAGTTCCCAGACTAATTGTGTGAGTTATTGTCAAATTACCTTGTATTAAGCTCCTTTTAAAAAAGTATTTAAGAGAAGGAACTGCATATATCATGAGAGAAGTTTGTTTATCAATAATATACTCAGTGCAACAAGAAAGGATAAAAGATAATAAAAAATAAAATATATTAAATAAAAGATAATAGATAACAAACAAGAGTGCAACACAATGACAAGAACATTATTGTAACAAATAGCAGTGTAACACTAACATTGCTGGAAGAAGCAGTGTGCTGTACTAACAGTTTGGTAGTGCAAAATGGGTTTGAGTGTTAATGCAATAAAAATAATACATGCAAAAAATAGCACCAGATGATGAAGGGATGAGATTCAGTCAGACATTACATGCTTGAGGAGTCAGACATTACATTTCTGTGACCTTTTGCAGTTCATTTGCAACAACTGGTTAGGACCACTTCAGAGTTGACAAACTGTTTGTGTGGACTTTGACTTAATAAGCAATTGCTACATTCTTCGACCCATCAAAATAACAAGAATAGAGAAGAGTAAATGTAAGTTTTTCATGTCAATAAAGCAAATCTTGATCAGAGCTTTGATGATATAAGACAGTAAGTATGTAGGCTGTGAGTTTAGTGGGTTTTCAATCTCTGCTGTGCTCCAGTAGGCTGCTCACTGCAGGAACCTCTGCCCTCATAGGCTCTACTGGATGTCACACAGCTGACAGGGAAGACCAAGTCTGTGGGCCATTTTCTGAAATAGACAAAACAGAGAAAAGATGTGGGTTTATGAAGAGACCATTACTTCGCTGAGTGTATTTCTTAATGTGTATTCCTTAAGACATTTTAATAATTGGGGATTTTGCAAACACTAGTATTGGGACACACCTGCTTTTCAGGGTTTAGGCTGGACCTCCTTACTTCCAGAGAAGGGCTCTCTTAATGCTTCAGCATACTAAGACATTTTGCACAATGCCATGCTTCCAACTTTGTGGACATAGTTTGGGGAAGAATCTTTTCTATTACAGCATGACTGTGCCCCAGTTAACAAAGCAAGCTCCATAAAGACAAGGCTGGATGTGTTCGGTGTGGGAAGAACTTGACTAACCCACACAGAGCCCTGACCTCAACCCTATCCAACACCTTTGGGATCAACTGGAACAGAGATCGCGTGCCGCCTTCTGCAACATCAGTGCCTGACCTCATAAATGTTCCACAGAATGAATGGGCACAAATTCCTACAGAAATACTTCAAACGAGTGGAAGCTGGGGACCAAATCTATATTAAAGTCTATGTATATGAGTGCAATGTCATTAGATTCAGGCGTCTCAATAATTGTGTCCATGTGGTGTATTTTTAAAAATAAAACTCTTGGTTAAAACCTGGTAATAATTTTTTGGCAATGACTATAGATATTGATGTTAGGTTTATTATAATAACCAACAACCCTGCTTAGTAGTGATGAACAATGAAAAGTAATTGTAGCTGTTTGGAGCAGGAAGGCAGCAAGCAGATGGAGTCAGAAGTCTGGCCTGCTCGTATCCAGCCATATGTGCCTGTCATTACATGAGTGTTTGAGATGTTGAGGTGTTAGGAAGGCGCAGTATACCAGATGTCTCCAAGAGAAGTGTCATATATTTTTACTGTTTTTCTAGTAGTGAGGGTACCGAACCTTTTACAACGAGTGGAGGATGTAAAAATATGTGCATTAGGTTGAAAGACAGCAAAACTACAAAAGTAGTTGGTGTTGATACTAAAAAAATTACACTGCATGGGTATTGGAAAAAGTATTGGGACACTCCTGTTTTTCAGTGGAGGGCAATCTTAATACTTCAGCAGACCAAGACATTTTGAACAACACCATTCTTCCACCTTTGTAGACACAGTTTGGAGAAGACCCTTTTCTATTCCAGCATGACCCAGTGCACAAAACAAGCTCCATAAAGCCATGGCTGGATAAGTTTGGCATGGAAGAACTTGACTGACCCACACAGAGCCCCAACCTCAACCCCATCCAGCACCTTTGGGATGAACTGGAACGGGGAGTCAGGCCTTCTTGTCCAACATCAGTGCCTGACCTTATAAATGCTCTACAGAATGAATGTTCACAAATTCCCACAGAAACTCCAACATCTTGTGGAAAGCCTTCCAAGAGGAGTAGAAGCTGTAAGACCAAAGGGGGACCAACTCCAAATTAAAGTCTATCTATTTAAATGCAACATCGTTGAAGTTCCTATTGGTGTAAGGTTAAGGTGTGTGTGTTTGAATTTCTGTGTTTCTGATTTAGTTTTGATTTGCTCTTTTTCCAGGTTGTCCAGAGCATTGAGGATCATCACCAGGAAGTGATCGCCTTATGTAGAGAGAATGGCTTCCATGGCTTGGTGGCCTATGATTCCGACTATGCTTTGTGCAACATCCCGTACTACTTCAGCGCCCACGCCCTGAAACTCAGCCGCAACGGCAAAAGCCTCACCACCAGCCAGTACCTGATGCATGAAGTCGCCAAGCAGCTTGATCTCAATCCAAATCGCTTTGTCATTTTTGCTTCACTTTTAGGTAAGAGGTTTGATCAGGGAGATCAGACCTCTCCCTGATTCCTGAAACTGGCAGATATCACTTTATAGTCATTAAATACTATTATAATACTGTTGGTACTAATAATATTTACTATAATATACAGTGTGCTCAGATATCTGCAAGATAATATAGACCAATGGGGAATGCACCTCATACCTTTTGGAGTAATGCAGGATGCAGCATATTACTAACGATTCTATAATATGAAAATGTGTAAAAGTTGGAGTGTAGTTTTAAATTTTATGTATCAAAAATGGCTACTTTTCTGCATACTGGACAGACAAGGGAATTAACTACCTTTTAATTTAAGCATCCTTTGAAAGCTACTTCAAAAAAAGGATTACTAATATAGGATTACTAATGACTACAGTTAATGTAGTGAAATTCATACCAGAACTTACCAATGCTCTTCTCGATACCACTCTCTGTAATTTGGTGTAAGATATAAAAATATCACATGAAAATATGTAAAAAGATTCTAATTGATTTTATAATTGTTTCCTGGGGGAAGAGCATTTGTTACCACTGATTCAATCTAGCATCAACCAATTGAAAATGCCAGCTGTATTAGAAAGCATTAAGGTTGCATAAACACTAATAGCAGCACCATTTATCCAGGAGCTTATCAATATTTTGGGATTGACCAGTTGGGCTCTCTGTACCCATCCCTAGTTTTAGCTACATTTGACTTTTCTTTAATATTATTGTAACTTATCATTACATGTTTACAGGGAATCACATTTTGCCTGATGAGGATCTTGCAGCCTTTCACTGGAGTTTACTCGGACCAGAGCATCCTTTAGCCTCTCTGAAGGTACAGTAAGCGTCCCATCATCAGTGCGTGGCCATCCATGTTCATGCAGTTTTGTTGTATTCATGTTTTTCCTCCTAGCACCTTAACATGTGCTTGAATTGTCCTAGCTGTTTTTTTTTGTTTTGTTCCTGTGTCTACCCACATATGTTTGTATAGTGATTGTCACTGGAGGTTTTCTTCCATTATGGATGTTTTAAAAAGGTGCAAAAAGAAGACTTTACGCCTATTAGTTTCACTCTGTAGTGAGCCAGGTTAACCAGTTTCCGTCACAACCAGATTGCGATGAGGTCTGGCAAGTAACTTATCGGGAGCGTGTGAAATCACTTCATCCTTCTGCACTTTGCACACTCTTTTAGCCCTAAACATGATTGTGTCGTGTAGTTTTAAAAAGCAATTAGTTCCATAAGGGTTAGGAGAATAGGAGGAAAGGCTCAACCTGTGAGTTTCATTCTCTGGGTTTTTTCCCCTCGGCACTGACTCTCCTGGCAGATGGCTTTATTGATTCAGTGAGAGCTAGCACAGTGAGCGCTTAGCTCAATTTTTCCACTTTAACTCCACTGTGGGATTCACATGTTCACTGTAGTCTTTTTGCCATGAGACTGGTCAGAGGTTTGGATACACCTGCTCATAGAACGGCCTTCTTTATATTTGCTAACATTTTTAATTAAGAATCAAAAATAGCAAAACGATGAGAAAATGCTTGCGATTCTCTCAAGAAACTTTATACCTGTAGACGTTTTTTGTAACAGGCTCCACAAATTGTGCTGGTTTACTTGGGGGGGGGGGGGGTTGTCTATGGAGCTTATTTTAAGCTTTTAAAATATATTTTTTGAACTAAAGATTGAAAAAAAAAAATGTATTATTTTTTTCTGGTTTCATAAGTATGTATGTGTTGGTGTGTTTGTGAGAGACCAAGATTGAGAGGAAAGTTGATAAATAAAACATTCTTGCAGCCATAGCAATGAGTAAATGAAGTGATAAATATTGAATTCTGTGTCTTGCATATTTTTGAAACACCTTCATACCAAGACAGATATGTCCCCCTATGACACCCATCACATTTTTGAGCAGGGCCCTTTGCTTGAGGTGTGATGGGTAGTTGTTTTGACACAGGTCCGTGCCCACCAGCTCGTGCTTCCCCCATGTGACGTTGTGATAAGGGCTGTGGCAGATTACGTCCGCAACCTGCTGGACATCAATGACCTAGAAGCCATCGCTAAAGACATATTCAAGCACTCCCAGGTGAGCTCACCTGTTCATCCTAGTTATGTAACCAAACATTTTGAAGAACTGGGGGGAAATTCTAGCAACCTGTTTGAAACTATTGTGCATGGATGACTAGTCAGCTTCATTCTTGCCATTGCCGTGAAAATAATTTGAAATATGTACAGTGTAAAGCACACTTTACATTTAACTGCATCTTATAACAACTGGATGCATTTAGGAGTCACTGAAGTATTTGGTGGGAAACCACTAGAATATCTCATGCCTGTCCAGGTTGTGTAGACAAAAATCTAATAAAGAAATTAGTCATTTTAATTAAATTTTGTTATTTTGAACTAAATGAATAGAGTGTGGTCATTACTTACTCTCTCTTGTAAAGCAAAAACAGTGTTTGTGAGCTTCAGTGTACACTGATGATGTGGGCACACACATTGCGTGATGTGAGAGGGCAATTTGTTTTCATGTATATTCATGAGTGTTAGTCTGATTCACTGAAGTCTACACCAAATGAGGTTTAAATCCAAAGGAGTGGTAGAGGGCTGTAGCACAATTTTTAAACGTCATAGTTAATGTGATGCTCATATCAGGGCACATTATAGGTTAAAAGTATTAACAAGTATATAGATATTCACAGACTTGCTACTTTAAGAAAAAAAAAATCTATGCTGGGTCTTTAAAGATGAAGTTAACTTCATCTAAAGGAGGTCTGGATGAGCGAGGTCCATTGTACATTGAACTTTGTTTACTTGGTATTATCATTATTGCCACGATCTACAGTATTGTGCAGAAGTCTTGAGCTGGCCCTCGTCTCATCATATTTTGCTGCCAAAGAGCCAGACATTCTTGTATTTTTAAGGTGGTCTTGAGGAACGGTTTTTCAGGCTTCCTGAAAGACTTTTAAAGGAGAGCCTTTTCTCAGTCCAGTCCCTGAACCTGACCAGTTCAAGCAGAATAAGGCACATCTAACTGAAGCCCTGAACCAGTGAAGAAACAGGTGCAGATGATTTCAGATGATCAGGCGGTGATCAGTATACTGGTGGTGCTGAATGCTGAGGGGTTGGAATTTCTTTATCTAGACAACTTATTTTAGGGACTTTGCAACCTGTTTCAGTAAAACATTTGTTCTCATTTCTTTAATCTGCGCAATATGTCAAAGATAAGACAATTTGACAGGCAGAAAACTTGAGTGGTTTGCTAGGAGCAAATATTGGGAAAACAGATGAGCAGCTCCAGGTGAATGGGCAAATTGTCTTTTATATATAAGAAACATTTTCTTTGGAGTGACATGCAATGCATCCATTAGTTTTTTTATCTTTAAAAAGTGAGAAATATGGGGAAAGCCCTGGATACAAATGGGGAAAGCCATACTCCCAAGCCCCCAGTAGCTGCTCCTTGGTTCATGCAATATCTGTTTGGAAAAGTTGAATGAACTTTTCTTTTTTTTTTTTGTCTTCTCAGTCCAGGACCGATGACAAACTTTTCCGCTTCAAGAAAGCAGTGGAGTATTACTCAGCTGCCAGCAAACCTCCTCAGTCCTCTCCTTATATAGGTAAGTTCCTGCATATCATCGCTGATTTTTTTCTTCTTGTTTTTACAGTCATTTTTGATTTATGTCTGTTTGAACAGGACATGTCTAGGTCTTGTTCCCGCTTAGCTGACGTGTTTAGCAGCTTGCTTTGACAGGCAGTCTCTGTCTGTATGGGCTGTCTCCCAGTCCCAGGCCTCTCAGAAATGCCTAAAAATTTTCCCACTAGCCCCAGACCTTGTGTGCACTTTGGAATGGCAGCAATGCTCTGTGCATACAAATGGGCCTTCTCAGAAAAGGTTCTTGCATGGGAGCTTCTACTGTGGAAAAACCTCTTCTCCTACAGCATGAAAAGTTTCAACAGGCTCTTTCAGAAAGTGCTGATAGAGGACTTATTTGAAAGAGTTATCCGACCCTAATATGGTCCAACTAAGGCTGTCAGGATGATGACTATGACGCCGATGACAAGTATCACAATGTCTGATACAAAAATGATCTGGTGGGAATTATTTTTTTATTTGTTAATATTTTATAGATGCTACAGTCTGACATTCTCCATTAGAATCCTTCAAAGCTTGTGAGAATCTTGAGAAGACTAAGGCTTAAGAGATGATTTTAAAGGTAGTGCTAAAGTAGCTTATGCTAATAAAGTGAACATTTTCTCTAAAGTGAACTATTAAGTAAATAGATTACAGTAAACCCCCATTTTTACGCGGATCGGGACTCGCGGATCCAGTCACACACGTTTTTTGGGGGGGTTTTTTGAGAAAGAAACTGATTGATTTATGCAGAAATATTCAAAACAACACGGAACCTGCAAATATTCTCCCCTTTTTTTTTCGTGCCAATATGTTTTTTTGTTTGTTTTTTTTAACTCATTTTAGTTCTTCTGGCTCCCCGTTCGTGACCGTAGGGCTCTCTCTTACTCCCTCTCTCTCTCTCTCTCTGTATCTCTCTCTCGCGCACGCTCTCTCTCTGTCTCTCTCTCGTTCGTGACTTTTCCAGAGCGCACGTCTCTCTCTCTCTCTCTCTCTCTCTCTCTCTCTCTTTTTGAGTTTACACCAGGTTTACCCTCTTTCTCAAAATGATAATGTGATATTATGTAATTGTTGTTTGCTCGTTACTTTTACTGTTACTAATTTATAACTACTTTAATTTTATTCATTTTCGTACTTTGGATCTCACTTGTCCCTAATGTGGTAAAGCAGTGTGTGGTGTGGTTATAAAACCCACAATTTGCAGCTCTTGCCTAATGAGTTTGTTTTAATGCTGGTTGTTTAGTCATGAGCATGAAAATTGGCCTACACGTTCAGTGCCTCCGCTGTGGTGTGGAGTCACTGCCTCTCTGCCTACTCATGTTTAAACATACCTCCACATCAGCTTTATTGTGGGTGGATGTACAGCACTGTGGAGGTATGGAAAGACAGCTTGTTTTACAAGCAGCGATGGAGCCAATATGCTTTTGTTAGATATCTTATCCGGTCTCACTGAGTTTGTTGTGTGCCCTAAGAATTTGTTAGCTTTTGTAAAAAAAAGAGAGAGAAAAAATGAAACCTGGTGCACACATATTGGCACATGTTTGTTCCTGTCTCAGAACTACCTAACTTCTGTACTGATTTAAATGTAGAAACAAGAAAAAACTATATGAATGTTTCTTCTAAGGGGCAGAGATTAAGCAGAATTTACGGAAAATGAAGAGGAAAGAGCAGTTTGTTCCTGTCTTCACTGTTTTGCAAAGGATGTAAATGCATTTAGTATTGCTTATTCTGGCATCCATTTAATTTTGGGGTGCTTTTGATTCGGATCAAGTGCTGTTAAAGTATGGCCCTCTGTCTGTCCTACTGGACATCCGATCTGATTGCTTATCCAAGAAGCTGCACTTCTCTGTGACTTGCATTTTCACAGAAGTCTTTGCAAAACCGATGTCCCAAAATAGGACTGAAAGATTAATCATGTTTAAATCCCAACTGGAATTTGCAAGAGTGCCATTTTCCAATTGCAATTTTAATTATGGCTCACATCAACAGCAGGTTTTAGGTTTTAAATTGATTCTGAATAACCCACAGCTTGTGAGCTGCCTGTCTACACAGCAAGCTGTTCAGCCTCATGTCCAAAAGCTAATATGCTCAGCCTGTGTGTTCATTTATGGATTTGTTTTTAAAACACTGGCCATGTGATTAATAAATAGAAATGAATCACAATTTAAACAAATAGCAGTCACAGACTTGGTAAAAAAATTGGTACTAAGGCCACAATGTCTCGATCACAGTCCCGGTGCATTTTCTGGTCATGTTTGTCTCGGTTTCCTTTCTGTGAGTGTTTAATCAAAGTATTAAACTCAACCAAAATAATTGCATTAATACTAAAATGCAATTTACGTGCCAGATAACAATGGACTTAAGGGAAAATTATTGTTCAGACCAGAGTCTCGCATTATTTCCCTCTGCAGTCAGACCAAAGCGGCTCGGGGTCCCTGCAGCTGTGCCGCACTACACACCTCCACAGATGCTCAACATTCCTCAGCTGCAGTCGGGGGTGAGTTCTGCAATGTTTCTTTTCTTTTACTCCTCCTATCCCCCTACAGGTAGATAGATCATCACGATCATGAAATAGCTGGCTCATCCTTGCTGTGAATTCTCTAGTAGAAACTGTACGAGCTTCACCAAACTGTGGCAAAACCCAGTTCAACGTAATGAGAAATTATAACTGCTTGTCTTTGATAGCACATTGATACAAAGTACCTTGTCTCAAGGCTGTGTGTTTTCACACGTTTTTTACCTTATTTTTGATTCCTCATAATAATCGATATTGTTGCCGAAAGTCCTTTCTGTGTGAAATGTGCACATTCTCCCCATCTCAGAATCAGAATCGTGTTTATTGACCAAGTATGTGAGCGAACACATACAAGGAATTTGATTCCGGTCGATCAATACAACAATATACAATATGAATATGCAATATAATCTGATATTTATAAAGATAAATAATATATGTATATAAGAATTATTTGTACATATACAGTGATCCCCCAGTTTTACGCAAATCAGGAGTTGCGGATTCAGTCACAACAGGCTTTTTTCTTCTTCTTTTTTTTTTTTTTTTGAGAACCGAACTCATTGGTTTTACGTGAAAATCCACACAGTAACGCGGAAACTGCAAATGTCCTCCACCTTTTTTTGCTTTTTTGTGGCAATAAATATATTTTTTCTGGATGTTTTCACACAAAGGGACTCAGGGCAGGCCGTAGCACTTTTTTTTAGAATTCCCCACCTTTCCAACAAGCCCTCATTTGTATTTTTAGCCCGAGTAGATCAAGGGTTATTCCCCAAAAACAGTTCCCCTCACTGCAGTGTCCCAATAGCTTTGTTCAGTGACCTTCCAGGTTGCATATCTCAGCAGGGAATTCAAATTAAAAGAACGAATATAGGTTACTTTTACATTTTCTTTAAGGGTAATGCATTAAACTGAGTTTAAAATGAAATTAAAGTCTTCTGGGAGCATATCTGGGGGCATATTAAGGGTCTACACCTTAGAAATAGGCATTTTTAGGCTTTTTTTTTTTTTTTTTTTTTTTTCAACAAAACACAACAAACCGGTTTTTCACTCTACGTGGGTGCTCTTGGAACGTAATGTACGTATGTATATATTTAGGCTACAGTAGCCATGAATGTAGGCTTGATTGTTAACCTGCTTAAAACAATTGAAGCCAACTTGGCCTATTAATCAGACGTATAAACCTAAGAACCTTTATTCATCTATAAAGACAATAAAAACCCACCTGACTTATCTTGATTTCTTTACAGTGGTGGTAATATAGAAAATAACCAGTTTTTTTTCTGTTCACTTTACCGGGAGTGTCCATAAAGTAAATCTGAAAAAATCTCTTTGGAGACTGTTCTGCCTGATATACCTGATATACTTTAAAATGTTTAAAAACCTGTTACAGGCCAAATCTCAAAAGTATTTTTAACTGATGTTTGCAGTGTATTCATAGCCATTTCATGTAATGACTTTCTGTGAGAGTTTAGAGGCAATTAACTCTTCCGATACCTGTACAGCTGTGAACTGTTTCCAGAATTTTGGATCTCTTGTTCATGTTTTGATGGTTAAATTAAGCGGACATAAAAAAAGAAAAAGGAATCTTTTTTGAGCAGTGCAACCTTAATGTTAATGCATGCGACATTTGTATGTGCTACAGTTTCACATTGTGTATATTAAGCTAATTTGCCAGTGTTCTGTAGAGCTCATTCAACAGCATTTGTGAGCAGAGTATAGATAGATTCATGTAAGAATGGTCAACAGTTACCCATCCTCATGCCTCACACTGACCACTAGGTGACGTTTGGTCTCTCACTGCTTTGCCCGTTCCCTTTCAGGTCCAGCAGAACTCCACTGGGCCGGAGCTGGTGGCTAAAGGGCTTTCGGATCAGAACAGCTTCGGCAACATTCCACACGAAGGCAAGCACACGCCGCTGTACGAGAGGGCTTCTCCAATCAACCCGGCAAACCCGGGGAGCCCCAACCACACTGAGCCGGCCTTCTTCAACACCTCCTCCACTTCCTCTTCCTCCGAGAACGAGGAGGCCACAGGCCCCACTGCCAAGTGAGTGACCGGTAGCTCTAAGAGACTGGGACCAATAGGATTGACTTATTTATATGGATGGGAAATATACTAGCATCAAAGTGACTGTTGAACAATATCAATTATCTCAACTTTAACGATTAATATTAATTCCTATTATATTTAATATGGTATCACTGAAATTTTTACGGTAGGTGACACCATTGACTAAAGAATAAACCTACATTTAAAGTAAACAACTACAATTCAAGACATATTTGGCCAAATAAACAAAACAGAAAAATGCTGGAAGTAAATAAAAACGGAACATAAAACAATCTTATTAAAATTAAATGAAACAAGATTATAACTTGTCACTGTTAATTATTCTGTATATCAAGAGGGTGTCATATTATATCAAGAGGGTGTCAAGTGGGATCACACCTTTTGAGAAGAGGCTTTGAAGGATTTTTTTTTTTTTTTTTTTTGATTTCTTAAGATTTTCAACACCTTAAATTTTGATGTATATTTAATCCTTTTTTTTGTAGTTTTTTGACCAAAATCTGAAAATTAACCAGGTGTTGGTCAAAAACTTCGGTGGTTAAAATTTGAATGCAACCATAGCATGATGTGATGCCATGCTATTACATGAAATAGCTTAAGGGTATTAACATTAATAATAAGAATATTATTTTTGGTGGGTGTTTTGTCAAAGAAGATATTTATTGTCCATAAATAAGGATTTGAGTTCCCCACTCTCTTGCTGCAGAACAGTCTCTGTAAATATCAGTTTTAGACAATGTTATTTTTTGCTTTTCCCTTTGGACTGGGTACTTTAAAATGGGGCCATGTAATGAGAGCATCGAGAACCTGATGACATTTAAAGTAAATGTTTTCCTCTGTGCCACTTCTTCAACCTCTAACTGCTTTTAACAAATTGGTCGCCATTAGGTTACTAACTGTACAGTGTCTAGCAGCACTCTTAGCAGTCTTGTGTGATCTAATGCAGGCTCAGCAACCTGCAACACTGAAACTGCTCTTTTCATGGAAACTTGATACTGATGTTACACTCATGTTACACTTTGGAGCTGTTAGCTCGCAGTATTTAGTACACAGATTTGTGCTGTACATTCATTTGTGCCCTTCCCTAAACCGGCTGCACAGCCTGAATACTGGTTTAACCTGTTGATGTCTGGAGTTACTATTGTCCTTTTGCAAATTAGTTATATAATTAATTACATTTTCATTTGATATCGCACAATCTGCAATAACCGGTGTGGGCCAATTTTAATGTAACCACAACATGATATAATGTCATGCTACTACATAAAATATCTTATGGGTATTAGGATTATTAATAACAGTTTTTTTTATTTTTTTGGGGGGGGGGGGGCTGAAAAGTGAAAGTGACCATTTGTCATACGTGAACACACCACAGCACACAGTGTGAACAGCACGAAATTCAACCTCT
>JBBPDC010000135.1:12436924-12458111 GCA_037974485.1 Hemigrammopetersius urotaenia
CATGAAAATATAAGCAAGAGTGTGTGTTTACTGGTTAATACACTGCTGTTTATTTAAAATAAACAAAAACAAACCAAAACTCATTTTTTAGAAATTTTTGTAGCTTAACTTTGCGTGAATCGTACCGATCTGTGACCCCAAAACCAATGTACGTAACGAACCGTGACATCTGTGTACCGTTACACCCCTAGTAAGCATGCTAACAAACTCTGCACATTTCACTGATGCTGCATTCAAATAAGTAAAATCCTAACTACTTTATTATAACTATAAAGTCCCTTGTAACAGCTGCTCATACCTTACCCTACTACTGTCAAAGCATCTTCTTTTTGGGCTTCCTGTTGTGGCAGAATATCAGTATATTTTTTATTTTCTTATTTTCAGTTCTCTTTTTGGATCTGTGTCAAAGTTAGTTTGCCACTTTGAGCATTGGATTGTTTAACCCTTGGTTTTGTACAGGGCCAGATTATCGTATGGACTAGGTGAAGCTCAAGCCCCACTGAATCTCAGGAGAGAACAGGAATTTCTTTGGAAGTATTGGTTAAATGTTTACTTCAGTGAACAGTAGCTTATAATAAGATCCTAAAATCTAGCCTGTATCTAAGTTTAACAAGGCACAGAACTGATTACCCTAATGTAGTTTAGGTGGTGGATGCCTACTCATTTTCCATTTAGTGCACTCGAGTTGACTGTGGGCTCATATTTGTGATTAATGTGCTAATATTGTAATTAATGCATGGTAGCCTAAAATATTCATTCTTCATTCATGATCTGGTCTCCTTATACTTTGACCTTTGATGTTAGGCCTTACATTTTACTGTAAAAAAGTTAAATTATATTACCGTATAATAGAAAGTATGTTATATATAGATCTATGAATCTGTTATCTCTATGTAAATCTACATAGATTTGATATAATGCCAAGTACACTATATGTCGATTTTGTTTAATAACCTTAAAGTCAGTCTGTAACCATGAATGTGCAAGTGAAGATTGTATAGTATAAAGGAGAGTAATGGCTTTACCCCTAACATCATCTAATCCAGTTACAATGCAATGTCCTTAGCTTGTGTAGTTTAAATGTCATGGGGTTTAGATTGTTTTGCTTCAGTTTACAATGTGTGTATTTTGTATCTTTGTTGCGTGTACCCATGCAAACACATCTGTACAGCTGTATAAGTATATGCGTGTGATGGTTAACAGTGTGGCCTCATGATAGCTTGAAAATAGTTTGTGATATTGTAAAGGAGACTCTTTTAATTGCCATAGCCCTAAGGTCCTAGGCCATCCACTGTGCACAACATGCATTTGTCCCAGTAATGTGAATGCTTCACACAGCAGCGTTAGCTTGCATGCAGCATTATTCATATTTCAGCTCCCTATTGATGTCATACTTCAGAGGATCCAGTGACATTCAGAGAAAAATGTATGACGGCATTAGCGATTATTTTCCCAAAAAACGTTCATTATTTCCATAGAGGTGACTCCGTTGTTTCAAATACTGTTATCTGTATAGGTGGACAAAACAGACAAAGTTGCCGCTTTACATTCACAGTTTGAGGCGAGTGTGTGACTTTGGGCATGTAGTTAGCACAGTGCTAATTGTTGGATTAGGTACATTTGGGGTGGGGTGAAATATTCCGCCATACTATCACTTTAAGTGAACTTGAAGGTAGATTTAAAAAAAAATAGCTTTTTATTTGTTTTCAGAGCAAGCCTGCATACACTACGCTTGCCAGCGAGGTGGTGAAAGAGCAGAAGAAGCCGAAAGTGGAGGGCAAAACGACCTCAGAGGAGTCAGCAGAGCCAAGAAGGGGCTGGAGGTCAGAGAGACGGAACAAGTGAATGGAAACAAAGTGGACAGCAGGGGTCCCCACCAACCAGAGAGTGCCTTTAGCAAAGACTCAAAAATGTGCAATATTAATCCTCATTTAAATTCACTAAATGCGGACAGCAATCGCCACAGAGACGAAGCTGTGGGCGTTTCTGTCTTAAAAACAGAAGAGTAAACCTATTTTTATATAGAGAGGGTGAAGGGTGTCGAAAAGTTTAGGGTTAAGGAAAATCCGGAAAGATGGAAAGCCTGCAGTTCTTCGATGTCAGCAAATTAAAAACAGTGAGGGGCAGCGATATTTCTCAGTAAAAAGAAAAACAAACTTAAAGACACTTAAAGAAAAATAAACTTCATTTGGTGGCTGTGTATTAACATATAGGTTGAGATGTTCTACCAGTACTTGGCATCATATATATATTTGCCATTGTAATTGAATTTGTGTTGTGTCGCAGTAAATGCCTTTTTTCCTTTCAAGAAGTAAAACTCACATCTGAAATAGAGAGCAAGAATACATTTCTCACTCGGGTCATTACTGTGTGTTTACTTGTGCTAAAAAAAAACCCAGGAACTTAAAATATCGTGCAGAACTGTTCGGAGATTAAGTAACTAGTAGGGCTGGGCGATTAATCGAAAAGTAATCGAAATCGACATTCAGAACCTAAAATCTATCACATTTTTCCAGGTCGATTACTTTCCCTTTAAAAACACTACCGCGTGTGGAGTCACGTGACCCTGCTCCGTTATGTTACGTTATTCCGCCGACATGTCCAGCATGGAGAGCTTAAACACTGAGACAACTGAGCAACTTGTCAGTGAACTATGAGGGCAAAATAAATAAATAAAAATAATCGTAATCGAGTTAAAATATTCAATTAATCGAGATTTTGATTTTAGGCCAAATCGCCCAGCCCTAGTAACTAGTATAAATACCGCAGCTTTTGGTTCTAACGGTCAGTGTCATACTTTAGCGTTGTCCATCTAATTCTCCTGATGCTTTTCATTGCACATTAGTGATCAGAGAAGTGGTGTATTCCCCGCAAGACTAAATAGGTTACCTTAATGTAAGTTGATCTTTCCTAACTCATGGGGTGTAAAAGAATGATCTACTGTTGGGTCTGATTGATTCTTGATGGATTGTGGTGTGATGTATTTGAAGGAAATTGAATGCAACTTACAATGCTTAACGGCGATATTAACGGCCCAGCACAGATATATATATATATATATTAGTGCTGGGCCGTTAACGGAGTTAATGCGCGTTAATGGCGCGAGATTCTTATCGCGCGATAAAAAAAAATATCGCCGTTCCTAACACCTCTCATCATGCTGAGAACACCATCCCCACAGTGAAGCATCGTAGGAGCAGCATCATCCACAGAGACTGGAAAACTGATCAGAACGATGGATGGCGCAATATATAGAGAAATTCTTGAGGGAAATCTGTCTTCCAGAGATTTGAGACTGGGACAGAGGTTCACCTTCCAGAAGGACAACGACCCTAAACACACTACTAAAGCAACACTCTAGTGGTCTACAGAGAAACAGGTAAATGTCATGGAAGTCCACACCTCAATGCCATTTAGAATCTCTGGGATGGTTTAAAGATTGCTGTACACAAGAAGCGTCCATCCAACTTGATGGAGCTGGAGCAGTTTTACCAAGAATAGGCAAAAATACCAGTGTCTAGATCTGCCAAGCTTGTGGAGATGAACGAGAAGGAACTTGTCACTGTAATCGATGCAAAAGGCTGTCCAAAGTATTGATTCTGGGAGGGCCGCTGTGTTGTGTAAATGAAAGGATACAAATCCCCAAAAATTAATTTTAATTCCAGGTTGTAAAGGACAATGATAAAGAGAATGCCAAAGGGGGTGAATACCTTTGCAAGGCACTGTAAGCATGAAAACAGTATGAAAACATCAAAAGTGCATTTTGTATACAGTAAAAGGTTAGGTGGACAAACTATTCAAAAAGATATTCCTATACGTTTCAATCAATATTTTTGAATAAATTATTAAATGATAACACAGGACAAAATCATCAGAGATAACTTGATGTTGGTTTTCTAGTGTTTTTAATGCTGATTTCAAATCTGTATTTAGTTTTTCCCGCACCTACAGTTTTTGAGATGAAGCTAGTTCTATACTGCATGATAGTTGGAATAATGATCATATAATAATCATATGCTGAGTGTTTTTGAAGAAACAGTGGTAGCTGACTGACACGGATCATTATATCTGTGCCACAGTGTGGCCTGTCTGACTTCACACTGAAAATATTGAAATGGTTACTTGATTGGTGCCTGTGGTTTAATAAAACCGCATGCAAGTCTATTGCAAATATAATATTACTTCAAATTCAAAATGTTGATGTGACTGAAAAACACTGAAAGCAGATCTGAAATCAGCATGAAAAAAGTGTGTTGTTTTTTGTTTTTTTTTAAATGTTAACCTGTTGACATTTATTTTGATCAAATTAATGTAAGATCTGAACCCTACTTTATAAATATATGAAAAAAAAAATACATGTTTTGTATATTTTACGTTTACGGCATTTAGCAGACTCTTATCCAGAGCGACGTACATCAGTGCTTAAAGTAGTTCACAACTGTTCTTAAACCTGTAAAGCTATACTTAAATCAACAACAGCTATTTAACCAAGTTACTGCTACACACCATAACAAACCCTGTCAAAGAGAAAAAGCAAGTCAGAGATGAATACACAAGTAAGTAAAAACAGTAAAAACAGTTAAAAGGGTAAGTGGTTGAGGGATTTGTAAATATATAGGAAAAGATATATAAGAGATACGTGGGAGGACTGGCTAGTCACCAAGATGCTTCTTAAAGAGGTGGGTCTTCAGACGACGCTTAAAGACAGTGAAGGACTCCGCAGATCTGATTGCAAGAGGGAGTTCATTCCATCACTGGGGGGCCAAGACCAAAAAGAGTCTTATTTTTGCATGTCTTCCTCCTCCTCTTTTGTATATTTTGTTTAGTACACTTTCACAATTTTTTGCTTAATTCTAAATTTTGTAATGAATGTATTACATTTGTGTGTATGTGTGTGAGTTAGTTCTGGATCGCAAACTCATCCTAAATGCCTTGGATGGAGCTCCGTAAATCATCTCCAAAGATTTCTGTTCTGTTTCTCCACTTTACGCCTCTCTGACTGGGCAGCACAGCCTATAAACTTCATAATATGTACATGCTATATGACGAGTAAGTATTTTTAAATCTCTTCTAAAGCACTTCATAAATGCTGGATTAAACCCTTTGATTTGTACAGTCACACCAGTGTGATGATTCCAGGGCAATGTATAGCTACATCAAAACATTCTTCTCTATATTCATTAGTGATCCGTATTGAATCAAATTTTAATTAGTTTCCAAAAAGGGGGGAGATCATCCTCCAGATACAAAAACACACATCCCAACCATATACATCACATAGTGGTCTGGATGGCCATGAGTGTGCATATAATGGAGAAAAAGGTACTGACAATTTGTATTTATGTGAGTGTGTGTTAGTTCTTGATCACAAATGCCACTCTGTGCTGGGGACTTATAACCCTCTAACCAGTGGTTGGGCTTTAAGGCCTTTTGCAGCTGCAAATGTGTGTAATACATATGTTATATATGCATACAGATGTTTTAGTACACATTTATAATTGAGATATATATATATATATATATACATATGTATATATAAGAGGTAGGCCTAGATTAATTTTTTTAAATCTATTTAATCTAATCTAATCAGAGAGAGAGAGAGAGAGAGAGAGAGAGAGAGAGAGACGATCCGCACGCTCCGGAAAAGTCACAAACGAGAGAGAGTCAGAGAGAGAGAGACCGACAGACAGAGAGAAAGAAAGAAAGTAAAATCTGCGCTAAAATATCAAGGTGAAAGTCATCATAGCTTGCGTAGTATAGACCCAGCTCCCAACCCAACTTTGTGAATAGATTAACAGCGATATTTATTTTTATCGCGCGATAAGAGTCTCACATTAACGCAGCACCTATATATATAGGTGGGGAGAGACGGGAGACGGAGAGACACACAGAGAGAGAGAGAAACACACACACAAGAGAAATAAAAAAAACAGAGAAGCACAATCTAAGATTTAGAAAATTACAATTACAAAAATATTTTACATTAACATTTGTCTTATAGTTTTCGATATAATGATAACAATAACTATATAATAACTAACAATAACAATATAATTGCAATAATAACAATAGTAAGAAGCTTGTTATTCATATTTTACAAATATAATTATGATATATTCTAAAACTAAAAGTAAAAAATAACCAAGCTGAGAAACTTTACATACAATAAATATGTTTTAAATGCCAGACACAGTCATTTTCAAATCGCAACAGGATAAAATTAAATGTTAGATTCTGCTCACTGGTGAGTTATTTTTAGAACAGGTCCGCGGGCTACTCATGTGGTCCTTGGGAGCACCCTGGTGCCCGCGGCCACCACGTTGGTAACCCCTGGTCTAGACACACACACACGGACCGTTCGGCCTCCACCACTCCCAGACTGCTCCCTCACTCTGACCCTGGTCGAATATGAACACCCTCTTGGGGGATCTCTGTAGCAGGCTCTCTTCCCTCTCTCTCAGTCTTTCTCTTTCTCGTTATTCCCTCTCTCTCCCTCCCTCTCCCTGGTCCCGCTCAGATATGAACACCCTCTCGACCGGAGGATCCCCACAACACTGAGGCTTTTCTGCCTTCCTCCCTCTCTCTCCCCTTTCTCTTTCTATCCCCCTCCCTCTCTCTTTCTATGCCTCTTTATTTCTCTCTCTCCCTCTCTCCCTCTCTCCCCACCTCTCTCTCTCCTCTCCGTGTCTCTGTCTCTCTGGTCCCGTTCAGATATGAACAGCCTCTCGGGCGGAGGATCTCCACAGCACTGAGGCTCTTCTGCCTTCCTGCCCCCTTTCTCTCTCCCACCCTTCCCTCTATCTCTCTCTCTCTCTCTCCCTCTCTCTCTGTGTCTCTCTCCCTCCTCTGCTGTGGTGAATGCTGATCTAACATGGCGACCGTGCCCGTGTATTGCATCTGCAGGTTACCGTACGACGTAACCCAGTTCATGATCGAGTGCGACGCTTGTAAAGACTGGTTCCACGGCAGGTAAAGACCTCTGGCCTTTTTTATTAAATCCCCGCCACTTTAATGTCCTCCTCCCCCTTGTCTGTGTGTGTTTTCGCCCTCTCTTGTTTGTGTTTTTGTGTGTGTGTTATTTTTCTTCCTCCGAGGCCTTCTTCCCATAAACAGCTCGTGTTTTTGTTTACATCTCTACTCTCATTCTGCCCTCGCTGCACCAGATACCCCATTTAAACCCTATTTTGGAGCTTTTTTTTTACCCCCTGCCCTCCGTTGAGCCTGTGTGTATGTATGTGTGTGTGTGTGTGTGTGTGTGTGCTAAAGGCTGTGCTAACGGCTGTGGGTGGCTCTGCAACAATGTTGCAGAAAAAGAAAACAAACCTCTTTAATGCACATTTCTGCCACACCGGGACCTTCTTGAGTGTCGGCGGTGCCTTAGAAAGCACCTGGCACCACTTCAGAAGTATTTTGGACCCTTTTTGAGATCCGTTTGGACCCTAAAAGACAGCTCCGAGGAATAATAGCCTGCCTGTGCCAGACAGGGCAGATTTTTTTCTTCAACAACACAGCCATACATATGCTCATATGCCTCCTTCATCGTCCATGACTGATAAGATTGATCAGATCTAGACTCTATAAGCTCATTAATCAGTGCTTCTGTGTCCCCGGTCTCCTCTTCCACACACTGACAGCAAGACCAGACCTTGGTTTGCAATGAGCCGAGTCCTTCTCTAGCTTGCTGTTTTTCTTTATCCAATTTCTCCAAGTGCATGTTTTCTGCACAGTGAACAAAAGGGCTTGCACACTGGTGTAAAAAAAGCTTTACACGTGAAAAGCAGAAGTGTTAATATAGAGCTTGCAGTAGTCTTGCAGTTCATTGACTGAGACGTTTTACGCGCCTACCGTTTTAACCCTTTCGGGGCCGTGCTGCTAAACACAGCAGCTTTTACTCTGTAGGCTTTAAAACTTTAGACTCCTGCTCGTTTCTTCTGAAATTAAGAGTATTAATAGATACGTTGCCCTCTTTTTTCACAGACTACTGTTCTGTTGCTGTCTGAGTGTAAAGTGTCTATTTGTCATATGTGAACACAAAACAGTTCAGCATGTAGTCGGAAATTGTTCCCTGCATTTAACCCATACACAAGTACCTTGCTCAAGAGTACCTCATTGGTAACACTGACTGTCCTGGAGTTTGCACCCCTGACCTTCCGATTGCAGGGGCAACTCCCTAACCACTAGGTGTGAAGTGTAACAAGTCCATTTGTCATATATAAAAAAAAACAGCACAGCACTCAGTGTGAAACTGTTCTCTGCATTTAACCCACTCACCAAGTGAAGCAGGGGGCAGCCAGGAACACAATGCCCGGGGGGCAGTGTGTGGAGACGGTACCTTGCTCAAGGATATCTCAGTGGTGGGATTCGTACCCACAACCTTCCGATCACAGGGGCAACACCCTAACCCATTCACCAGGTGAAGCAGCAGTCAGCCAGTAACACAGAGCAGTGTGTAGGAATGGTACATTGCTCAAGCATACCTCAGTGGTGCCTATAGCAGTCATGGGATTCAAACCCACAACCTTCCAATTACAGGGACAACTCCCTAACCACCAGGCCACCACTGATTGCATTCACAAGAGCATTAGTGAGGTCAGGTATTGATGTTAGATGGTTAGCTCTGGAACACAAACACCACTCTAACTCGTACTGTATTTGATGGAGCCCCAGATAACAATGTTTCACTCCTCCACAGCCCAGTGCTGGTGTTTGGGGCTTCATACTCCTCTGACCAGTGCTTTGGACATTGAGACTGTAGGCTCATGTGCGGCTGCCCCAAAGCATCTTTTAATCTACCGGCATATGTAAATGAAGAATTAACTAGTCTTGCTCCGCTTCTTTCTATGCCTGGGCGTCACAACCTATAAATATTACAGTATTTCTATGCTATATCACTCCATTATATTTTGAAGTCTCTTCTAAAGGAATTCATAAATGCTGGATGTAACCCTACAGTCACACCAGGGTGATGATCCCAGTGCTTCAGAACATTTATATTCATTATATTCATCTGTTGAAACAGCTTTATAATTGTTTTGCAAAATTGGGAAGATCCAATCCTCCAGATACAAAAACACACCTCACCTATATACGTCACACACACTCTACCAGGAGGGGGGTCTGGATGGGGCGGGCGGGCGTGTGCGCTTGACATACACGTGAGTTTTTTCCTGTTTGTGTGTGAGCGAGAGCTGGAGAAGCCAAGACGAGTCTCATGCCATCATAAACAAATGATGATAGAGTTTGTAGTCAAGACTTGCGATAGTCATTAACTACAAGCCTGGATACAGAGAGAATATGATATATGTCATTGTGCCCTACCTCTGTCTGACTCTCGGCACTGATCTCCAGAGCATCCCATTCAGTTGCTTTTCTGTAGATGAACTGTGTGTACAGAGCTGAACACCTGTGTCAGAAGTGGAACTATAAAGTGCAGCATAATGTAATCGTAATAAGTTAATTACAAGGGGTGTCTGACTACTTTTGAGTATAGGTGTATCTTTTGACAGTGTTGTGATGGTAGAAGTGCCCCAAACATGATGTATATGGTCTCGTTAGCTGCTTCTCACAGAGGTTTGTAAATGCCTAATGCTGTACTGAAGGTTTTTCGCCCACGGGTTGGTTCTGATCGTACGTATCGCAGCTGCGTGCACACAGGAGACCAGTGACCGTGGTGTTATTTCTGGACTTGAAGTGGCCTGTGGGGATGAACGTGTGATAACATGCACAGCTCGTGTGTAGATGACGTGTTATTATTACACCTGAATGTGCCTGGTGTTATTCAGTTTTGAGGCTCTGGCTGGTCGCTGGATGAGTAAGAGGCTTTGTCATTGCTTTTCGCTGCTGTACACGGGTTCTGTGCAGCTCGTATTGCTGGTGTTAAATTATTTTCATCTTGATTTATTTGCTGGGATTGAAAATGAACCACTGAGTTAAAGGTTTCTTAATAATTAGTCATATTACTATAAGATACCTGAGCTGGGGAGTAATCTAAATCGTCAGTGGAGTTGATTTTTCTTTTGTAAAGATTGAAATTTCTGTTTAGAGAGATTATATTTAAACATATTCATAACTGTAGATTCAAAATGACACTCCGGGTCTTTTTCAGTCTAGTGTACTAGATGGTATCTCTTTCATTTCAACGACCAGTAGACACACACACACACACTTATATATTTATATATATATGTATATGAATATAAGAGCAGTAATCGGGTTTCAGTCCGAAGGTCGTCCTGCTGCAGGGTAAAACAGGTTCAACCTCAGCGCCCCACATGGTCCTGTTTGTTGTTGTTGTTGCTTGTGTGTGTGAGTGTGTGAGTGTGTGGGTGTGTGTGTGTGCTCCTCTCCGCTAAGGTGGTAATGAATGACATCATCGCGCTCTCTCTCTCTCTCTCTTTCTCTGTCTGCAGGGCACAGAGCCAGTCTGGGGCAGCATCACAGACTGTCTGAGATTTATCGCAGTATTAACAGTAAATACTCCTCAGCACAGCAGATTTGAATATACTGTGTGCTGCTTTGTAAATTTACCCCCAACTATTTTAGTTCATGTTGAGCTTTTCCTTAGGAAGAGCCCTTAACACCTAAAATACATGCCAGTTCCTCACTCTTACATTTGCTTCATAGTAGTTACTGTGTAATAAGTCAGTGCTTTTTAAAATTATGGCTAGGAATGTCTGTGCAATCTGTGCAGGGCACTGCATTTTTGAGCATCCCTTAAAAAATAGAAAATGAAAACCAGGGTTTTTTACAAGTCCACATGATGTTTGTACATGTTTCATGCATGTGTTTCATGTTACAAACATGTATTTGGGTAAAACTAAACTTGATCTATCCTGAACAGCTCAGCAGAGAGTCGAGCAAACTAACAGATTGATCTGTATACAGAGTTTGGCTTTACCAAAGGATCCACTGTAAAACTATAGCATACACAGCAAAGATAGTGACACTTGAAGGTCTGTTACAAGCTTCCGGTGCGTCAGATGACTATGTTTAAGCAGAGCCCTTTATGAGAAGTCAGTCTAACTGCTAGCTTGGCACCAACAAAGCATTAACAATCTCATAGGAGCATAAATTTGTGTTATTGTAGTGATGCTACTCAGGGTTTGCCAGAATGTCTGTATAATGAGCGAAGTTCACACAAAGACTTTCTCAAAGGTACATTACAGATTTCTCAAAATGACATCAAAATGACAAAAAGCATTTAAGAAATAATGGCGTTACATGGAGATTAAATTTTCATATTGGTCTCTAAAACCTAATGGACATTTTATATTTTTCCACATTGTATATTTTTATACAAAGTATTTCAAAGTAGGGAGGTAGGATAACATTGGTCACTGATATATTAATTGCCAATAAATGGAAAAAAGAATTATTATCCTTATGATTGAAATTTGGGCTGATATTACAAATGAAATATCGAGATATTTTTAATGCCTTATATCATCATTAGAGAATGATAAGCTTGAGCATTGTTGTATTTATTAACATACAGTTACTGACATAACATAACATACTAACATAACAGTTATCAACATAACATATAGGGGCAGCTGGTGGTCTAGTGGTTAGGGTATTCGCCCTGTGATCAGAAAGTCCAGGTTCTCAAAACTACTAGGCACCTCTGAGGTACCCTGAGCAAGGTACCATCCCCACGCACTGCTCCCCAGGCGCTGTGTTCGTAGCTGCCCCCTGCTTCACTTGGTGAATGGGTTAAATGCAGAGGAAGTATTTCGTGCTGTTCACACTGTGTGCTGTGGTGTGTTCACGTATGACCAGATTGTCACTTTCACTGTTATTAATAGTTTGTGCTTGAAGGTCTGTGGTAAATAGAATAAAACAACTCCATTAAAATGTGCAAAACTAAACAATAAATAATTAATTACAGTACTTTACATTATTGATTGATGATATTTGCCCTGCAGTAGAGTTGCAATGTGTCCAGGGTGTTTCTCTCACTTTCACTTTAGGAGCACTGGGATAGGGGATGTTCCGGGGATGGATGGAATGGTGCATGTCTGGGTTTATGAGATTGGTATCAGTGTTAATTATATGTTATGGAACTGGGCTCAGTACATTATTTTTGAATTTTTAAATGTTGTACACAATAGGTTATTGTTCAATTAAGACCAGTTTTAGGGATTGGGCTAAAAAAACATTTGGTTAATGATAAAATAACTCCATTGCTCATACTAACAGCATATATTATATTGCATTATATTATATTATACTATGTCTTTGTAGTAAGTGTGAGTATGGTCAGCACATCAAGTAGTTTAACCACACTTTGGTTAAATTTTAATTTGCGATGCTTTTATTGAGCTTTCTGAAGGAAAGGAGACCATAAATAATGCAAATATGTAAATAGTAAAAACTCTGGCATCTGAACTATGAAGAGAACTGAAATATATGTCATTTCCATCATTCACTACTAACCTATATTTAAAAGGAATGTGTGGCTTCTCATGTTCCCTTTTACACACATCTGCAATTTCCCTCCTATTGTGATGCAGGTTCCCTCCTATTGTGAATAAATGTGATCTTATGAATCTAGACATAGTCATAACTATAGTTATATAAACTCATAATTATATATATTTTTACATATTTTATATAAATAAAATAAAATTCTAACTCTAAAAAACTCATTCTGTAACTAAAATTATATAGTAGAATGACTGTTGGGAGTAGTCATGTGACCACTGTCACATATATTGGAAATTGTGCTGTTTAACCGTTTATACACTGGCAGATTTCTAGAACACACTTTTTTTGTCACTTTTCAGGCACTTTTTAGAGGCTTATTGGCTGCTGTTAACAAAGCACTGTAACTTAAAACATGGTAAAGCTTTATTTTGTTTTTAATGATGAGTGCCAGACTACTAATATGAAATCACAAAAGAATAGAAATCATCAAGCAGCTGTGAAACCAAGAGTGAAGGAAAAATTGGCACATCAGCCAAGCTAGAGGTTTCAGAAAGCTACATTTTCACTACTGTTTTTGAACATTTCTTTGAAAAACTGAAGAAAGAGAGATTAAGAGATGACCAATGTTTATGGAAAGGGAAGTAGCAAAACACAGTTTGGTTTGTCTGTATAACTGAGGGGGTAAGAATACAAGAATTGGAAAACAGAGATAAATGGCTAACCAATAATTTATCTAATTGATTCGTTTACTGATATTGGCTGTGAAATGTATCTTAAATTGAAAGAACTCGCCAAGCCATTGATACTGAATCAGAGTTATTTTACTTTGGAACTTAAAAAACACCAAAAAAGCGTAAAAAATTGTAGTGTAAGAAGCCCAGTCACATTTGTGCGAGTGTGGAGGTGTGAGGCAGGGGTGTGTGTGACATACAGATAGAAACTGTAAATAAATGATTTCCACCTGGAATTGACTTACTTGTAATTGTAGATAGTTGTACTTTGTTCAATATCTTAAAATAATTTTTAACATAAATTATTATAATACTAATGTGTATATGTAATGAACTGATTCAATTTCAGTGACTGGCCTTAGCAATGTACCATGGTGTGCTTTAGTCCTTTTTCTGTGTGTAATATTAGTTCATTCTAATAAACGGACTGTGTGAACTGAGTCCTCAGAGAGTGGTTTGGTTGGTCAGGCTTGTTAAAGAAGAAAGACGTTTTGTTGGTCCGAACACTGACATGGAGGGAACGTCGCTGTTTACTTTTCTGCAGCTTGAAAATTGACTTAAGGGTGATTCCAGGTGTTTCAAGAGTTATGATTTAAGAGAGTTTATTGTCAAATGTGGTCAAAGTTGACATAGGTCAGGTATCCTTGTATTGTTTGTGACTATTGTATCCTTTGTTTTATGGAAAAGCTTCAAGTCCCAGACTTTGCCACTGTCAGTCATAATTTTGTCTTTCACTACTTCCTCATATAACCACAAGTCTATAGATAATATGCTGCCCTTGGTAGGTTGAATCATAAACTCGCATCTAGCTTGGCTGCTCTGGCCTTTTTGAAAATGTTAATGAAAAATTAAAGGAAGTATTAACAGTTTTTTTTTGTCATCCACATTATCTGTAATGTCAAAGAATATTTTCAGTCAAACTTACAATATGAAAACACAAATGTAACAAGGTTAAAGTTAGAATACAGTGTTTTAATTTAAAATCATTTACTTTTGTTGAATTGCGTGAATTGCTTGATTCATCCAAACACCCACTGAAACACTCATCGAGAGCTGTGATTGGTCAAGATGCTAACAGCACACAGACAAATACTGTGTTTGGTTAGAGAGCCTTTTTTAAAAATTGTAGTCTCTTATTGTTATTGCAGTAGCGAATCTTGTATTGTAACAGTTAATAGGTGATAAACTGTATAGCCCTTTAACGTGGTGATTTCGGCAGAAGGGTCCTGCCACTCAGATGAATCATTTATGAGTTTTTCCCATCTGCAGCAGGCCTGTTGGATCAGGGTGACGTTAGCAGAGATCAATGGTGAGAAAAGTGTGAAACCTCAGCCCCTCCTGGCAAAAGGCATATTTTTAAAATGTCTATAAAATTGATTTGTGATGTGGTTTAATTTTCATATTGCTTAATAGCAGCCAGTATTGTTTTTTAAAAAAAGGTATAAAATTGGTCGGTCAGTGTTGGTTTAATGGCATCGGTTTTAAAATAATATGAATACTTTTATAGATCTCATATCATATTGATGTCTGTTTTAATTGATGTATTATATGGACACTGTTTAGTCCATGCATGCAAATTTAGCTGCAAAAACAGGTGCCTTTTTTGTGATGTCACAAACACAATGCATTCACAGATATCCTCCATCATCCAGCTAATCAGAACAGAGGTCATTTACATGTATTGGTCTCATGGCTATTGTTAGAAACTTGTTCATTTCATGTGAGCTGAGTGAATGCATGAAACACATTCACACATTTTTAGTATTCTATTTTTACATTATTGTCTCCATATATTAAATGTTTTTTTAAACATGAATTTAACACAACTGATCTTACCTACCTCACATTTTGTAGCCTGTATCCTAAATTGCAGCCAAGAAATACATTCTGACCTTCTGTCAACATTTACTATTTAGTATTTATGTTTTGTATATTATATTTATTATTATTTTACCATGTCAGTAATTCTTTAGTATATCTGTTACATGATCTGAGTGGCCTGCATGCTTTTTCTAAAGAAGCGTGTAAGGTTTTATTATTATGACAGTGTTAATGCTTGGTGCTGTTATATATAAATGCATTATCTTAAACAGTACGCTCGGTGGTTTGCGGCATGCAAGCAGCCTCTGACTGCGCGCAAAATTAGATTATACATGTACAGATCCCATTAGTGGGAAACCCAATTAACAGCCTGCTTGCTTTTATTGGATGTGCAGCAGCAGGGGAAGAACGGTTGTGTATTTCCTCCTCAGATCAATATGGGAAAGGCCCTCCACAGGGAAGTGTGCAGATGCAAACGATCTGAATAGAGTAATGGACAGCACAATAGAGAGGGGGTCACCATAGTTTAGAGCAAATAATGGATGCTTTGCTTGTAGCCACTGCTTAACAAACAACATGCCTAAATCATACAGTATCTTCAAACTTTAGATATAGAATCTCACATAGACTCACTTATGTGGTTTATAACAGTCATGTATAAAATCCACAATAGCATTTACAAACTAGGACTTTTTATGGTAAATGTTAATCATTTAGAGTCGATTGATGTGCTTTTATAGCCAGTTTAGATGGTTTATCAAGTTCGTATTTTATTGCTCACTCGCCGAGAGAGTCCCTAGTTTGATACCACTGGAGTTGAAATGACTGTTTTAGAAAATAAAAGAGGGTGTACATCCATGCATTGTAAAACAATGCCTTACACTAACTATTGTCGATTTGTGAGTGCCATGCATGTTGCACCTGTAATGATAAAAAAAAAAGCTGGACTGAGTAGAACAAGATGTGCTCTGGGAGCCAAATGCGCTACATCTAGTTGTCAAAATTAGATCCAAACACGTCCAAGTGGCACAACTGCCTTAAGATTCGGTCTTGTCATTGATAGAGAGTACGATCACTGGTGTTGCCACAGTCGTCCCTGCCCAGAGGTCCCTGCCCCACCCGTTTGCATAGTTTTAGCCCTTGCGTCTGTTTGCAGACGTAACAGAATTAGCCAGTGTGCTCCTTCAAGCACATTGATCTTTCTAATGATGTTGTGTTAGCAGCTGGTCATCTGATTGGGGTCCTAGCTAATGGGTCGAATTGGCCATGTATGCCCAATTCTAAAAAAGCAAACTAAACAAATCGTTCTGTTCAGTTCAGTTCAGCTTCATCATTATCATAAAGATATACAATATTTGTGCTGGTGCAACAGGCATGGCATTCACAAATCAACATTGTTAGGGCAGTTACAGTGTATGTAAGTACTTTCCAATGTAATGCAGTACACCCTCTGTTATATATGTAGTCATCATAAACAAGTCACTGACATAAGGCCTGCACCACCCATTGACTGAAAGGAGTGCAGGCAGGATATTAGTAATGCTGCATGCGGTAGTAATATTGTGCTGGAGAGGAGCCATGGGTGAGTCCAGTGTAATATCCGCTTCCCCTTTTCAGCAGCTCCCCCGCCTGGCAGGAATGTGCAATGGGTGGAAAAATTGCAGGGCAGGGGACACCGAGGGCTCTGTTAATGCTTTCGCTTTCTATAGAAAGAAAACACTGCTGCTGAAATGGGTTGTTTTTTAGCTCCTTAAACTCATAATTTTCTGAAACTGTTATAAATACATATGTTACACATATGCACCAATCAGTCATAACATTAGAACTACCTGACTAATACTGAGTACCGCCATCCCACCCCCCCCTGCTGTCAAAGCTGTGTGATGGGGCCTCCATGGAACAGACTAGCTTGTCCAGCAAATCCTGTAGTACATCTTGGTGCATCTCATGAGTGACCACCAACTTTCCTCACATTGTAAAAACAATGTGATTTGTCAGACACTGGAAACCTTCAGGGTATAGTTCTGATGCTCACATGCCCATTATAAGTGGTTTTGGCAGTGGACAGATGCTCCGAACAGTCTCTGGCTAGGCAGCCCCACACACAGCAGCCCCATACACTTTTCTATCATAGTCAGCATTTTTCAGCAACTTGTGCTACAGTAGCTTTTCTCTGGGATCGGTGGCAAGCCTTCACTTCTTATGAGCATCAAGTCAAGTAGGCTTCAGCCATATACACACAGAGCACAGTAAAAACAAAACAATGTGTCTCCAGGACTATGGTGCAACACAAGAACAGAACAAAGACCACAAGACCACAAGTGCAGACAAGACGAAAACACAAGAGCAACAAAACAACCGGACAAGCCAACATTTAGTACAATCGCCAATAACCACAGTCTGGATGACTACAGTGTTATGACAGATACTGTATTGTAGCAGCAGGGAGTTGCGTGCAAAAATGAAAAACAGGGTAAACAGCAATAAATATGATTGTGCAAATGTAGCAGCAGCAGGACAGAAAATGTGCAGTGCAATAAATAAAAATGTATTTACAGGGATAATTCTGAGTCTGAGTTGTTTGAGGTGGGTGTTGGTAGTGATGTCCATGTGTGTGTGTGTGTGTGTGTGTGTGAGTGTGTGTGTGGAGGGGGTGGGGGTTTACTGTAGTTCTGGTTACTCTAGGGTACTCATGACCCTGTCACTGGTTCATCTGTTGCTCTTTCTTGGATCGCATTGGTATTAACCACTGCGTACTGGGAACCCCTCACAAGACTTGTTGTTTTGAAATTCTCGAACGCAGTCGTCTAGACATTTGTTCAGATCCATTTTCCTGTTTCCAACACATCAACATGTTGGCTAATATGTCCCATCCCTTGACTGGGGCCATTCTAACAAGATAATCAATGTTACTCACTTCCCCTGGTAGTGGTTTTAATTGATTTGGATATTTCTTTATAAGGTTTATTCTATCGAGTTGACTTTGAAACTTGTTTTTGCGTGTTTGCGTCCAAAGTTTGACTGTGCCAAAGCAATAGTGACTTTAATAATGTTTATTATTAATTAGTCTCCTGTATTATATGTGAGCTCAATGGTAATTTTTATCAAAAACATCTACCATATGGCTGCCTTTTGGAAGCTTACAAGAGCTGATTGTAGTCCCATCTGTTGCTGCACAGTTTATCGGCCCCTACTCCCCCCACCCAATTCATCATGCGGACCACCGCAGTTCCACCTCTGACTGGATATCGTTTGTGTGGTGCCCAGCAGTGACACTGACATGGTAACTGAGTGTATACACAACTTTCTGAAGTGAATGTTTTTTGTTGTGTTGCAGCTGCGTTGATGTGGATGAGGATGATGCACCTGACATTGACATCTATCACTGTCCCAGCTGCGAGAAAACACACGGCAAATCCACCCGTGAGTACCTGCATAAATAAAACCCACTGGTTTAATAAGGGCATAAATAATTCATGATATATCTTGAAGTGTTCTTTGATTCTAGAGCTTACAATGTATGAATGATTTAGAGCAACAGTCTCAAAGTGCTGGCCTACGGGAATTTGGGGGTAGACAGCTGTATATGGCCTCTTTAAATCTGACAAATTATTTTCATAAGACGTATAAAATCAGATTAGGCTGATGCTGTTGAAAGCAATAAGATAGCACTGCCGAGAGAAACCAAATTGAGAAGACATGGTTGTAATTTAACTCTAACTAACTTAGACCAGTAGCTAAATAGATTTGCTTTTGAGGATTTATTCATAGCAGCAGAAAGAGCCTGTCAAAATTAAAACATTATCAAACCATTCCCCAGAGAACAGAATACACAATAACCATTCGCCACGGGTAAATTATATTTGTTTTGTTACTTTACATATTTAGACTAAATATATACAAAACCCTTTATTTATACAAGTACTAGTACTAGTAGTAATCAAATACTAATATAATTCACAGAAGAATCAATACAAACATTATCACTTGACATCCCCATTATTAGTAGTAGTGGTTGGTATTTATAGTTTGTGATGAAAAAATAGTTTAGAATAAACACCAACATCCAGTAAAGTAAGTGTGTAACAGTAAATAAAAAGATAATGAAGATAACGATGAAGATATACACGTATACATATTAAATACATGTAAATCACTGAGAAATCATACGACTAATGGAGTTATAATCATGAATAATTGAGAGGAGAAGAGCAAATGTCAGAAATAGCTTCATTTTGGCATTGACCTTAATTGGTTAATGTGCTCTTTTTATACTGACGTGTGTTCATGTTTTTCTCTGTGGAAAGTGTAGCTGATTTTAAATTCAGAGAACATCAGTGGAACAGCATAGCCATACTCACTGACTTTAACTGAGCCACTTTTCTCTGCCTGGTCATGTCATGCAGTGAAAAAGAAAAAGAACTGGAATAAACACGACACGGGACAAAGTGGGGACGTCAAACCGGTTCAGAATGGAAGCCAGGTTTTCATAAAGGAGCTCCGGAGCCGCACATTCCCCAGGTACATCTGCGTTCACGTTGCTTGAAAGAGCCATGTCAGTGGAAAATCAATTTCTCTTCTATTTTGAAGAAGAAATTTGATGTTGGGTGTGTGCCCTATTAAAGATGCCAAACATACTGCTCTCTTCCCAGTCAGCATGGTCCATATATGCAAAAGCAAACATTTAATGTACAGTAATCACCCAGTTTTGCGCAGATCAAGAGTCGCGGATTCAGTCACACGCAGAATTTTTTTTACACAGAAATGGTCACAGTAACGCGGAAACTGCAAATATTCTCCGCAATAAATATATTTTTTCTGTACGTTTTCACACAAGGGGACTCGTTCACCTGACCGCATGTCCCAATACTTTTGTCCCGCAACCTTCTGAGTTGCATATCTCGATGGGTAAAGCACTCAGACACTTTAAACTTTTGGTAGATCTCCAGGAGACCTTTCCAGCGAGCCCTCATTTGTATTTTTAGCCTGAGTAGATCAGGTTTTTTTCACTGAAAACCGATCACCTCGCCGCGGTGAGGTAAAAGGCGATTACAGGTTTACCTTTACATTTTCCTTAAGGGTAATGCATTACACTGAGTTTAAAATGACATTCTGTGAGCATATTTGGGGGCATATTTTGAGTTTACACTATAAAAATAGGCATTTTAGGCATTTTTTTTACCAAAACACAACAATGCGGTTTTTCACTATACGCAGGTACTCTTGGAACGTAAGCGCCGCGAAAAGCGTGGGATTACTGTTTTTACATTTATCCACCTAATCAGCCTACAGTACTTTCACCCATTCAGTCTTTAGCCCTGTCTTCAGCGAGCAGAAACGCGTGTGTGTTTATATGCATATAAAATTGTCATTTTTCATCACGATTAATCGCACTGTTATACCCAAAATTCAATAATAAATTCAGAAGTAGTGTATCGCGCACTTTTATTTTAAAAGTACTGCTATATGAGCAAAAGCGCAATAACATTTGATTTTCAAACACTTTAAACTTTAATAAGGTACTTTTTAACAGTGTTCCCTTTAACACAGTCACACAGCTGCAGTACAAATACATTATGATTAAAATACGTTCATTTTCAAGTCTGCAGTACAAACTTAAACATTAGTGTAATCAAATCAAACATAAAACCAAAGATGTTTGGCAACTGCAAGGCACTCACGCTTTACCTAGTTTTTTATAGGAAAAGTTACTCTTGTTTAAAAGAAATTGTTTATGTAAAATGAATTCTGAATGTTTTTGAAACATTCTGAGACCACACAAATTTCATGAATAAAATACAAGAAAAGTGTAGATCTTTGAAAGTTTTAATATGATAATTGATCTTTGATAACTCAAGTGGTTAGTGATCTAGTGGTTAGAGCGTTTGAATCCCAAGACTGCTAAGCATCTCTGAGGTACCCTTGATCAACATACCGTCCCCACACTCTGCTCCCCGGGCGCTGTATGAATGGGTTAAACAGAAAAGAAGAATTTCGTGCTGTTCACACTGTGCACCATGGTGTGTTCATGTATGACAGAATCATCACTTTCTCTTTTCATATTGGGACTACACTGCTGCATATTATGCTGTGCTGTGCCTTGCAATAGATAGGGGTGGCGGTAACTCAGTGGGTGGCTCAGTGGGTAGGATACTTGCCTCCGGACCAAGAGGTCACAGGTTCGAATCCTACCTTCAGCACCACCACTG
>JBBPDC010000135.1:12458211-12491423 GCA_037974485.1 Hemigrammopetersius urotaenia
TTAACCCCAAGTTGCTCCAGGGAGAGACTGCCCCCTGTAGTTACGGAATGGAAGTCGCTTTGGATAAAAAGCGTCTGGTAAATGTAAATGTAAATAGATGCAAAAGGACTGGTCAGCACTTTGTGTTACATGATTAAACACTGGCCATTATTTCTGAACATAATTGACTATGTTTGTTGGACTCTATAAATGGCAAGTTGTGTCCAAACACCCACAGAAACATTGAAAAGTTGGATTGTTCGGAATACTCACAGCACAGCATTTTTTGAATATGTCAGTAGATGGCGCTACCTAGTCATTTTTGTAGAGACCCCAAACATGGTTAAACGCTTACCCCGTCAAGTCTAGGGGTTGGAACCCAGGCAGGGATTAATTCTGATGTTGGACTACACAGCGTTTTCTACTGAAAAGGACAAATTAGTCCAGGGCTAGAGGTTTAATTTCTGATCAGAAACTGATATTTTGGTCTGTTATTTCATTATTATCCTTAAGGGAATGTTATTGTAGCACTTGCATATTAACTCAGGCTTTCTGTTGAAGTGATTGTTTTTGATGTTCAACCATATTCATTTTAGAAGTGATATTACTATGAAATGAATGCATTAGTGATGTCACTGTAAGAGGCAGAAATGAAGGTGTGACCGCGATACGAATGTCCTAATTAGTTTCCCATGCACTGTGTGAAGCTCTGTGGTCGTGACCAGTCATGGTGTGATTCCTTGTAGCTCAGAGGATGTGGTGGTCAAGCTCAGTGGGTGTCAGCTGACCATGGACTACCTGGAGGAGAACGGCTTTAATGAACCCATACTGATCCAGAAGAAGGAGGGGTTGGGGATGACCATGCCTGCGCCCACCTTCTATGTCAGCGATGTTGAAAACTATGTTGGTAAGAAAACATTAATCGCACATGCATTAACATCCTCTTAGCATTTAAGAGAGCTACAGCACAAAACAGCCCCACAGGAACTTTACCATGATTTTAGTAGCCGGGGTGCTGATTTCTGTTGCTTCCATTGCTGTTGCAGATGTTCAGTCAATTTATAAACTCCATAGAAGTGCTTTGCGAAACTTAACAATATGCTTTGGAACACATAAGCCTGAGCAGGGGTGCAACTACTCACTTTTTCAGGGGTATGCAACAACAATTTTGGCGCCCCCCACCACCATTGGGAGGAATAAGCACTGTGGAAAGTAAAGGAGGGGCCCCCCCTCGCGGCAGCATCGCTGGTCATAACATCTACTGCCAGTGGCCAGGCCCTTTGTTTCTTAAATATTTTAAACAGCATATTTAGAACATAGTCAGGATTTAAAAGCACAAGAACAGTTTTAAAACTAAATAAATGCCAGTGATATTTTTTCTGTCCCTCCCTTGTTTTGGCGCCCCCCACTGGCGGTGCGCCCATATGCACCGCATATACTGCATACCCCATTTTTGCGCCACTGAGTCTGAGGTTACCAGGTGTCAGCTGGGCATTAGGCTGTGGAGCAGTGGAACTGTGATCCCTGGAGTTGTGCAACTCCATCCAATATTCTTGGATTGAGTTGGAGGGAGTTTTGTGGAGTCAAGATAACATTTTATTGTTTTTTGGAAGAATATAAATATGCAAGGAACATTGCCAGTTTTCAATTTCTGCTCATTTAGTAAATTTAACATACTGATAAAAGTTAAGTTTTTTTCAGAATCAATGATAAATTCATCTGGAAAATAGATTGTAATTTTGAAGATGCATGTTCTCTATAGAGAATTTTTGAATATGACTGTTTACACAGAAAAGTGTTTGCAGATTGAGGTAGTCTTTGTGTTTTCTTACTTGTGATGAATGATTGATATTAATGGGTCAGCTGTGAATGATTAATGGTATTTTTTTGTGGGTGCTCAGCAGAAAGATTAGTTTTTTCAACATAAAGTTTGTAGTGCAGGACAGTGTGTGTGTGTTGCTCCAAATGCAATAATGACAAGAAAGCGCGCTTGAGAGAGTGATAAAGCTCCTGCTTGAATACAGTCAAATCCTCACAACAGTCTGCTATAAAGACTTCCCAGATTTCATTTTCATACAAACCTTTTGTCAAATAAGCTTGACTTTTGTGCAAAAAATAATAACTAATGTCCTGTCTATTTAACAATCTCAGATTTGAATGCGGAACCTGCTTTACTTGTGCATACATGCCCTGCAGGAAAGTAGATTAATAAATAGGATCACATTACAGCCATCTCTGTATTGATTTATGTACAAGTTTATTCACAGTACATTGCTGTATTGATATTTTGAACACGGGCCCAGTCACTGTATATTGCTTGTTTATGTGTTAACATTGTTGAAATTGAAACTGCTCTTGATATTGATGTTAAAACAAGCAACTGAGCATGTTTACTGAGCTGAGTGTTTACAAAACTGAAAGTGTTGATTAGCCTAAAAGTGCTCACTGCTTCATGTAGTAAAATAACTTTTAAGTGGAAACTATTGGAAAGCCCTGTCTATCTAGACAAAGTGGCATTTGTTTGGAGTATGTAAGATTAGTGTATTTTGTCCTTGAGTCATATCTCAGAGTGGATGTGCCCTCTTAGGGGTTCGCTAGAGGGTGCCTCAACATACTAAAGGTTCCTTTAAAAAAATAAGGAACCTTGAGTAATAATAAGTAATAATAATAAGTAGTAATCAGTGTGTTCCGTTTGTAAATGCTGCACTTTCTAGCACTTTCCATGTTAATTGGTTTCATTTTTTCATTTTCCAGGACCTGATGTTCCTGTGGATGTTGTCGATGTTACAAAACAGACTGACAGCAAAATGAAGCTAAAGGAATTTGTGGATTTTTACTACAGCACAAACAGAAAGAAAGTATTAAACGTGATCAATCTGGAGTTTTCCGACACAAGGTGAGCATTACAGGTTCTTTATAGATATAGATATGTTGTGTGTGTGTGTGTGTGTATATATATATATATTAGTGCTGAGCCGTTAACAGCGTTAACGAGCGTTAAAGGCGCAAGATTCTTATCGTGCGATAAAAATAAATATCGCCCCCTGGACAGAGGGAGCTGGGTCTATACTACGCAAGCTATGATGAATTTCACCTTGATATTTCAGTGACATGTCCGGTTCACACACGTTTTAAACCTGTCTCGGTCTCTCGTTTGGGGGGGAGAGAATCTCGCGCGCGTTAACTCCATTAACGCCAAGATTACAAACGGCGTTAACGGCGTTAAAAAATTAATCTATGCCCACCTCTAATATATATATATATATGCCCACCTTGCAGATATATATATATATATTTAGATAGATATTTAGATAGATGGCTTGGGATGTAATTGTCCATAATGACCAATATTGTGGAAAGTTTTCTTTTCATTCAATAAATGAAAACATTTTTTTTAAATTGAAGTAATATAAGGATAAGTTACAAATATGTATATAAAATTTTTATATATTTGCAAGCAGGATAAAAAATATAAATGCCATGAATATTTTTGTATGCCTACGCAGAATGGATAGTATTGTGGAGAGTCCGCAGATCGTGAGGAGGCTATCGTGGGTGGAGAATTACTGGCCAGATGACGCTCTGCTGGGGAAGCCCAAAGTAACCAAATACTGTCTGATCTGTGTGAAGGACAGCTACACTGACTTCCACATCGAGTGTGGCGGTGCATCTGTCTGGTACCATGTCCTAAAGGTGAATTTCTGAAAGAACTTTTAAACTGCTTTTGCTCAAATTATAGTTTTTGACATAGACATATAACTGTTGTGAAAACCTTTTTTTTTTTGTACATTTTTGTCCTCACTTTTACATTTGTTGCTCAGTTTGGTTTTGGCTAATGCCCTACACTGTCATGGTTCCCCGTCACATGAAACATTTTTTGAACACAATGACATTGGACACTGGATTCTCAGCCCACTGTTTAGCTCTTAGTGTTAATGTTTGCTTTAAAGTGTTTCTATCCACTTGTAAGTTTTTTTTCCCAAGTTTAAGCTTGTATGGCATTCAGTTATGATATGGTTTACTTTCCGTGTTGTAATTTTACAGTAAACCCTTCAGTAAAATGTCGAATCTCCTTAGACTGTAGCTATTTGCTAAATTGATCAGACCAGACATTTGCGAGTGTCCCAGTTATTTTTCTCTATTTAAAAACACAGACAACAGTTTTTTACAAGACACAAGTACATGTGCGTTGGTTGTCATGTGTAGTCTTTATGGTGTCCTTAAGTGCAATATTTGATTGGAAATGGTGATGGTGAGCTGACTGGAAGGCAGTCAACAGTCTCGGCAGGAGCTAGACGTCAGCTTAGTGTGTTACAGTGAAGGTATAGTTAGTAGGTTTGAGAATACCGAAACAACTCAATACAATCTGAAGCATGTATCATAGGCTGTCCCTTTAAAAGAGATGCATTATGTTTTCTTCTGCCCAAACTTCAACCACATTCACATGCGAACCAAAGCAGACGGTCTTTGCCACTCTGTTATGTCTGTGTTAAGGAGTCGTTCCCACAGCATACACTTTTGGTCACTTTCAGCCCTGCTGACCCCCACTTGTTTTGCTGTGAGGTTTAAAACACTTTCTCTGTCAGAATGAGAAAATTACTAAGCTGTTTCTTTAGTTTGACTTTTAGCCATGACTCATTAAGTGATTCAAAGATTCCTGTGCAAGATATTTTTATAGAAACGTGAACGAAAAGCCTGTCACTCATTTCTTCCACGGATTTGATGCTGTAATGTGCAGTCGAACTGGCCACTGTAAACGTTCTGCTTTCCTTTAACACCTATTGCAGCTACAGAAACACTCAATTTTGCCAGTCAGTGGGTTGTAGGAAATTATTTGGGAAATAAATGGTCAGAATTAAGAAACAGCCAGTAAAAAAAGTGTTAGACTGCATTTTTGACAGAACACATAGCAGACGTGTAAGATGCCTTGTATAACCTCCGGTTACAGTGGAGGTAACTCCCAAACTAAAGGAAAACATGGAAAGGAAACACCATCATGAAGGATTTTAATAGAGCGCCGGCCCACCACAGGGCTTTGGCAGAATTTCTGTGGTGCTCTACTGGAGGGATGAAATACTAAATTCCACCATTCTTTGTTTTCCTTTTGGTGAAGTAAACGTCTGTTCTGAGTGGCCACTCCAAAATCTCCCATAACAGGTCATTTAGGTTGAGATTTGGTAAAGCTTATACAACACCCGCACCCCAGCTGACAATGAGCAAACTACATGCCTACACAGACTGCACTCAGTTTTTATAGAGTGCAGTATATACAGTGGCAGAAACCACTTAGGTGAGCCTATTTGAGACAGAGAAACAAGTCGTTACAAGTCCTAAATTTCACTTCAGCACAATTAATCCTATTTCAATTCTAAACACAAAACATAATGCTAACAACAATAATCATGTTCAATAATATAATAAACCTTAGCCTTGTTGCTTAAGTGCAATATCCTAGAAACAGCATAGTGTCTTGGCTGAGCAATTACATTTGGTGTAAGTGGGAAAGTTGTTACATTTTTCATTATGGCATTAACTCCTGTGAAGAAATACCTTTGCCCAGGATACTTAGCACCTCTTATGCTAAAGTGTTTCTTTGGCTTTGGATGCCCATGTATTAAACGGTAGAGCTTTGGCCTGAATCATAGTGCAGCACCTCTTTCTCCAGAATACTGAAGGTCTATCAGTACAAGTCTTGCCACAGTGTAAGTAACCTGTATTGTATTATTTGTATATTTTTAGGGGGAGAAGATTTTTTTCCTGATTAAACCCACCTCGGCCAACCTGTCTCTGTTTGAGCGCTGGAGATCCTCCTCCAATCACTCTGAAATGTTCTTCGCTGACCAAGTTGACAAATGCTATAAGTGCACGCTAAAGCAGGGCCAAACACTCTTCATCCCATCAGGTAAGGAGTCTTGGGTGTATGCTTATAATTCTGAGTTTTTGTATCACACAGGACCAACATTACAATGAATTAGAGAGACATGAGGCAGAGTAAAGGTTATTGACTTTTTCAAGAAGCCCTCATTATGGTGCTTTTTCTACAGTCCATTTCAACTCTGGGACTGGGATAGAATGTATGATTTATAATTTAAAGATGCATTCATTCTTGGGCTGCTTTGAATACTCTAAAATAGTTTAGTTTATTCCAAGATTTTGGTAACTGCATATTTTCTTTATGTTTCATTTTGTAATGTTGATGTATTCCTTATTTTAAAAACATTTGATTTTCATATAAAAACCGCTGCATTCCTAAGATGCTGATGTGCTCTGGTATTTGCAGGTTGGATTAATGCAGTGCTGACGCCAGTGGACTGCCTGGCTTTCTCTGGCCACTTTGTCCACAACCTGAGCGTGGAGATGCAGATGAGGTCAGTGTGTTTTCAGCGAATAAAAACAATTGACACACTGGTCTGAAGGTGACAAATCAGCTGCAGTGTTTATCTTTTATCTTATAAATGATAATAATAATATTCGGTGTGTGCATCTTGTTTGGCAATAACATATTCAAGTTAACATTTTTGCATATTTTCATATTGGATATCTGTTGGTATTTCAAGTATGTTGCTAAAATTACTCTTAAAAATATATATTTATATAAATATTTTTCTTTACTGTAACTGAAAATATATCCAGTATTAATAGTCAGTTACACATATGTCATATGTTGCAAAAATGCCACAATTGTTGCCTCTTAGCATATCGTCTGGCTTGGAAAAAAGGCAAGGCTTCCAAATACTAAATAAAGAGCATATCCGTGAGTTTGATATTGTTTGTGCCAATGCTATTTTATTGATTTATTTTTTAGAAACATTCATGTTATAAATGTAAAGAGCTTGAGTGTTAAGGGTCTTGCTGCTACACCAGCTGTTACATATACCTCTAAAAAATGTTTCTAAATTGTACTAATCGAGTTCAATTGTGGTGAAATGTCATGGTGCTCTGATTCATTTCATAAAAGATCATAACAACGGTCCGAGATGTACTCCTGTATTCAGCAGTATCACATATTGTAGATAATCCCTTGGCTAGGGTGGGCACTATGTCATGCTGGAAAACATTTCTCTAGATTTTCTGGGTCTTACTGCTTCTTTATGCAACTTGCAATGGGATACAGACTAATGACTGATTTTATCGCCGAAGCATTCAGGCATCAAACCTCATTCTATTCTCAGCCGCTGCCCGTGTAACGCTGGAATAAAGAAGTCAAAGTCAAGGGCATCTGCTCTGGCAGGCTCAAGTGCTTCTCACATCTGTGTGCTGGTGGCTTTCTTTCTGAGAACACTTTTCATTAATCCACATTGTGAAGGCCCATTTGCTTCTCTCCACTCAGGGCATATGAAGTGGAAAAAAGGCTGAAAGTCGCCAGCCTCACTCCATTCCCCAACTTTGAGACGGCCTGCTGGTACACGGGAAGGCACTACCTGGAGAGATTTAAAAGTGAGTATCTCGCTCACTCGCATTAACAACAAGATCTGGCCAACTGTTTTAGTTTAAAGTAATATTTTGGCAAAAATCTGACATATTCAGTAGTTGAACAGTTTCGATACATTTTGGCTTCCAATTTTGCTTCTTTGGTTTTCTGCTGGAGCTACATGTCTAAGGCAGCTTATCATGGTGGTCACTTTCTGTTGACAGATTTTGTAAATAAGAACTGATGAACTGTGCACCTATATGGTAGGTGTATTTGATAAAATGGACAGTGAGTGTAGATACAAGGAATGAATAACAACCTATAATCGATCAAAATAAGGTCGATTATTTTGATTACTTTCCCTTTAAAAACACTACCGCGTGTGGAGTCACGTTACCCCGCTCCGTTATGTTACATTATTCTGCCGACATGTCAAGCATGGAGAGCTTAAACACTGAGACAACTGAGCAACTTGTCAGTGAACTATGAGGGCAAAAAACCAAATAAATAAATAAATAAAATAATCGTTCATTAATCGTAAACGAGTTCAAATGTTCAGTTAACCGAGATTTTGATTTTAGGCCAAATCGCCCAGCCCTATGATAAACTTTATATCAAATACTGGAATGCCTCGCTGAACCATGTGTCTTGAAAGAGGTGGCCAATAGGTGTTACGTCACTTGTGGTGGAATTTAAGCAAGGGACGAACATGAACCTGGTTTTGCATTTAGTAAAACAACTGGTGTTCTGGTGGTTGGGGAGTTGCCCCTGCAGTTGGAATGTTGGGGGTTTGAATCCCAGGATTGCCAGTGGCACCACTAGGTATCTTTGACATACTACTCCCTGGGCCCCATTATTGACTGCCTGCTGCTTCACCCAGGGGAATGGGTGAAATGCAGAGGACATAAGTAATTTCCTCTGGGATCAATATAGTATATAAAAGTCAAAATAAATGTCATGTCCACATTGTTGCTGTGTGCCACCATTATATCATGCATCCCGAATCTTAGGGCCTCCTGCTTTTGCCTGTTCCTGGCAGAGGCCTGCTGAGCAGATGGGTAGAGTTCGTTCTGCAGGAATATTATTGCAGTCATTAGATCGGTGCATCGCAGAGTTCACAGATGATTAGCTTCAAAAGGCAGAATCACTTGCTCCATTACAGCTCAGTGTTTAAATTCCCCTCAGCTGGCCCTGTGCGCTCTGTTTATGTTTCCACCATTTCTTTTTCTCCCCCACTCACGTTCCCTTAATTTGGCCAGATTGTGTGTAGTACGCACACACACACCAGGCGGCTGAGGACCACACTTGTTCTCTAGGCACTTTGGGGGGGTCGTTTTCAGGGTCATCTTCTTGAGATTCGTGTGTGACTTCAGGTTAAGGGGGGCGTGGGGGGTTGGCTTTTTTCCCAGAAGCTTCTATTGGCCTCCTGCCAGACTTGGCCCACCTCTCTCCATCCACCGTTTCAGCATTCTCGTTGGGTTCATGTTATTAATTTAAATGCAGTGCGCAGTGTATTTCCTGTAGTGGCCATGTTTCCAGTCCAATGTAATCAGTGTTGAAGCATGTTTTAGGAAAAGCCGTGTGACTGTTTGAGGCCCCAGTGGATCTCAGTAATCAGTTTGATGTATGAATGGCCATTGTTATTGAGCAGAAATGGCTATGGTTGCCAGTGCGGTCCATTTTCATTTCTGATATAAAGCCCCCTACCCTCCTATTCAGCAGAGTGTCATGCTCTCAATGTTTCTGACAGAGGGGCCACAGTGCCAGGCATCGGTGCTAACAGGTTGGAAACGCTTTGCGGAGGAAAAGAAATGATCCGTATTTCAGGTGTTCTTTTTCATAGCAGCTTTTTTAAAAAGCAGCTTGAGTTTTAAACTCTTACTAGCAACTTTATCAGAAACTTGTTGTACAGTTGTAGAGACTGCAGCCCTTCTGTTGACCCACAATTTGTCTTTCAGCTCTTCATCAGTGGTCAGTTTCTGACCACAGACAGTAACATTAATGGGTGTTAAATTCCATGAAAGCCACACAAACTCCTAGACTGCTACCATTTCAGTTTCACTGCTGAACTGAGACTAGTCTACCACCCAAAGAATATCTGGTAAACATTCCCCTCTTTTCCACTGATGGCAGGGTAGAGGGCAGCTGATAAATTGTGCAGCAAAAGGTGGACTACAGTAGAGCTAACAAACAAAACGGTCCTGAAAACAGGATCATAATTAAATGTATGTCGATAACAGCAATACGTTTTAGACATTTTCACTCAATATGGATAGATTTAACTGAAGAAATAAACACAATACCCAGTCAGTTTATAAGTCTGTCTTTAAACTTGAAGGAAAGAATGACTTGACATGTATAGTGAGAACTATTGATAGACAAAAAAAACAGCACAGCACACTGTGTGAACAAGGATTTATTTACCGTGTTGTATTATTTTATAATATTATCCATCCTTTAATATTGTGTAATGTGTAGTAGTGGTGTGAAGTGTATCTGTTTATAAGTGTAAGTTTATTAAATGCTGTATTGCTATTTTTGTTGAACCACCACCTTTTTTTCATTTCCTTCTTGATAGCCTCAGTGCTGAGATGTGCTCATTTAAAAACTTGTTAGAAAAGTGTGTATTGTGTGTGCTGTAAAGAGGTTAAAATATTCAGTACACTAATGTTGGATGGCAGTGCTAAAGCATAACTCCACATTTTTGGATATTTTGCAGGTTTACATAAGGCAAATAAACAACCAGCCCCTTACCTGGTACATGGTGCCAAAATTATCAATGGAGCCTTCAGATCGTGGACTAAGAAACAGGTATGTTTGCGCTAAAATTATATCGGTTCTTTGTGTTCTTTGAGTCGATCTGGTGTGTGTCTTAACTGAAAATGTGTCTGGACTGGTTCTTTAATCAAAATTTCTTCTGAGCTAAGGCCCTTCTAGAGCATGAAGATGAACTTCCTGAAAATATGAAGCCAACACAGCTCATTAAAGACCTTGCCAAAGAGATTCGGATTGCTGAGGTGAGAGATTTCATTTGACTTTTCCTATCCACACTAACTTACAGCTTCTTAGACATGTTGCAAGTGTATAGTATTTCCCAAGGAACACTTTCCTTTTTTTTCTGTTCACTGATTGCACAATTTGCAGCAGTGACTGTGTGTAAAATGCACAGGTTGCTATTCTTTTATGAACTATTGCAGTGTGAGCTGTGTAGAAAAATAAGAAACGCATCCATATGTGTTGTGAGTGCAGCAGTGTTTATAGAGCAGCTTTTCTATGTGCTTTAGTCCAGCAGCTTCACTCCTGATTCAGTTTACTGATGGGATCAAACAGAGCTCACACACTCTGCTCTTAACATAATTATTTTTGTCGTTTAACATTTCCGTGGTATTATAAATAGTATTTTTTTTTTATGTTTTGTTTGTAATTTAGAGGAAGTGTTCACATGTTTTCTCTTCATCTGAAACTGATTGGTTAGGTTAATGTTTAAACTTTACTTCTTTATTTAGCGCCAGACCTATAAAGCTAATATATCTGACTAATAATGGAAGGTACATACAACAAAAATACCACCAAATTCAGGCAGTTATTGATGCTCATAGCTCAAAAAACAACTTCAGGACACCAAGCATGTCTTGGCTGATTGACTACATCAAATAACTGTAAGGTGAAAGGTTTTTTTTGTACTTCAGAACGCAACTAAAGCCATAAAGAGTGAACCCAGCAACTCTAAGCCCCCGGCGGAGGAGCCACCGTCGGCGCCTCCAGAGCCAGAAGAACCCGTGTCCCCCACACTAATGTCCACTCCACCACGAGACAAAACCGCCAGGAAAAAAGCTCCAAAACCACCCAAAATGCCCAAGGCGCCCAAGCCCCCGAAGGTGCCCAAAGTGAAAGAGGGTGGGAAGAAGAAAGCTAAGAAGCTGAAAGAAGGAGGATTACCAGAGAAAAAGCCTTCAAGCTTGGCGGCTTTGGAATCCCATGCAAAGGACATTTTGGCCAAGATGGATCAGCCTAAAAAAATGAAGGTTAGTGGTCTTGGAACCACTGTGTTTTGATCATGCTCTCGCAAGATTGTTTGACAGATGCTTATCACCAAGTCTAAATGGTTGACAAAAATTCTGCTTGTGATCTTACACAACACAGTACCAGCATACACTGATTACCAAACCACAGTAATCTTTTTGCTCCAAGGTGCAGGAACTACTTCCTTTCTGTCTTTTCTGCCAATATTGAGAACATGTTGTCAGATGGCAGATATTGTTGCTGTAATAAGAACACCTTGTAATTTTTTCATTTTTTATTATTCAGCATCATTTTATGAACCACTACATGTATGGTGTTACAGCTTTTCTGAAGATCTGTCACCTTAAAGCAATATTCCCCCTCTGCAGTAATGATATTTTGTTCATGATAAGCAAAACTTCTGAATTTTGTGTACAAAAACTCCAATCTTCAGGCTCCAAAGACTGTTATGAGCTTCATGGAGAAAGAGACGAATAAACAGAATGACGTTGAGAAGTTTGAGATACGAGAACACAACAAAAACAAAACAGAAGCGAAATGGAAATACAAGGTAAGCCTGTGAAGAGAATGCAACTGATCCTGTTGTTCCCGGCACAGCAAACATGGTGATGATCCTTTAATGTAGGAACCAAGCCAGCATCAGGTTTGAAAGCCCATGCAAATGATATTAAGCTGCTTGACAACTTCAGAGGTTGCAGTGAGGAGGGGGGCACGAAGGGGTACAGGGATAGTCCAAAAGTGATTTACACGTCTCAGATCAAAGCAATCAGCAGAAATAACTTGGCGTCTCAGTCATTCTTTCTGTTCGGAGCTCATCAAAGGAAGCAAGAGCAGAGCCCTTCACCCAGGCTCAGAGTTTACCTAATGCTCCCCTACGCTATGTCATATCCCCGGCACGCTCACTAAGTATTTACATATGCCTCTGTTTCTGCCGCAAAAATAAGCATGTTGTGTGTCGTTATTGTTGGACGATACGGGAGGCTTTTGTCGAAAAAAGGCTTAATTCTAGTGAACGGAAGACATTAGGGGGCTTTGGTTTCATGGAAAAGTCAATGCCAAGCCACCCTGTTGCGTTTGTAGTTGCTCCAAGCAGCCTGGTCCAAGCTGCTCCCCAAGCACTTACAGATGGGCGGAGTGTTTTGGCCAAAATGTTCTCCAAGGTCATCATCTCCCATGTCTTCAGTCTTTCTTTTTTTCATCACTGTCAACTACTGGTGGGCAATATGTAATTGCTGTTGTGTTATACCACAGTGCCAATTTCTAAGCATGTCCTGGGTGATTTGCACCAAAGTCTGGATGGGCACTTCAGCAGTGCTTTAGTGGGCACTTCTACATTTTGAAACAGGTTTAACATGCTTTTCTCACTGCACACCATTTCTCACAAGTTTACGTTAATATATTCTCTAATGAAAAGGTACTAAAGTATTAAATATGCTTTGAATATAGTTCACCTTTAAAACTACACAACTTTTAATACCACATTTACTTTTGTGTCCATATATATATATATATATATATATATAGACTTTGTGGTGTGTCTTTTTCATACACATTTCATAATGATAATAATAATAAAAATTTCATTATAAAGTCTCAGAATGCGTCACTGTAGAAGAAGACAACCTGGCTGGAGTTCAGAGGCAGAAAAACAGCTGCTACATTTTGTTGAATGTAATGCCCACCCAAAGCAATCCTCATAAGCCAACTGCTTAAATCTTTCCTTGTTTCTTGCTTCCTCTTGCAGAACAGCAAGCCAGATTCATTACTGAAAATGGAAGAGGAGCACAAGTTTGAAAAGACGCCGCTGGGACACAAAGACAATAAATTTTCATTTTCAATGTCAAACAAGAAGTTGCTGGGGTATGTGTGTCACTAATCTAATGGACTTTCTCTATTCCGTTTATAAATTATCTGAGGGTACACCTGGTAAAAGATTGTGTTTCTACTGTTTAATGATGGTCTATTATTATTTATTTATTTTCACAATATATTTATTGTGTTACAAAGGACCTTTCTGAGTAAGAATATGCAAATCAATTAAAAACATTAATGTTCTAAACTCTGTTCTGAATGTATTGTAGTACAGCCAACAATAAAGGCAGCATGCAGCTTCTTTTATATAGTGACGGAAAACACAGTAGCACAGAGGAAGCTACAATTGCACACAACTATTCTGGGGACTGGTTTAATTATTTTAAGCCGAAGACATAGTGTCAAAGTATTACTGATGAAATGTTGGGTTTGATGGAGTTGTATGAATAGCTCAGCATTTGTTTATTGTATGTACAGTACGTGCCATATGTGGGGTGTGGTATCAATAATTCTGGACTTAAAAGAACACAAACCTTATGCACTGGATGATGACACACTTATGAATGAAACCAATGTGAAGCTGGTGACTCATTGACATCTGTTATAATTGGGTTTTGCGTAAGCTTGTTTTTTTTATGATTAGTAGTTGAAATTATATTCCAGAGACAAAATGAAGAGCAAAACTGATCCAAAAAAGCTATTAAAGAAGAAACAGGGAAAAAGGGTATTTAGGTGCGCATATGATTGATAACATAATGGTGTAAATAGCTGGTTCTCACTTTCTTTTTTACAAACCTATTAATCAGCTACACTGCACACAGAGATTGAGCAGAAAAGGTCCAGGTACACACTGCACCATGTTCTGAGCATAGCCTTGATTCCTCAGCAGATATCTTTCTGGTTATGTAGCTTACTTGGGCGTATTATCAGCTGCGAAATATTGGTAACCTTCACATTCCCAGACTGGTGTTGTCATATGGCTAACCCCGAACTGGGTGCAAAATCTAAAATAAATTGTGAATTTATCAAAAATGTGGCATTACACGGCTGTATTTTAGGCACAAAATGATGTTGGCAGATGTTGACTTAAACTCTCATGTTTAACCTTTCATAGTTTTATGATTGTTTTTGATTGCCCAATCCATCATAGCTCTCGCTGTTTCCTCAGGGCAAAGACGCTGAAGACACAGACCAACTCCAGCGTGTTCAGCTCCTTACAGAATGTAAAAGAGGACAAACCCAAACCCGTACGAGACGAGTATGAGTATGTTTCGGACGAGGGGGAGTTGAAAATTGATGAATTTCCAATCAGGAGGAAAAAGACTCCAGTTAAAAGGGACTTTTCCTGTAAGTAATGTTATATACAATATTTCATTTTTTATGTGGAAATAATTTTCAGTACATGAAAAATTTTTGAAATCTTGTTAATTTCAGTATGTCAGCTGTGGAGAAATAATGTTAAAGTATGGCGATAAAAGGCATTCATACTGAAAATTTGCTCATTTTGGTTACTTTGGACATCAAAAACACAATCTAACTGCATGTGGATCAAATATCAATAATGTATTGATATATAATTCAGTATTAATGGAATGACACTATAATGTCTTATTTAATGTCTTGTTATTGAATAACAATTCTAAATATCTTTTTTTTTCTTTCAGTTTTATCAAACATCAGAGAGCCCATCCAGCCAACGAAAAAGCCAAAAATGCAGCCTGCAGTAATTAAGGTGAGCATGAAGGTCCTTCTCACTTACACAACTTCAAACCAAGGACTATTTCTTTATTTAAAGAATGATTCCAAGATGCAGATTAATTTTGAACGATAAAGAACTGAGACTCTTCATGGTCCACTGTTTCATGAAGTCACTAATAAATTCCCTCTGGGTGCATTTAAAAAATACTTAAATAGTGATCACATGTGTCCTAGTGCTGGGCTGATGTAATTCCACTTAATGTTCCAACTTAAACTAACACAGAGAGCGAATCAAAGGGAGAAAGCCACAGGGCTGAGCCGAGCACCACCACAGGACTGATGAAGGAAATAGTTGTGGTGTGAAGTGGCCGGGAATGAGGAAGTTAACCACAACACACACAAAGGCACGCACAGCACAGGGCTGCAGGGGGGCCAATAGTGGACTTTCCTGTCGCAGGACTTTATTTAAGGCAAACTCATAAATTCACACATCAGCTCATTTAACTTTTACTGTTGGAAACAATAGCTTGTGAGAGAATTACCATTTTTAATAAGAATGAATTTCTGCAGAATGTCTCTGCTGCATTAAATGAGCAACGAGTTAAAAGTGAACCTAAAATTTTGAAGTTAACATGACAACACAACTTTAAACTGACACATCAATAGAAGTGCAGACTTAAGCCCAGCTGCCCACCTGCTGTTACGTTGCTGTGACAAAAATCCACAGATTTAGCCTGTTTTTGTTTACAAAATATTTTGACACCTTTGGCAAACTAAGAAAAGCAACTGAGAAGCAAACTAAGGAATGCAACAGCAAAAAGCTGCAGGTCCTTTTATTGTCCATTGTACCAAAATCTACAAGCTTTATGAGGCTACAGAGAGAACCGTTCACTTTATATGTGATGATGTATAAAATGTCTTTAGTTTGTTCTCAGTGGAGACACATTATGTAGCCACTATTGTTAGTGATAAAGTTTTCCCAGATTATGGCTCTGTTTACTGAATGTGGCTAGCCTTAAAATATTTAAGTGACGTAAATATGCTCACATTTTCTTTTTTTTTGTTCAGAATGCTGACTCCTCAGATGAAGAATCACTCCACATAGACACGGAGGCCAAGACAGACGTTAAAGGTCGTAACTCCAAGGTGTCAAAGAAGAAAGGGGGCAGCGCTGCAGGGATCCTGGACCTGCTTCAGGCCAGCAAGCAAGTGGGCGGCATTGACTACACCAACAACAGGTACACACTTCACACCATGCTACAACTGCTGATGTCCACATCTGCATTAATACTCAAACACAGTCTTTCAAAGCTCCATATGATCTTTGGTTTCGGGTGGAAAAGGACAATTTTTCTATCAGACTTGTGTGCAGCTGCTTCAGAGCATCTCATTCTGTTGGCAGTGCATTTCTATAGAGACTGAATACACCATACGCGATTGAATGCCTGTTTCAGCAACTCAGAAAGTCCCAACAAGTGGTGTCTAATCACAGTTTTGCGGATGGCATGGGATAATGGGCCTTATTGCTGCCTTCCTTGCAGCAGACTGGGGTTGTTTTCCCAATTCAGGCAATAATACTGCTATACCAATAAGAGTCCATTGGCAAACCTTTAACTGCATCTGTAACATGATTACTGTTTTTAATTACTCTAAACAAATATACAAACAAATGTTTTAGTTAATGTTTTAATCTATCGTGATAAACAGACAGTGTTCTCTTTTTTGCGAGACACTGTGCAGTACAATGCAGGGCTGAATGTACTTGATTCAAACGTATACATCGTTCTCACAACTTACATGAACAACCTTATACTTCTGTTTATTTACTTGTGGCCAAAGATGTTTTTACTGATGTGGAATCAATGTGCACACGTGAGTCGAGTAAAATTCACTCCAAATATAAAGTGTTATAAAAGGAAAATGTTCAATACTGGTCCAAATCTTTAATGTACAGCAAAGACCTGCTAGCATAGCACCTATTAATGCGAATGGTAGACAGCCAAGGTGGAGGTGTTTCACATGATGTATTGTGTACCTGGCCTGGTGAGAGTGGAAACACAACATTACACTTTGGATTGTAATCTAGCTGGTGCTTGTGAGTGTATGCACTGAAGCTAATTCATATCCAGCCATATATATTCCAAATGTAGGGAGGCTACTAATGGCTAAAATAATAGTTTAACCACTTTGTCAGCAGTTTACATGTATAAACACTATTTATTTGATACCCCTCCACTATTAATTAATCAAATTGCAGTCAACGCTTGGGGCCATTCCTCTTCATTTCACTGTTTGCTGCTTTGTGCAGTTTTTGATGGTCTATTTCCACTCTGCTGAAAGCTGCAAATGAGCGCAAAGGTAGGGAGGGGGGGAGGTAAAAGAAAACAGGGTTAAAATATGTTAATTTCTCAAATTATTTTTTCATGCGTTTAAACCTGACATATGACTGCAGACTGTGGGGAGGAAATGACTCCAGTCAATTATAACCACATTAAACAAGCACTTTCCTCATTGTTTCAGCTCACTGGTTAAAGACTTAATAGGTGGTAATCTGGACAGGGCAAATCTGTGTTTTTCTGCTGCTTCAAGCTGTAAGCACTATTCTTATATGCTGCATGGCAAGTTACCTTTTAATGATGAGCCAGTAAAAAAGCTATTTCTTCCTTTTAATCCGCTCTTTTTCTTTAATAGCCATTGCTTTAATCCTGGTATGTCATGAACATGGGCACAAAGGTGACACAATTCGACTTGTATTGTCATAAACTACTATTTTGTACAAGAAAAATTAATACATATGAATATAATTCATATTTTATCAACACAGTTATTTAAAAAAATCAACTGGTATTTCCGTAGCAACGTGAATCGAATCCTGAATCCTGACTTATGCACTTGAAAGGTGCTCTTATCCAGATCAATTGAATTTATTACCTTACAGATGTTGGGCAATATAGTATTAGGCATCTTGCCTTGACTCTTATTGGTGTGGCATGGTGTACTCACCCAGGCGGAGAGTCGAGGCCTGTGTGTGTGTGTGTGTGTGTGTGTGTGCATGCTCGCCCCGAAAACATTGCAGTTCAACAATAAAGGCAGCATGAAGCTCCTTTTATACAGTGATAGAAAGCCTGACGGCACACGGAAAGCTCCAGATCCACATGCTTAGATAAATATTAGGCTCGCTGTATTTCTCTCTGACTAATTGACTCCTCTCTGACTTGATCAATGTAAGGCTGTGAGTCAGTTTCCTGGACAGGTTAAGCTGTGTCTAGGATTAAATTGCAGCATCAATGGAGATTTACCACTGAAAAGCCTTTTTAGTGTGGGATTAAGCTTAATGTTGATCTGGGAAACCAGCCCTTTATGAGCAAAACTTTGCATACACCTGCTCATACAACATTTCTTCTAAAATCAAGGGTATTAATAGAGAGTTTATCTTTCATTTGCTGGAGTAACAGCCTTTCCTCTTACAGGAAAGCTTTACACTAGATGTTGGAACATTCCTGTGAAGATCTGATTAAGCATTAGTGAGGTCAGGTATTGATGTAAGATGACTAGTTTTGGATCCCAAAGGGATTGGATAAAGCTCTGGCATGGCTGTCAGCTGTGGGCATCTAAATTTACTCTTTAGAATGCATGTCTAAATGTGGGCACATAGTGTTGTGGATCTGACCATTAAAAAAAGCACAGTGAACTGATTATTTGTCACGTCGTTAAGATAAAAGAGCAGGTAAGTCCCTGAGGCTGCCTACACTGCTATAAGCCCATAGTGATTACAGATAAGTTGGGATTTTGCTTTTGCCTTTTGATTATGCAGTCAGTCTCAAATCCAAACTGTGGCATATTTTTGCTTTCATGCCTGTCGAGCGGACACACCCTTGGCTTCATGTGTTTGTGCATTTTTGGCTGGCTATTTCTGGACTCGTCTGTCAACTGTTTGACCTATCCCGTCATTCCTAGCTCTTTTTCCCATTCTCCTCTCCTTTCACCATGTTTTAGAGGCTTGTGTTTTTTTCGGAGCCCTGGGTTCTTTTCATGACATAAACAAAACTAAGCTCAAAAGTGCCAAGTCCCACCAGCAGCACCACACACAGCCTGCAATGGGAAAACTTTTTGGAGTGAGTTTGGCCTGCTTGATTGTGCTTGCCTAAGCACAGGGTCCATCTTAGTGCTGTGTGGCAAAGGTTTATACAGCAGTTAGTTACACAGCATTCTACCTGTGTTTTCTAACAGCAATATTTGTACGCCATTTTCTGCTCACCACTGGTTGCTACTGTGAGGCACAACAACTTTTCTCAAGCTTTAGCTGTTAAATTGTGAAAGCAGTAGAACCAAGGCTGAAACCAATTCTGAAAATCGATAAATCAGGAAAAAATTATTGATACATTGAACAATTCCCTGGAGCGGTGAATCCTGCTTCACTTTCTGGCAGTCTGACATACAAGTCTGGGTTTGGACATTCTATGGAATTGCGACTGCCCAGACTGGATTGTGCCAACAGTAAAGTTTGGTGGTGGTGGGATAATGTTCTTGGGCTGTTTTTTCATGGTTTGGGCTCAGTCCCTTATTTCCGCAAGGGCAGTGTTAGTGCTACAGCATACAAAGATATTTTAGAAAATTATATGCCTCCAACTTTGTGGCAGCAGTTTGGTGAAGGCCTTTGTCTGGCCCTTTGCGCAATGTGAGGTCCATCAGGCCATGGTTTGACGAGTTTGATATAGAGGAACTCAAATGGCCTGCACAGATCCCCGACCACAACACAAATGAACACTTTTGGGATACATTGAAATGTCAGTTGCAAACCAGACCTTCTAATCCAACATCATTGACTGACCTTTCAAGTGTTCTTTTGACTGAACGGGCACAAATTCCCACAAACACACTTCAGAGGCTTGTGGAAAGCCTTCTCGGAAGAGTGGAAGCCATTATAGCTACAAAGAAGGGCCAACTCCATATTAACGTACATGGTTTTGGAATGTGTTTATACAGGTTTGAGGGTCAGGTGCCCATACACTTTTGGCCATATAGTGTATCTTGGTATACACAACACGTCAGTAGAAATGTACTTTTGGTATAGACAGTATTCTGGTATGGATGATACTTCAGTGTGGATATACTGGTGTGGATATCAGTAGAGATATCAGTATAATATACACAGTATATCAGTATAAGTGACCCCCTGGAGCCTCCCAACCCCTCAGCTAATCAGCTAAACCTTGGTATAAACCATATATTAGTGCTGATCCAATAGCATTGATGATATATTGGTTTAAATATTATATAGGTGTACATGATTTATTGGTATAGGTAAAATATTGCTATAGATGATCTATTGCTGTAAGCAATATATCAGTTTAAAAGCTAGCCTAGCACTAATCCATCCTCATATCTTCCGAGGCTTAAACTGTCCCACTGGCTGCCTTTCTCCTTCACTCTAAAATTCGAAAAAGCTTTTCTCATTCTCACTGACACTTGGAGTAATGTGTGTGTTGTGTTATTTCTTATTGATGGACTTACAGTCAGCCACCTGCATCCCCCAGCACACAGGAGGCCATCCAGGGCATGTTGTCCATGGCCAACCTGCAGTCTTCAGACACCTGCCTGCAGCCGGCCTGGAACAACAGCCAGGCCAAGAGCAACTCGCACACTGGCCCGGCCAGCAAGAAGCCTGTAGGGGGCCCAGCAGCAGCAGGAAACGGCAAGCGACCAGCCAAACGGCCGCCAAAGAAACCACGGAAAAGCAGCAGCGTGGACAGCGCAGACATGTTTGATGATGACCAGGACCATCTAGATGCCTGCTTCAAGGACTCAGATTATGGTGAGATTTTGGAAAGATAAAGGTTTTTTTTTTTTGTTGTTTTCTTTTTGTTAGCCATTTCTTTGCTAATATATCATTAAAGCATGACAGCCTCTCTCCATTTTTCGGACTTCCATCATTAAAAAGGATGTATAAACATCTACTGTTTTTTGGTTAATATTTTGATTACATTCTTAAAATTAAAATTAAAGCCTCTCTCTGTTTTGGGGACTTCTGTCAATAAACTAAATGTATAAGCAGATAAAACTGTTTACCAAAAAACCTGGTTACAAAGTGAACTTTTGATTACATATTTTGATTACATTCTTAATATAATATAATGTCATTTTAAGGGTAGCACAAAGAATTTGTATTTGAATACTTGTTTGGCAACACCAGGAAGTATCTGACGTCTTTAATATACTGTTTGCACCCATTCATCAGAGCTTGGGTAGAGATATAAGTCATGGAAGATTCTACCACATTTACTAATGTTATCTATAAAAACGGTCAAAAGCACATCACATAGTAAAATGTCTGGATTGACTCTGTAGTGCTTTTGCTAGTAGCTGTATTAGAAAACTAAAGAAGCAAACTTCAGACACTAAGCATGGCGGATTAACATAATTTGGGGAAAGGGATTAGATTTATAGTCCTGCATTACTACTGATTCAGCTCATCATTCAGTTGTTAAACCTTTGAGTAGCTGAATCATTTGTCCTGGGGAATGCTATCATGTGTGACTCTGGATTAGGAAAGAAGAACACGTTTTTTAGAGCAAGGAGAAACAGAGTCAATTAAAATTGTAATTGCTTTTTGATTTCGACTGGGAGGTTCTCATTCTGGGGCAAGTGACAGGCGTTTTGTTTATTCCGCATGGAAGGACCTCCAAAATCCTCTCTTTGAGCTTAGTTCCAATGAACTACTTTTTCAGCTGTGCGCTCCTTGTGAACCCCTTCCAAAAACAGCAAGACCATTAGTAGCCTGTTAATAATCCATTAGCCAGCCCTTTAAACTGTTGTTTTAAATGCTTTTTGATCCGATACCCTAATTAGTCATTACCAGCACGCACTTTCGCAATCGAGATCACACTAGGGGAGTGTTTTATCAGGCAGGCATTTTTCTCTACTGTAAACAGAGGATTTTTTGGTCATGATAATTGTTGGTAATTGCATGTTCTCTGGTGCTGAAGATCAAAGAGACTAGGTACAGGCAGAGAGGGAGGACAAAACAGCTGCATTGCATCTGTCTCATACTAAGCTACTATCAGAAAGTCCTCAGTGGTGCACTTTATGGAAAGTAGAGGCACATGGGTATTTGAAATATGCACGTTTCCCAAAGCGTTTTTTTCCATTATCTTTTGAGGGCTGCAGTGCTGTGTTGATGCATGTCAAAATCTTGCATTTGTTCCAGTTTACCCCTCTCTGGAGTCGGAAGAGGACAACCCCATTTTCAAATCACGGTCGAAGAAAAGGAAAAGCTCAGACGACACTCCTTACAGTCCAACAGGTACAGACTCCAGCATAATGTTAGACTCGCCGCATCAAAACGTATCGCAGACTGAAACACCTTATGCTTAGATTTGGTAGCTTTGATTTATGATTAGATTTGAATTATTCAGGTGCTCAAGACATCTCAAATATGATTGATTTTGATTATGATCATTCATTTCAAGATTACATTAATGGAGGAGTGGTTGTTTTGGCAACGCACATTGTAATTCGTGCTGGGCAACGCTTAAAATTTTAAACACAATTATTCACATGATTTTCTGCGATTAATCACAATTAATCTCATTGTTTTACGCAAAATTTAATAATGAATTCAAAGGTGTTAGGGTTGGCTTTTTCATTTCGTATGGGTCACGTTTCTGTGGGATTTTGTGGGCTTTTATTTTGGTGTTTCAGGTCTCTGCTTGTGCCACGTGCTTTTCTGTTTCACCTGTTTCTTGTTTAAGGCCTATTATGTTCTGTATTTAAGTCTGTGTGTTTCAGTTTCACGTTATGAGTCCATCACTTGAGTTTACCTGATTTGCAGCGTTCTGTTTCTGTTTCCTGGTGGCCATCGTGCCCTTTTTCTGTTCATGGTAAATAAACCTCACGTTAGAATGGATCCTTGCCTGTGTGAGTGTTCCTGCGCGCTTCCAGGTAGCTCCGGGTCTGGGCTTTGCGGCCCGACCCGTGACAAAAGGTAGTGAAATGCGCACTTTTACTTTCAATGTACTGCTATATGAACGAAAGTGCAATAATATTTTTAAATGATTAAGATGCTTTTTAAAAGCTGTATTTCCTTTACACAGCTGCAGTTAAAATATACTTAAACTTTAACATAATCAAATCAAATATAGAGCCAAACCTATTTGCCTTCAGGGCATTCACGTCTAGTTTGTTATAGAAAAACAGATTCCAAAGCCACAATCATAACATTATATCAGGCACCTTCCGAGCGAACAACAGCAAGTTAATGTTTTTTAAATCTGTTTTCTTTTTTTCTGATCAGGTGCCAGCAGAAACATTTTTATTTTATCGGGGAGCAGCAGAAACAGTCTGTGTTTAGTAGCACGTGTTAGAGTGAGGTGGTTGAGCAGAAAAAAGCAACAAACTTTTAAAATAATAGTAATAAAAAACTGTGTTAATACATGTTTACTTACCCAGCCCTAATTATTATCAGTTTCAATAAATACAAAACTGAATTAAAACCAAATGAGTTGAAGGGTTACATGAGAATCTACAAACTGTCTGGTTAGTTCTAAACATAAATCATATGCAAATGTCCTGTTTGTTCTGTTTCTCAGCGCGAGTCGGGCCCTCTGTTCCACGGCACGAAAGACCAGCACGGGAGGGAGCGCGAGTTGCATCCATAGAGACGGGGCTTGCTGCCGCCGCCGCAAAACTCTCCCACCAGGTTCCACACTTCCACACATTCCACAGTTCTCTGGATTGCCAATCAGAGTTGGCTACAATGGCCAATTTATTTTGATAAATTCTACCAGTGCTGTGATTTAATGGTGTACATAAGGAGATGTGCTTGGTTTTTTTTACCCATTGATTCTGCATTTATTTATTTATTTATTTATTTATTTATTTATACCTGCAGCTTTGACTGATAAGAAACTAATTGGGCATGGCTTCTTAGCCATGTTTGTTGTTAAGATATCATATTTTTTTAAGGTTGTGTAATGAGCACCAAGCAACACTCTTCCGTAGCTCGCCAGTCATGCTTTCAATGTCTAACGTCAATTCCCACAAGTTCTTTCTCTGGGGTTCTGTACGGGTAAAATCTGAATATTAAATTATTGTTTTTTTAGCAATTATATTGATACAGCACTGCCATGTATTGATATTTAATATTATTATTATCGTTTATTTAATATTACTTTATCATTTTAAATATTTATTTGATTACTTTAATTTTTGTATAGCCGTCTAATCTGATAATATTGTTGATGAGATCAAGAAGGTGGTTTTTCACAGTGGAAATTATAATTAAAGTTGAAGACTGAAATGAGATTAATTGAGTTCTATATTTAATATGTGAGAATATATTTATATATTTATGTGAGAAATAAGTCGCGTATCGTTTACTATGGTTTCGTTACTGCAAATAATTTGTGCATTCTTCATTGTTATACACCGTTTAGTCAAACTACTGCTTAGTCCTATTACAAAGGTGCACTTGTACACCTGATATATTTGTAAAGACTATAAGAACCCTGTTAATAGGGCATGTTTTCTGTAAATATGCAAGATTCTTTGAATGCTTTGTCTGAAGTTCATGCGCTTTTTGGCATGTGTTAGAATTGTGTTGTATATCATGTATACATGTGTGTTCGATTAACCCGCACTGTACGAACTTTAAATGTTTGCTGCTTGTTTCTTTTTTTTTTTTTAAATGTCTGATAAGAAACATCAAATGACGAAGTTAGCAGTAAGAAATCAGACTCAGGATGCTGCCCATACTTAATGCAGCATCCGGAACTTGGTCGCATTTTATTTTTTTGGTCCTTATGTGGAGTCGGCCAAACATAGCTCTTTTACAAAGAAGTCTTTGATCGGTTAGTTGAGGTTTAGGGTTGAAAGTTAAAGTTGTCTTAGTAGTTAGTGTTAGATAAATATTAGTTTTAGGCTTTGGGTTTTAGGTTAAGTGTGAATGTTACATTTAGGGCAAAGGGAAGGTGAAGTTAAGACAGAATGTAAGTTTCAGACAAGATGAGCATCTCTAAATGGTCTCTTAGCCAATCAGTACTTGTAGTAGATATCACACGATTCACATAAACTGTAAGAGCTGTTAACTCTTCACTGAGCAGTTTTAAAACTATACTGTGCACTGTTTTGGGTACCTTTTACCCTTTTAGTTTTAAAACTGCTCAGTGAAGAGTTAACAGCTCTTACAGTTTATGTGAATCGTGTGATTTCTACTACAAGTACTGATTGGCTAAATTGAGATATTTTATTCATTACAATTGTTCCCTGTAATGGTACTTTAATAAGTATAATTGAATGATATTGTTCCTTTTACTTTTAAATAGCTGCTTTTTTGCTTTCTTTTTTTAAATGTTGTTTTAGAATAAAACAGTCCGTTTTAAAAACCCAAAGCATGTAGGTTCTATTGTGAATGCCCAAGTGAGGTTAGCAAAGGAGTTAGCTTATGGTTAAGCAATAAACCTAGTGAAACTTTAGCACTATAAAGTAGCTCCTACGATCAGTAAATCGACATTTGATCTTTGTGTCAATGTTACTCTCTGTCCTTGTTACAGGAAGAGCAGCAGAAGACAAAAAAGAAGAAGAAGAGCATCAAAAAGAAGCCCATGTCTGTGGAGGAGCCTCAAAAACACTCTCAGGACAGTTCACCAGAGCCCCACCTGGACTCAGAAAGCAACACGGCCGACCACGAGTACAGCACTGGACCGGGCAAGCCTGTGAGTGGTCAGCCCATGGCCCCGGGAGTCTTCCTCAACCAGAAACGGCCCTCCACGTCATCTCCCAACAATAACTCAGCCCAGCCAGCCAAGGTGGAACGCGGGAACTCGGCAGATGCTAAAAGTGAGTTACAGAATTTCACTGTAATTCAGTAAAATTGATTTTTAAAAAATCCTTGAGCTGTCCAGATAATTAGAATACCTGAGTATTCATTTGTTACGCTGGTATTTGTTGCTATATTTGGTGTAGTTTGTCAGTTTTAACTCTTAGGTTCTCAATAGAGTTATATCAGTTAAACATTGAACTATATAAAACAAACAAAATAAAACCACTAAAATAATGATTACCTCTGTGAGAGTAAATAGAATTATATTAAAGAGTAGCATTCAAATATTTGTCTAGAAACCTCAATGAGTATTCAAAGCCTTAAAGTGATGTTTAGACTAGGCCTAAACACTCATGCAGTTGAATGACAACCTTTAGATCAATGTATTTTTTACTAATTTTGTGGTGCAGGTAAGCATTATTTTATTGGCCAGTCAGCTTTTATTATTCATATTAATTGAGTTTAACCTTAAATTCCTCCTGTAGCTTACATTGATCTGTTAGACTAGGGCTGGAATCATGTATTGATTTATCAATAATCAGTAATGCCCATGAAATAGCTGAGTAGAATTAGTTTTTCTTATTTTCTCATTGCAAATATTGTAATTGAGTATTCTGTACTCCTGATCATGATCCAAAACTCGTACACACAGAAGCAAGCTTTGTTACACCAGCATATGTGTGTGTGTGTGTGTGTGTGTGGAGGATTGAGAGGCTCTACTTCAGCTTGGTACTCCGAGCACTAAAAACACCAGACAAACCCGGATCTTTGCTGTCACTCCAACTTGGCGTGAAAAAAGACCATAAGGTTTTTTTGCCCCCTCTGTCGCAAACAGCCCATGGTTTAGATCAACTTAATGTTATTGTAAAATATCTGTGGTTGAAAATATTGATATTTATCTATAATTCTATCCCAATTTAGCAATTTGTGGAAAACTCTTTTTACAGAGCAGCACGATTTTAAAGTAAATGAAAGTAAAAGTAAATGATTTGTCAAAAATATTATAAAATTATTTTTTATAATATTGACCTTATGTGAAGACTTTGTCAACATAATCATTGCAGTGTTATGTTGAAAGTCACGTTTGAGTCATGATTGAGCTTGTGTTTTATCTTCATTCAAGAGTTGCATATGACATTAATGTTATTGTGTTTGTCTCCTAGCCAAGCGGCTAAAGAAAGGCATGGCAACGGCCAAACAGAGACTTGGAAAAATCTTAAAGATCCATAGGAACGGGAAGCTTCTTCTGTAACGAACATTCGAGGGGGGGGCCCACGTTTTCTCCTGATGACGATCTTACGGACCCCGCGTGGACTAACCAAACCATTCCCTCCCTCTCCCCGCTAAAAAAAACACTGGGGACATGAAAAGCAAGAACTGAATTTAGGAAGGGGGTGGCAAGAAGGATCGTGCAACTTTTCGATTTCTAAGAAGAACATAGCTCAAATAGGTTTTTGCCTCTACTTATACTTTATAACTTTCAGATATTAAAAAAATGTACAGAATACCTGCTATTAATATTTTGTAAGAAGAATTTGTCTCGTTTTACTACAGCTGTCAGTTTATCAGGGGTTGCTAAGATATTATGAAATAAATAGCAGTCATTCCAAGATAAAGAAAGTATCCCTTGCATGTGTCCAGTTGCATGCATGCATTGGTTAGAAGGGGTTTAGGATGGGGGGGGGGATTGAAATCCAGGAATTAATTCCTGCTCTTTGGATGTGGCTTATCATTGTCTTTTGATGTTGAATAAGTATTAATGGAGACTTTTTTTTCTGTTTTTCAAGAATTTTCACAGCGACTGCCCTGCTCCAGTCTAACACCCCACATTTGCTATTGACTCTCCTTGTGATAAAAGAGTCTTTTTGTAAGCATTACCTTCATGGAACGAATTACTCTTTTCGTTTGCTAAGCACTATCACTGATATTTATTGACCTAATATAATTGTACATGTCATAGGTAGTTTGAGGAAAGCCAAAAGGCACTTAAAGACATCAACAAAGCACAAAACCTGAGTGATATTGTGAGTAGTTTTAAATGTTTTTATAACTGCTACTGTGAACCATAAACCGTAGCGCTTCATTTGACATTCTCTTTGTTTTTGGGTTTGTTGTTTTTAATCAATAGGACTCGTTTGTTTGTTTTTATGGAATCAAATTCCGTACCACTCCATGACAAATCATTACATGCATATCATGAGCGAAAGCCAACATTTCAGGTCAATGACTTGAAATATACAGGAAATCTATCTATTTTTTTCTGATATTACCATATAAGATGTATTTCCTCTCGATCTAACGACACACATATACTTAATATATGTTACTAAACTGTTAGCAATACTCCTGAAGTATTTTTAAATCCAGATACCTGTATCAAGGCAGTTTTACTTCATCATGTTTGGGATGTTGTTGGATTTCCCGTAGCGACGTCCATGTTAGGAACCAGACGTAACGCTGGGATTTTTTTGTTTGTATTTAACATTCACGTTACTGTATTGTTTGTAAATGTCGCCTCTTGTCACACTTATTTTGTTTGTTTATGTCGTGAACAGTTCTCCGAAATAAATAAAATTAAATAAAAAAAAAACACTAACTCGGTGGGACCTTATAGCTCTGATAAGCCTCATCCACGTCGACGTGTATCACTACATAGGGATACTTTCTCTCCTCTGTTTGTCTCACAGGCAGCACCCGTTTCCCTAGACTGAAATATGCATTTGTATTGCTTCACAGTACAGTATGTAGAATGTAGCCTGTATATAGCTTTTTAAATGACTACGTTTTGTATCCTTTTTCCTTAATACTTCATTATACATTTTTACTAGTTTTTTGCAAATTATAAACAAAAAGTATATATAAAGATATAGAAATAGTAATTTCTTTCTATTTTTGTTTGTTTTCTTGTTTTGTTTTGGTTTTTTTTTACAATAGCAATGCTTTTTTTTTCCTTCTCGGTGTTGCCTGGAGAACAAAGGAATCATCACAGCATAAAAATATCATATGGCCTTACATACACGAAGCTACATGTATTGTATCAGTTCAGTTAGAGCAAGGGAGAAAAAACTTTGAGGAATAAACAACAACAAAAAAAAGATCAAAATAATAATGTCTAGACAAATAAGTTCAAGTTTCTAAGACCAGCCTCTCGTTCAACTTCAGATACCCCTACTGGGAGTCAAGAGTTATTTTACTAGCACCTTGTGAAGTGTTTTCTGTGTCAGTGATGTAATTTATTAATGTTTGTAGCTTTTTATACTTGTATAATTCTTAAGAGGTTTTGTTTTAAATATTTTATCAGTGTGAGAGCCCCCCTTTAGAGCCCTTGTGTCATTAACACGCCTCATTGACTTTTCGGCAATAGTTCCATTTTTGTCAAAGTATTTTTCTTTCTTCTTTTGTTTTTCATTTTGTTAACTGCAACAGGTCATCCATTCAAAATGTTACATTATTATTATTATGATGATGATGATTATTATTATTATGCAGCTATTTGAAAGAACCGTACAGTCATGCCATGGATTTTTATTTTGATTATAGATCATGTACATTCTTTACACAGTTTTGGCTGATCAATTGCAGTGTTTTAGTTATCAGTGTAAATCTTGTATCCACCTTTCTGATTTGAAACACATTCAGATCGATCTTTGTCAATGGAACTATTTCAGGTTTTTATTTGTACAAAATGTGTGTTGCTTTGTTGTGGTTTATTTTTATATGTTCAACCAATTAAATGCATCCACTGTACCAGGGCAGTGAATGTTACCTTTGGGTCGTGGCCTTGTACGTTCTCTCGTTTCTCTTGTTCTCTCTCTTCTTAAGTCTTAAGTCTATTTTTTAAGCAGTTAACTGTTAAACATCTTAAACAGTTAACAGTTTATATCGACTTGATCTCTTTCTCAAAAGTTTGGAAACTATTTTTTTCTTTCTTCTGGACGTTTCCTCTGCATGAAGCTTCAGTCTTTGGGGGTATTCAGCCTTATTTCAGCTTCATGTTCATCAGAGGATCAGGCTTGGTGTTAAATGTAGGATTTGCCCAAATGTTAATTTGATAGTCTTAACATAACATAGAAAACCAAAGCAATTAGATGTTTTATATAAACATATTTAAAGCTTAAAAACACTGTTCACTCTCTAGTCCATGAAAACAAGGCAGTAAAACAGCCTGCTTTGAATTCATTGTTTTTGTGATGTCACAAAAAAACACATTAAACTTATTCAGTCTACAGTGGTTCAGCTCTGGCCATACATGCTGAAGTAAGACATTTTCCAGTCTGGATTGCTCCAAGACACAACACAGGTCAACCAATCAGAGCAGAGCTCATTTACATATATCAGTCTTAAAGGCACAGTAGCAGTAAAGCTTTTTAATTCCGTTATAAATGATTTTGCTCTAAATCATAAGTTCTCGATAAAGTAGTCCTTGCAGGTTGTGGGAAAAATCCAAAGGCCATCTCTGGGTGCCAGGACCAATTTGAGAAGCACACCTCTAAATAAATATACTCAGTCTCTAATATATCAATGGAGTGCCTTTCAGCCTACTCATTATTCACATGCAGTGCTTTGTAAAGTTCAGTGAATGTCTTTGGGATAAATGCTGTTTTTAAACCTGTAAGTGTTTAAAAGGACCTGAAGTACCATTCTGGTGGCAGCAGACAGACGTGCTGATGACAGACAAGTTGCATCCTTCAAAACCCTACCGGGACTGTGGAGGTAGCGTGATCTGAATTCTTTTTAATATATACATATATATGAGGCTGCTCGTGGCGTGACAGTTAGGGAGATGCTCCTGGGATCGGAAGGTTGTGGGTTTGAATTCCAGGACTTTCAGTGGCATCACTGAGGTGCCCTTGAGCAAGATACTGTCCCCAAGATACTGGTGTGTTCATGTGCGACTCTTCACCTTGGAGGAAATTTCTTGAGTCCTCTGCATTTAACACATTCACTTGAGTGAAGCAGTGGGCTTCAGCGGTGCCACTGGCAGCCCAGGGATTTGAACACACAACCTTCTGATCACATGGGCAACTCTCTAAGTTCCAGGCCACAGAGTCCATTTGTTTTTGTTGCTGTGTTTGCGCCTCTCTAGAGAGCACATACAGTACAATACACTGTCAGGACATAAGCAGCTCCATGGTCACGTTTAGTTTTACTAATTGTCCTTTAAAGGTAGAACTGACCAACCTGCTATAGATAATAGTGTTGAATGCAGTACATAGCATCCACTCAAATGTCCCAGTGTGCCATTGGTCTATAATCACTCAGATGGCTGCTGTTGCTCTGTTGGGGACTGGTAATATGGGTGGGTAAGATACTCGCCTCCGGACCAAGAGGTCATGGGTTCTATTCCTACCTTCAGCATACCACCACTGGGTCCCTGAACAAGACCCTTAACCTTAAGTTGCTCCAGTGAGACTGCTCCCTGTAGTTAGGGAATGTAAGTCGCTTTGGATAAAAGAGTCTGCTAAATGCCATAAATATAAATAATATTTCAGACAGGTGGGTACAGCACCTTGAGACTAGCTGAAGATGTCAGAAAACATCTTCACAAGATGACAGACACAGTATCTGAGCGCTCTTCTAAGACCCAACAGCCTTGTTAACATTCACAGTGCTGAGACTTTTTCCTTACCTTTTGTGTCTTTATGGTTCATACATGAAGGTCAGTGGTGGAGGTGTACCTATACTGTACAACCCCTTTGTTTTAATCGGCACACTGAAAACAGTCCTACAGTTGTAGAGATCTTCATTAAGGCCAGGCTTTAACAGTTCTGCTGGTGGGTTTCTATTTGTAACAATGATAAATTATCGGATTGCCTCAGGCTTCGCCACTGAGGAGGCTCACAGGTATGATTTAAAGTAAATCAATTATAATTACAGAGGATATTAAATATTCACAAAATCATTCTGGAAATTTTGAATGTAGCTAAATTATTATAAATGATATAATACATTTCTGACCTTTGAGGTCTCGGAACAGCTGTGTAATGAGGAAACCCCACTCTGTAGACATAATACTCACGAGAACCAGAAAGAAATGATTACAATCAGTAGCGCTGAAGAGAAAAAAGAAAAAAGTCCGTAGTTAACTCACTGTTTTTGTTTTCTTTGAAAGAAATTTCAGCTTCAAGCTCCAATCACCAGAAAGAAACTGACCAGCGGGACAAGGAGCAAGAAAATGAGGGTGATCGGGAGGTAAGATAGAGACTTGGCCGATGTAAAGCCTGATCCACAATAACGATTAAGCTGTACACAACGGTCTTCTATTGTTAGTTTTCTCCAGAGAGACACTCTTTCTCTGGGTTGATCAGAGGAGGATGGATTCTCCTTTTGAGTCCTGAGGTTTCTTCAACCCGTTTAAGGAGTTTTTCTACACCTCTGCTGCCTTTGTTTGCTCACTAGGGGCTCAGACCTGGATTCTGTGCAGCTACTTTGTGGTTAGTTGTGTAAATAAATGTTATTGAATTTTATTGAATTAAATTGAATGGTGGAAAAGATATTTAAATTAGTGTAAAAAAAATCAGTTAAAAATAAGTTAAAATTTGTTTATTAAACTGAACTCAGGAGATGAGAAAATGAGCTCATTACAAAAATGAGTATGACTGATGTAAGAGTCTGATCCATATACACACATGTAATTGAAGCACTCTCAAAGTGGCCATGTAGTACACATTTAATGTTTTGGCATGGTGACTTTCAGGAGGACCACAGGGCTGAAGGTGCCATTTGGGACTGAGCCTAAAACTCATGGCCTCACGAACTGTATTACATTCCACATGGTCCCTAAGCAGTGACCTTATATTCCCAGGACATTGAGCCTGGGATGTTGGTTTAGGGAATTAGACCCTTCAAGAGACCTATAATGGCCAATAGGTAAACTGTGTTTACATTACATTTGCATTTATATTCAAGACATTTAGTAAATGCTTTTATCTTGAGCAACTTCCAAAAAGTCTTTGCTGTCTTCTCAAAGAATGTATCCACAGCAAATATCATAGGTCAGCGTCGAAAATACTCCACAGTTGAGAATAAGAGTCAGTGCTGATACCCCGGAAAAAAGTATCTACTTTCTGTGATGTTCACTAAAACACTTAACATTATTAAAGTTTTTGTAAATCCTCTAGTTTTATTGAAGACATGCAAGTTTTGCTGTGATTAACGCCACAAACGTAGTCCCCTGAAGTTGCCTCCCAAGCAGCCGTTCTGGAGTTTTTTATTACCGTCTGTCCTCTTGTGGTCTAAATGACTGGCAGAATTAGACTTTCTCAGTACAGGGACGAATTAGCGTGTATAGAGGGCATTAATTATATCTGTCCTTTTAGAACATGTTAAGATTTGTTTCCACTATTTGTAGTGTTTTTCATGCGTTTTTTTTTTCTGTCCCTGCTTATAACTATTAGGCACAATCAGGGACGGATTCTGGGTTGTATGGGCCCCTGGGTAAAATGTTCGCGGAGACGCACCCCACCACCC
>JBBPDC010000135.1:12510027-12532778 GCA_037974485.1 Hemigrammopetersius urotaenia
GTTTTGGGAATGAAACTCACAGACAACCAAATCAAGGCCAGAGCTGAAAGAAACTACATGAGGTGTTTATTTATTTATCTATTTACCTAGTTATTGGTCTCCTTTAATAAACTGTTGTCACGTTTAGCAGAAATGGTTTAGGTTTTACTATTTTATCAATTTATTATTTGATTCATTATATTCTGTTAATATAAAAAAAACTGCATGTGACAAATAAAGAATCTTGAATCTTTGTAAATTGTGAAATTTGAATATTTTTGTATCCCTACAATAACTTCTGTTGAAATATGCATATCTTTATCATAAGTACAATAGAATACATTTTCACTGAAAGAGTAAGACCCCATACCCCCCCCGCCCCTTTTCCTTCTTTTTCTTTTTTTTTGAGTGACCCAGAGGGGCAATAAGTGAATGTCAGATAAGGAATGATTTGCTAGAAACAACCCCTTTAAAATAAACAAAGCATTAGCCAGGAAACAGTGTGTTTCTCAAATTCAGGTGAATTACACACACACACACACACACACACACCTCACAGGGCGCTGCTGGGCTTTGCCAGGCTGAAGTCTGCACAGTGTTTAAAGAACACACATTGCACACATTGCACACCGTGTAACACCTCAACATGTGTTTTCGTACAGGTTTGCAGGTTTGTGTGTGTTCTGTTCAGAGGAAGACAGAAATTTGAACCAAAATGGGATGCCATGTTTTCATGCATGTGTGTGTTTGTAAAAGTGTGTGTGTGTGTGTGTGTGTGTGTGTGTGTGTGTGTTTGTAAATGTGTGTGTGTGTGTGTGTGCTGGTACATGTGTGCTTTCAGTTCAGAAGAATACAGAGATCTGGGGTAAAACATACTGCCGTGTTTTCTTTCCTGGGCCTGGTGTTTATTTTCTGTTTCTTTGGTTTCAAAGCGTGGGCAGCAGACTGCGGAGGAAACCAGCATCATTAAAATTAAAGTGCTATGATTGAATGGTGTTTTTCCTGCATATGGCACAAACATTTAAAATTTTGGCTTTTGTCGCGACAATTTAAGCCTCTTGGCTTTCGTTTTAAGATGAGCTGCAGGTTCTCATGTTTTTCCATGAGAAGAATATAGGCAGTGGCAGACTGTTACTGTTAGAGCTAGGCCTTCAGTTCAGTTCAGGCCACAACTGTCAAAAAGGATGAAAAAACACAATAATCTCTAGGGGATATCATTAACAGTTTAGCCCATTCTACATTAAAAGCAAACAAATGATGTTTTATTTAAACCTTGTAGCAGACATAGTAACATATGTACATGTGTGTGTCTGTGTCTGTGTGTGTGTGTGTGTGTGTGTGTGTGTGTGTGTGTGTGTGTGTGTGTAGAGTAAACGTACAAGGGCATCTGCATATAAGTGAAAAATGCCTACAAAACACACCCCCAAATATGCTCCCAATACACTTCATTTCATTTTAATCTTAGCTTAATACATTACCCTTAAAGAAAATGTAAAGGTACTGCAACTGCGAGGGATGCGTCAAAGGACAGCTTTACTTTCACATTTGGTTACTTTCAAACTTCCCGTCTCTGAGTATAGCAGTATTTCTCCATCCCAAGACGTGCTTTCTTTGTGTTCTCTCAACAGTACCAAAAAATTATACTTAATTTACATTAATATTTATGTTACAAAATGAGTAAATGATATTTGTCTGAATAATTAACACTAAAATGCATGAAAAATGATATATTGCCACAATAAAAACTGTGTTATCCGGGCCTTGTCTGCCACACACCCTTGTCCTTGTGCTGGTTGTTTTTGTTTGGGGCGGCGCTGAGCAGTGAAGGCTCATTCCGTTCAGGTGCCTGATTGCCTCACTAACTGGACAAGGCCTGGACATCACCATAGCAACAAAAACGCAGGGGACATCTGCAGTTTCCGCGATAGTGCGGGGGTTTCCGCAAACAATTATTAGTTCGGTTCTCAGAAAAATCAGTGAGAGACTGAAGCCGCAACTGCTGAACCACGTATAAGAGGGGGTTTACTATATATATTATATAAATATATATAAATATGTAAATATTTATTTAGCAGTTTTATAATGAGGTGTTGCCCTTTTCCTGATTAGACCGCTCACAAAGCTCAAGTCAATAAACACTTGCTAGACTGTAGCCACCTAGATACCAGGGGGAAATCTTGATTGGATCATTTTCCAGGGTGCTTCAAGAATTATCCCCCTTTTCCCCCCAAAAAACTAGTTGCACAGCATAAATCAACAGGTCTTCTCTGAAATTCAAGTTTAAAACTTCAAATCAAGATCTTAGCCAGAGACAATGGGCCCGTAGAGCAAATAAAACATTTTTGGCTTCCAAATCATTTTACTTATTTTACTTATGTTAAATAACTAAAAGATGACAAATGGATCAGAGAACAACGGCACTAATTTGCAGCTAGCTCAAGCTGTAGATTCAAACAGCCTGTCAGTGATTTTTCGACAAGTTTCTCCTCATGGTTTGCATGTAGTGAAACATCCTTTAGATTTCTTATCCATGTAGGCTTATTTTTCAAGCTTGTGACATCTAGCTTTTGGTCTTCAGTCAGTACTAGCAAGGGCAGGTAGTTTCTACAATCTGATTACACACAACTGTGTTAGCCAAACTACAAGCATGTCATTAAGTTGCATTGTTCAATGCAGAAATGTTTTAATTTGCTTTAGAAGAGCTCTTTATTTATCCACTATGTGTTTGCAGTATTATGTCAGCACCGATCTAATGATGGTGCTACAGCAGCTGCACACGGACAATGTTTAAAACAGAACTTTAAGTAGGTTATTTTTTAACTCTGTTTATTGAGATTTAGTCTCACAGATTTTGAAATTAAATGCTCCAATCATAGTGTTTTTCTGTTGTTTCTGAGGGCTATTTTTCTGCTGCTTATGTTCAGCATCCAGTTTGATAGCCAGTTTAAATGCCACACTATTATGCTAATTATGCTAATTCCATAGGACCATGACGGCTAGTAATAGTAGGAGATGCAACCTTAATAAAGATGTCACTGTGATGACACTTTGCAGACACTTAGCTGAATAAGGATGCAACAGTGTAAGATTTACTGATAGGTGTTATTTTTTTAGCAATACCTTCATGGCCAGCTGTCACTGATCAGAGCAACTGGTTTATATGATTCAGTGTTAGCATTGCTACCAACACACTAGTGTGTGTGTGTGTGCTTCTCTGTGGTCATTCTCTTGCTGCTCTTAAGCTCTGTAATTGGACTCTGTTTGTAAACAGTCTGTCCTCTCTCAAAAGTGCCCCAGAGATTTGCCCCAGGAAGTTAAATTACAGCCAAACTGCCTCATTTGGCTTGGAGCTCTATGCCTGAGTGATGCTAATTACTGCAGGACTCAGCTTTCCTTTCACTATCTCTGGTCGAACCATTCCTCAACAACAACTGGAGGCAACACACACATATGCACACACACACACACACACACACACGTTTCCTGAAGTCATCCACTCCAGAAATTAAGAAAGCTGAACCATCCCAAATTGCAAGGTGCTGTTTACATTTGTTACAGGTTTACAGTAAATTTGTCGGCTAGTTACACAAGGATTCACTCGAATTCAACAATCAAGATAAAGTGTGTGAAACAAGAGCATGCCAAGTGTAATAAAACTGCAGTCCACTTTTATGAAGGAAAATTGCCTTTGAATTGAGAATCTGTTAGACCGATTTGCTGAAGAATTGGCCAAGGCCATGTTTCAAGACTTTTATAAAAGGCCAACTTTACTCATTGATACTGAACAATGGTTTTTAAAAAAACCTACAAAACACCTTGAGTTTGTTCTTCATTCACTTGCATTGACTTAACTTGCTTAAAGTCTTAGAAGGTTCATTTTAAGAAAAATAATATTATGTGAATATTTGCACTAATATTAGTGACAGTGCTGCTTAGGGAGTAATGCTAAAGCCCACACATTCTGAGTCAGTTTCCTACACCCAGATTTAGCCTAAGCTGAGAAAATAATCATTTAACTGAGAAAATCATTTATGTAGAACCCTTGACTTTATTAAAGGTCTCTTGAATCACCACTTTATGGGGTGTAGAGATAATCCATGTAAATGAAAGCAGCCCTTTATTCCCTTGTCGTGATGTGAGCACTCATCAGCACTCAAACATTTCAAGTGTTTAAACCATCTTTAGGCTTAAGATTTTCAATCTGTTTTTAAAAGAGGATCTCTGACTGAAACTTGTCAAGTAAATACCTTAAATAATTCAAATATGTTGATAAAAATACATAAATGCATTTATTTAAATAGAAATACATCTTTATTTCTCTTGTCTTTATTCTCTTTATTCTCTATTATTTCTCATTTATTTCTCCTTTGCCTTGAAATGACCTGAACTGGAAGCTGTATACAGGTCTGAAAAAAAGAGACCATTGCAAAAATGTTCCGTTTTATCTTTTATAGATGCAAGTATTGAACGGAACAGCTTTGCCTTCGTTTTTAAGAACTGCTAACAACATTTCTCCTAATTTCCAAATAAATATATTTTTCGTTAAATCATCATTTTAAAGCAAGTGACAATACATCAGAATAAGAGAAATGATGCAGTGTTCACAGAACGTGAATAAATGAAAGCAAACAAATCTCTTGTTTAAATCTCTTGTTCACTCAACAAAATGGAAATAATTATCTTTGACTTTCTTCTATTAGTGTTTTACCATCCAACTGGTCTCATTGCGAGAGGAGAGTGTCGATTAAGATTTGATTCAGACAGGAGGGAAAAAAAAGATCTGATTCAGGTGTTCACTAATTAGTACCTCATAAAGCAGAATGAGTTTTGTGTGGGAATTTAATAGACACTGGCATGGAATGTTTGTCATACTCATAGAGAAACTAATTTAAAAATAAACTGCAGTGGTCTCTTTGTTTTTTGGAGCTGGACATACTGTACACACACTAGTCAGCTCTGCAGTATATTTAGTGAGGTCAAGAGCTGCAAGTCAGGCCATATCAAAGAAAACAGACAGCTGAAGAAAGTTTGTATAACAAGTGGCAAGCCTGAACTGCTCTATGGCACTTGTTCATTCAAACGAATAGTGAAAGACAAGCGGTGACTAGTGTTATTGGCCAGTTTGCGTTTGTTTTCTTGTGGAGGAAAAATACATGCAACGTAATTACTTTATTTTCAGCCAGATTGAGTATAAATCACTGCTTGCAAGTGGTAAAATAAAGCTTGCACAGACTGTGAAAAACATATAGGATAAACACTGATGTATAAGTGTCAATTTAAGCAAAAATGATAGTGGAGCTCTGTTTAATGTGTACTGCTCCTATCTCTGTTGGTGCTGCCGGATAGACACAATTCATTTTGCCCCGCTCACTCTATCTGCTTCATCATTTTATTCATTTGGCTACATTTGTTTTCTGATAGGCAATACAGTTGTCATCAGTGTTTTTATCTTGCTCTGGCTCAGACTGAAGAGTAGATAAGTACAAACCAGGGTGGATTCCATAACAGAACATAACAGTAATGGCAAACTATGAGTAGCTCGATTGTTCCCTTATTTATAACGAACAAAATAATATTTACTAGTTTATGGTACTTTCACCAAATTAATTTCAATGCATTCTAGCTCGCAAGGTTCCTGTTAACAAAACTGTAACCAAATTATTATTCAGGCAAAAATCTTTCTTCATACTAAGGAAGACTTTTTAAAGCTGAATGGCATAACAAAGCATTTCTTAAATGAAGGTGCAAAATGTGCCAAAAGAAGGCAAAGTGTCCCCTGTCCATTGAATATGAACATTCAGATGGGAAATGTATAACAATGTATTGCAATTACGCAGTTCCAGTTCTCTGAGAAAGGTGGATTCCAGTGCAATCTTTTGATGCCCCAGAACAGAACAGAACAGAAATAGCAACCTACAAAGTAGCTGGATGGTTTCTTTTATTGTAATGAGTAAAGTCATTTGTACAATCATATTTACTAATTAATGGTACTTGCACCATTTTAAATTCATTGTATTCTAGCTAACATTCTTTTTTTTTTTGTCTTGTCCGGCACTTTTAGCAATCAGAATGGTGGTCTGAATGCTTGTTTTGCCAAACACTTTTTGCTTTGTCAAGAGTAGCACTGTAGACTCTCTATAGGCTCCTCTTGTTGATATATATATAATTTTTTTATTATTAACTTTTATGCCGGACCTGGGGAGAGGAAAAAAAGGGGGGGGGGGTACAAAACAACAAAGGATAGAGCACAATAAAAATGGACAACGTATTGCCAACTGCTGCACCTACAAACAAACGACCGAAAACAGCAGAAGGAGAAGAAAGGCACAGATACACTAAAAACACCAATCAACTATATTATTGTGTGCATCCCTGTGTGTAAATGCGTACAAGTGTGTGTGTGTGTGTGTGTGTGTGTGTGTGTGTGTGTGTGTGTGTGTGTGCATTCTAGCTAACATTCTAGCTAAAACAGAAGTTTGTAACCCAATCATTATTCAGACAAAATATCTTTCTTCATACCAAGGAAGATTTTTTGAAGCTAAATGTTGAAGCAGAATACACTTCTTGAATGAAAAGTAACAGATACAAACAGGCATCAAAAGATCCGGTCACAATCCATCACAATCCAATCAATGCATTCTAGTTAGCGGGGCTCCGTAAACAAATTATCTTTTTGAAGCTGAATGTTAAAGCAAAATATGCTTCTTGAATGAAAAGCTACATGTGCCAAAAGAAGGCAAACTTTTGATGTCCAGTGAACGTGAACATTCATATGCAAATGTGTTACAACTTATTGCAGTTATGCAATCTTCTGATTCATTAGCAAAGCTAGTATTAGAATCTGATTCATCAACTGTCTGGCAGTGCCAAATCCACCTGAGCTTTGGTAGTTTTCCTCCTGTTAGTCCAAACATCGCAGACTTACTGCTATTCTACATGTTCAAGCCAATTAGCTGTGCCAAGACTGTCTGCGTGAGAAAGCAGCAGCCGACGACAGCAGAGTTTCAGTGCCATTTAGTCGAGCTGTTTTCATTCTCTGCTCACACCCTGCTGGACTGATCTTTCAGGAAGGTGTTAGCGTTCGTGACGTGAGTGCTAGCGGCCCACTCAGGATAACAAATCTGTCAGCGAGGATGTATTGTGCGCTCACTTCCCCAGGCCTAATGACAGATGCTGTCACCTACTCGTTTTAAAGAGTGTCTGCATGTGTGTGTGTGTGTGTGTGTGTGTGTGTGTGTGTGTGTTGTACATGTTGTCTTCAACTTACACACCTGATACAATCGCATTCATTCAGACATAAAGACCATCTCTCAGTGATTCGATAATTGCTGTGCGTAATGCTGGTCTTAGAAGCATAAGAATCACTACAGTTTACGTCATCAGTGTGAAAAAGCACATGCATCAGTTTTTGGACGCCTTCTTTTAAAACGTTTTGATCTTCTGTCTTATATTTAAGCTACGTAAAAGACCTGGATGTTTGTCACAAGTATAAACCAAGTCTTTGCTAATCTTTTGGATACATTCAGCTGCAGCACTTTTTGTGCCCATGGTATATATAATTTATTAAATACATTTAATAAATGAGCAGCATGGGCAAACCGTTTCTGCAAAGGTTCTGCTGAAGCATTATGCGATAAAAAAAAAAAAATACAAAACGCATAATCACACAGATTCTAAATTTACTAAGCACATTTGTGTTAATTAAAAAAGTATATAATTTGAACTTGATGAAAAGATATTATTGTGTTTGCAGTCTTATTGTGCAGACAAAATCTATACCTTTTTAGAACAAGCTGAAAAAGGTGATAAAGAGTGGACCTGTCGATAAAGAACATAAATCAAATGTAAATGCAACTCAGTGTGTAGCTGATTATATCATTATATGTTCATATTTCAAATCTTAAGGAACAAATAGGTTTTATACTAAATATGGTTCTGTGAGGATATGAAGTCTGATTCAGTCTGAGCACACTGCTCGACCACCCCCTACGGGACCGCCGCAGCAGAGAGAGAGAGCTGCGTGTGATAAATTGACCACATGCTTGAACCCAAAGGTTGGCAAATTAACAGTTAATTAGTGGTTGATAAATAGCAGATATGCACTGCAGGCTCAGCTGCTGCAAGCTCCTCTGCTCCACAGCTCACTAAGGCAAGTGTTTATGTGCTGGTAACAAGTGTCAGAGCAGACTGTTATGTCTGTGTTTTGTCACATGCTGAGATTGCTCTCAGATGTGCCCCCCCATACCAAAAAAAAAAAGACACACACACACACACACACACACACACACACACACACACACAGACTGGTCTGCTCTTTACAAACTTATACATACTTATTATCAATGCCATTGATGCTGATCTATTGGGCCGTTAGACTCTGTGTTGTGACAGAAAAAGGGTTCGTTTCATCGAAAGGCATCAACACGTCTCAACCCATGGAAGGAATTTATGTTAAAAAAAAGTCTGTTATTGTATACCGATGACAACAAGCATAAACAAAATCAGAGTAAACACGGTAATCTACTGTGATGCCGATATGTTTGAACAGAGTAATCCTTAAAAGACCATTAGAAGAACCTTTGTTTCATAGTGTTCAACAATAATTGCAAAATGATCTCCGTGTACGAGTGCAGAAGCTTATAATTGACATTAACCTGTATTTTAGTTTCTATGTGTTCAGGTTACAATAGTCTCAACATACGACGTTTTGTACTCATTTCTTTATTTTATTTGGGTTTCATAAAATGTCCACATTTTAATTTATAATTTACTTATTATTTTTAATGTTTGCACAGTCAGTAAGGTGCGGTTCAGGATACATTTCACTGTGTGTTGTACTTGTATGACTGCATGTGACAAACAAAGAATCTTGAATCTTGAGTTTGCGACGCTCACTCCCAACCCCACTCTGTTTACACCGTTAGCCTTGTACTACATGAGCGAACCAGTTTGGTTGCGAAAAGGGTTGTCCTTTTTCTTTTTCTGTGACTTAGTTGTGTTTTCTGTGTAAGTGTAAAGGATATAGGCTAACGCCAAAATCCTGGTTACATCACTGTCAAGGGAACAGACCTGTGGCGTAACTTCCGGACCCCCTGTAAGTCCTTTAGTAAACAATACTGCCATGGAGCTGCTGTGTCTGACATAAAACCAACAAACACAACATAAACCCCCATTAATAGGAAATCATATCATGCTTTTGTTATCTCCAGAGATAACTGACACCACATTTAAAAGGTTCTTCAGGGAACTAAAAGTGGTTCTTTTATGGCAAAAGCTCCACAGCACCATTCTCTGTTCCACTTTCATTTTGATGAAAACAATGCTGTGTTTTTTATATGATGTCTGTTTATTACCAAGTTAATTGTCGAATTAAGTCGCTGCTCATTATAGATGTTACCCATAAGCTCCCCCCATAAGACTGCTTATAGTTTTCTGTCTCGTCAGCTCAAATGGGCATTCACTGTGTCAGCACAGATGTCACGTAATTAAACGGTGCTAAGAGAGAAGTGGAGGGTTTGGCCCATTGGAGAGCCATTCATGTTTCAACAGCCAAGCATGGGGCCAGGACAGCAGAGGAAACAGGAGCATGTATGTACATTAATTAGTCTATGTGCGGTACGGCTGAAGTAATAATGTGCTTGAATGTGCAGACTGACAGCCAGAACAGGCCGGTCCTTCATCAAGAAACTCGACACTGAGCACACAGTTCATTTGACTCTAAAAGGCTGCAGATGCTTTTCTTCATGAAGCAATAAAGTCAGATACCTGCAGAGCTCTCTGCATATCTCTCAAAATAAAAAAATATCTAATGCAAAAGAGAAAAACATCCATCAAGCTCTGGAGCTCAAGGGTTGGTCCAACTGATTGTTCAGCCACAAAAGGTGATTTTACATGATTTCCCAGATGGCCAAAAAGTAGCTTATTAGCCAAAACATGATGTTGCTTATTTCGTTTCGTACTGGAATTGATGTAGCTAAAAAATAACGGAAGCTTTTGTTAGCATTGTGCAAACTGCACAGTTACCTTGAGCTATACTGAGGTGTTACATAATCTCAGATTGCTGGTGTAGTTTCTGACACTGCATTATGTGGTGGTGGTAGCCTAGTGGTAGGATACTTCCCTCTGGACCAGGAAGTCATAGGTTTGAATCCTACCTTCCTCATACCACCAAGACCCTTAACCCCAAGTTGCTCCAGGGAGCTCCAGGGAGACTGTCCCCTGTAGTTAGGGAATGCAAGTCGCTTTGGATAAAAGTGTCTGATAAATGCCATAAATGTAAATTATCTATAAAGAAAAGACAAAAGATTACTTAACAACAAATGACTTCACTTGTTAGCCATTTTAGCTTCTGTACAAAGAAACACTTTGAATACTGATCACATCTTTGCTGGGATAAGGTATAAAATTGTTTACATAATGAAAGAGAGACACCTCTGCATTCTGATGGATGTACTAAACCTACTTTAAGAATGTAGAAGGCTGAGGTATATAATGCCAAGCAGTTATAGTCAGAGAAGGTTTATCCAAACGTCCAAGCGTTTGTATTCCTTTCCCATCGGAAGGAAAAATCTGATGTTTCCAACCTAAAAAAATATGGAGAATACTTTTCTGAACCAAGCAGTCGTGTCTGCAGCCAGTCAGGGCAGGTTGCTGCATGCCAGTAATAATGTGCCACAGTGTCAGACCTTGAACGTCCAAGCGGATCCTCGCCATTTAATCATCGGTTTGTCATCCCCGATTTGGATGGCGGGAGTTAAATTAAGCATGCGTTAGGCTACAAATGCAAGGCTAAGAAAAAAAAAAGGAGAAAAAAAAAGTTATCATGCATGCAGCTCGCCAAACAGTCCCTGACAGATGCATAGTTTAGCTGAATGCACTCAGGCCCAGCAATCAAGTCGAATCAAAGCAGCTGCTTCAGCTCAGGATGCCCCAATTGCTCTAATCAACACCGTTCATAACCGCCCCGGCAGCTGCATGGAATGCAGTGGCCTGCCTCTCTTAAGGCCAGTCAGGAACAATAACACTTATTTTATTAGTGCTCCTGGACCACGGCCAGATATGCTAAGAATCCTACACATCCTTAAATGCATGCAGGCCGTAAAGAGAGTAGCCATCTAATGGCTCCTGATGGATGTGTGGACACATTGTTTGATAACTAGAGTATTTAGAAATCTTTCATTTGTTAATGAACTAGTCTTGTAAAACTCAGTTAGGTTTAGGGGTTAAGGTTAGGATTAGGGCTGGTTAAACCCTTATACTGGGAAACAGAATTGTGTCCACTATCTTTAGTGTAATGGTGACTGGTGGCAATAGAATTTAATGCGAGCAACACTGACATATTGGATATCATTTTTTTGAAACTCATTATTCAGTGTCAGTTCTTATGACTTATTATTTACTACTGCTAGTCATAACTTCTGTAAAACTAATGTAAAAATATTTTTTTTACATTAGTGGTTGCCGACAGTATAAGCGGTGAATTACTTTAAATGCATTTTTTGATTCTCTCCATAAACGTTCAAATAATTATGCAAAAACCATCAAGGGTGAAACTGAACTTCCCATGTCCTCTTGATCCGAGATTCTCTGGTGATTTGGACTATCTGCATAGCTTTCATGGTCAGAGGAATTTCTGAAGAACTTCTTTGTAACACAAGAATTCGCTTGGGTTTTCTGCTTGAAGCTTTCAATGGAAGATGTTAAGCTGAATAGCTGCAATGCAGTTAAACGGAAAACAGCGGATTAGAGGTGCATGTTTTGGCGATGGAGCTGTCATACACGATGTAAAGCATAGCAGAAGTAAAAACACACAGGTAGTATCTGCCTACTGGTGTTTTTCATATTGGTAGTAGTCTGGTATGACTTTTTTTCAGCTGACCTTACACTTATCCTAGCCTTAACTTTAACCCAAAATCTATACCTACCTATAACGCTAAACCTAACATATACTCAAATCCAAACCTCAAAATCATCAAAACTGCAAAGCTAACATTCACTTTAGCTCTAAATTTAAGCACAACCCAAAGCCCTTATCCGTATCTGAATAAATTATGCAATGAATAAATAACTCTATTGTCTGCACAACATCTGGTAAGCAACTGGGAGTATATGCACAGTGAGGAATCTACAGATTACCTTTTGAATGCATGCTGGATTGCAATGTGATGATACTATAGCCGTGCAACTATAAAAATGACAGCAATAATATCACTGCAAAACAGGTATTAAGCAGAACACGGTCAGCAATAACAAATTTTATTCACTAATAGTAAAGACAATTTTGAGCAATGGTTACGGCCAAAACTCTAATGTACATCCTTTCTCCTGCACAAAAGCTTAGCATTGCTGGTGTTTAAATCTGGTCCAACTCTCCTGGTGCAGGCCCCAGTGATGGACTTCCTCTCTGAACTATTCTGTGTTGGACATGGTCCTTCTCCAAACACAGTGCACCTGGGACAACAGCTTTAGTTCCCAGTTCAGTGTTAATCAGCGGCACCGTATGCCTGCCAGCAACCAGGGGCTCGTATGCACACAATTAATTCGCTTCTCAGCCTTTTACACAGCCAATACTGCCGCTTAGAAGAAGAACCAGTACGGTACGGCGTAATGGCACAACCGTAGAAGCTGAATGGTAACATTTTACGGAAATCACTCTGATTGCTGAAAGAGCCCTGAAGAATTTGGGGCAGAATGTGATGAAGAAAAACATTTAAGAGGCCCTATCATACCCTCTCATGGACTGTGGTCCGTCCATCGCCTCAGAGTTTAGACACAAGATACCCCCCAGAATCTGATGGTTGTCATTTCGGTGAGCCAGGATATTTCACATGGAGATTTCCATCACCGCTTGCATTGATGAAACGTGTGTGTGTGTGTGTGTGTGTGTATGAGTGTGTGAGAGAGAGAGTTACAGCTCTTTTTGTCTCTGACATTCCTCACTTGATTCCACTAAGGAAGAGTGGAGAGGATTTCCGCAGTAATCGTCGTCGAGAGCCGGCCTGGAACTCCCTTATCTAAAACCTATTTAGTCTGCCGTTTACAACCACACAAGCTCATGGATAAATACTAATTTTCCTTCTCCTGGCAGTGCAAGACATGCCTATGGTACAGCTGCACATTCATGTCATAGGCATTTTGAAAGATATCCGATAAGCAACCAGACCGTTATGGCTGCGCAGGGCCTCCATGAGCTTCTCCCACAGAAGACCTAATGCAAAACGCTAGTGATTAATAGCCTACCAGGGACGTGCACACTGGCAGCATTCGGGAGAGGTCAGCCTTGTCATTAAGTTAATGTTCGTCTACAGTTTGGGCTAAACACAGCACCTTTTATGGAATTATTGTAATTAGTCGAACCATTAGCCTTAATGGGGAGTAATGGCCAGTTAGATGTTATTTGGTAAAACAACACGCCAGAGGCTGAAGGTGTTTTATTACGTCTCTATATTAAGCCCCTTTCTGGAAGGTAGAAAATGTTTCCAGATCGAGGGCAAAAACTGGCTCGGCCGCTAATTCACTTTCCACATCAAGCCCACGAGGGACCACCCACTAGGAAAATAGGACCTGACGTGTGTGTGTGGGGTGTGTGTGTGTGTGTGTGTGTGTGTGTGTGTGTGTGTGTGTGTGTGTGTGTGTGTGTGTGTGTGTGTGACTGCTGAGCAGTGACTCAGGCAGAAGGGGAGTTTACTACAAAAGTGATCCGGCTCTTTTGACTCATGGACTTATGCTGCTTGTTAAAAGATGGCGTTCTAATGTAACTATTATTTGAACAGCAGAGCTTCATTACCACTCATTTTTCAAGAGAACTTTTGATCATTTATAATAAATTCAGGTACGTGGAATGCCAGTCATTGTCCTATCTCGTTAAATGAAATATACTATGAGGAATTGTAGAAAAATCCAAGAGAGCTGTTTTGTTGCAGAGTGAGACCTAAACGGCTTGCCTGGGAACAGCATAACCTCTGGCATTGTGAAAATATTAGTGCTGTTTTTTTTTCCTTTTTGGTGTTTTTTTTTTCTACATTGCTCCACGCACCCCTCTAATTGTATGTTTGCATTCGGGTCCCTTCGGGCCGTCCGATAGGCTACTACAAGGCAGTAGAAAAGTGCCTGGTTTTGAACGGCAGGGCATATACGCTCCAATAAAAGGTAGCTCCGAATCTCATGGATGAGACTTGGCTTGTTAATCAAATGCTTTCCAGATCACACTTCAGTTGGGGTAATTACTCTTTCCGAGGGAATTGCTGCACACAAAGGCTTTTGTAAACACAGCCAATAACTACTTTAATTGCGGCGCAGGCCGGATGACGACCAACTATTTGGTGTTTGAGTAGCGAGGTAAAGAGTGTGAAATATGAATGAAACATCCCTGCTATTGCTGTCTGCGAGATTTATGACACATTTATCAACTGCTTTTTATGCTACGCTTGGTGTTTAAGCTTGGTCATGGGTCATTTGCGCTACACAAGCAACATCTTTCTTCATCTGTGTGCAATGCGTCGGCCCTTAGAAGACGTTTTCCCACCAAAAAAAAAAAAAAGGTCCTTCTTTTAGATAAACCTTCTTCTAGAGATGATATATCTGCATTTAATTGCATTTGAACTACATTTTCCACCAAAATGACTTTATTGTATGATCTCATTGAGGTAGAGAATCTGAGAGACACTGCTTTTGTACTCAACTTGTAGAAACACAGTATTGCAGAGGTGTTGTTTCAATTATTAATGATACTATATTTTGTACATATATATATATATAATTTACATAATTATTTCAAAAAAACATATTCCTCAACATTGAAATGTAAATGTTTTATAAATATAAAAACTTGGTTCTAACTCTCACAGAAAAGGATTAAATGAACCCAATTAGTTTTATGACAGAATTTTCACATATTTAGAATCAGTTCATGTTTTATACCTTCATATGTTTTATACCTCATGTTTTACAAACTTTTTTGTAAATATTTTAAAAATGTATATTACCATAGCTTTACAAGCTATTTTCCTTATTTGACTTTTCAAATACATATTAGTTATAAATCTTACCTAAAATTAACTTTCTGATAACATTGCATGACACCTTTCGTACAGCAGGCTGGTTGCTTAATTTAATTTAGGCGAATGTGCGGCAGGTATATACATTTTAACCATTATGATTAAACATTTTTATTGTGCAAATGTTCAATTTACATTGCTTTTGGTTACATTTACACTTGTGTATATGAGTAAAGACATCACACAATTAGACAATTAATCAATATTTTTAAGATTATTCCTCCTGAAGCTTGAGAGTTGCGAAACCACTGTAAACAGGCCATATTTCTCTAGTCTATATATGATGCTGTATACGTGAAGCAGACTGTCCCTGGTGCCCTTATTTTGACTTTTAAAAATGTTCTCTGGTTAGAATAGAATATAATAAAATATCAGCAAATTTGAATAGCAACTTTCTTTTTAGTGGTTTTACAAACAAAACTTTATTTGGTTTTAGTTCTTAGCAGCATACTGCTGTAGGCAAGATCTCATTTTAATGAATCGCTTTTAATTCACAAGTTGAAGTTTAATTTAAATAGTATTCTTTTGTATAATTTGTTGATCAAGACAAAATAAATAAAAATGAAGCAAACCTTCCACAGGTTCCCAAAGAAAAAACAAACCAAAAATAAAAGTTGCTTTAAATTTATATGATTTAAATGTGCAAAATGTTTGTGCAGGAATAAACTATATAAAACTGCTGCAATGTGACACACTGGAATCCCATAAAATAAATTTGAAGCCTTTTTCAGTTCAATTGGCTACCTGCTCAATTTGACCAGAAACAAAACAAACATGAGTCTTACATACCTATAAATGGTTAAAGTTCCACAAAGAGACCACATATTCTAAAAGCGTAACCTCAGGTCTGGTGTGGCTAATATTCTCCACTAGCCAGCTGCCCCTTCTCTTCTTGACGAATTGCATTTATCTCCTTTCCATTTAGCTAAACCGCGAATACCTTTCATTCCCCCTTTGCACAGTTTATTGGAGTCTAATGGCTTGTATTTTGGCCGTGCTCCTCTGTTTAGACACGAACTTGTCTGTTGTGATGGTGATTGAGCAGTTTTTGCAGCTTTGAGGTGCTAAGTAACAATTAGGCCAAACCTAACAAGAACCTGAGAAAGGGCCTCTTCTAAAACAGTCGTATCTCAACCACTGCACTCTGCTGTGTTTCAACACCGAAAGCCATGAAAACAAGCGCCCAAGGAATTCTTGGTGGTTTATTCTTTGTCTCCTCAGGTGCTTGCATACCTCCCATCTGGGATTGGTCAGGGACGACCCGAGCACCCTGAACACTTGCATATCATCGTTGATTGCACATGGCAGCACATGACCTGCACTGAAGGCACTATGCTGCCATGGAAGATTGACGATTATTGATGCAGAAACCCTTCGCTAATTCGGCGTAGAAGGTTAGTACGCGTTCTTCAATGAGCCAGGCTGATAGCTGGCTAACTGTTTTAACCTCATCACTAAGAAGCCATGCCATCCGTGATTTTCTTGAAAGGACTGAAATATTGAAGGACAAGCAGGGTTTATGTCCTCCAGAGTACAAGCAGGTCAATGAGTTAAACAGGACTAAGAATGCAAGCTTTTGTATCTGAGTCATTTACCTCCATCTAACAATCCTCATGCAAAGTAACTCATGGATTTTCATCTTTATAGCTAACAAGTCATAAGACAATCTCTAAACAAGTTTATCCTTAAGTGATTTACCAGTCTACGCCCTTCTAACCTATCATGAATTAACCATATGGCTAATTCCAATACAAATGTCTTCATGCCTGAGTTAACCGTAAGGATTGAGTTTTCCCCTGCTGACTTTGATTAAATGAATCACCTGTTATGGACTCGTCGTTCCATGTTATACAGTGAAATAAACAGTCACTGGGAATTTACATTAGCAACACTGTGGAAAATTGTGTCGCGGAGAATGGCTCAGGCTGAATGATGGAGTAATAAAATCCGCTTTGTATACAGTGCATATCTCATCAAGGTACCTGCACTTCCTCACCCCAAGCCCTCTAAAAGCCATTTCACCCCCCCCTCCCCTCCCTCCCTCCCTCCACTACCACCAGTCTAGGCAGAGGAAGAGCCAAGTGTGATTTCTCTAAAACAGTTTGTCTTTGTATCAGTGGGTTTAAGCCATGCTACAACACCTCCTAAAGATAGTTAAAGAGAAACATGTGGCACACTGGGTATCAGACCAGCTTACAGAAAAAGTGATAAGCCACGAGAGGCTGTGTTTCAGATTTTTCCACAGTTAAGGGGTTGACATCCCTTTAATTTGAATGTAAGGCTTCAAGTGGGGTTTTGCTTTTTTAGTATATATGCAACTTATTATATATACATATAATATATATTATATATAATACATTTTTTAATTGAAATGCTATGGTTAACTTGGGCATGAAGACATTTGTATTGGGAATAGCCATTCATGATATGTTAGAAGGGCGTAAATCACTTAAGAACAAACTTAAGAGTTTAGAGATCGCCTTGTATAGCAATTCAATTTTTACTATTATTGATTCTTTTTTGCGCTGTATGAAGAGACTTTTTTGATAAAATACAAAAAGGAAATCATTCACTGGTGTATAAAAATTGCTAAATCTAAAACTGAACCAGTCTAGAACTTACATCAAGTGGAAGTTAACAATGTTTTAACTTCTCCTTTAGAGTTCCTTTGTTGGAGATCCACCAGCGATGATCCACTTTTAAGGTTTTAATGTTCTTTCCTTTTAAATAACAACAGAGCATTGGCACAGAATTCAGTGAAGTGTTTTCTGTGCTTCAGATGTGGCTCAGCCAGTTTTACAAGAAGGTTCTGAGCATGGTCATGACTAATTTGAATTAATCTGAATTGCTCTACAAATGTCCTCAAAAGTCCATTCACAAAGACATAAAGAGTCGAATATGCCTTGTGTTCACATCGGCCCTAACACATTTTTAAATTTGCACTTCAACAATGATTCAGCGGTGTGGTTATTTTTGCCAGGAGTTCTGAGCAAAACGTTTCTGCGCCCAGACATCTCTCAGACAGCTGCCTAGCACGGACCAGGTTTAAAGTGTAAATTAACGCCTAGGACATGTTGCTAATGTAATTCGTGTAATGTAACTCCGGCGAGTGTGTACTCTTCCCTGGCTGGCCAGGGTCCAGCCGAGGCCGGAGCGACCGCTTTGGATAAGCGAAGGGCCTCCGTTTCTTAGCCATTAGGACTCTCTATTGCCAAGCAGACGTTTAAATCCACTCCCTCTGTCATTTTAAGTGCTTCTGTGGCTTCATTTATTGCAGGGCACTTGTAAACTTTCCCATAAAAAAAACCCTCGGTGAACCTCTACTGAGGACGTTAAGTGTAGTTTGCTATTTATCACTGGTTGCACTGCAGCCAGGCAGATGTGCACTGAGGGGAACCGTGCCAGTGCTTTTCAAGAGACATTATCGTCGTTTAGTGAGAGAGCACAGTCATCCCACAGCAATGCAATGACGCGATTAATTGCTAATCTGCTTATCATCCCAAGCAGCTCCACATTGGAGGCTAATCTTGTGCTTTTCAACTCTCTGACTTGTTTGGTGAACGATGTTGCACTTTTAAGCTTAACCCTTTAAAGTATCACAGATAATAAAATCATGTTTTGTATGGATAATTTTCCACTTGAAGTCCATTGAAATAATGTATATATATATATATAATTAACAATGTAACTGCATCATTGAACATTGTCTAATGAAATAACTGTTTGTTTAAATCGTCAATTAATGGAACAATGAACCAGCCATTATGCAATGAAAACATAAACGCTTTCAGCGTCTGATAAGCTGGACTTGTTGGGACATCTGCAATCTTGCTAAACAGCAGAAATTCTTAAGCGCTCCTTGGAAAAATGAGCAGAAAATTGAACGCTCTGCTTCCTCTCTGGCAAAAAGTTGTTGCCTTACCATGTCGGGTCAAACATTCTGGGAAACAAAAAGGCCTGTTAGGGATGGAAATACTTTTTTGGCCCATTACTTTGACACAGTAATTATTGCATAGAGAACTTAATGATTCATGTCAAGAGGATTAGCCTGTAAAATCTCGGTAAAACAAAGCCTTGGCGTGCGCCGCTTTTCTACATTTATCAGCCGCATACGAATGCCATTCCTCATGGATTGCATGGCGAACAGCCTCTAAACAGTGCATGTGTTTGTATATTCAACCAAAATAAAACACAGCTCTTGGGTCTGAGTTGGCCAAAAGAGTATTACAGAGTATTAAGTAAAGGGACGAGATTCAAAATATAGGTTGGACTCTCTTTTGGACTATTTTGACACACAAGCCTCTGCCTGGAGTCATTACAAGCAGAAACATGTAGTGGTGTTTAAAGCCTCATACTCGCTTATAGAAAAGAGGTGCAATAACTTTAGCAGGCAGTGTTCTGTTACGGAGATTGCTGGAAACAAATGGCATCTTCAGCCTTTTTTTTTTCTTCTTCCTCTTTTAATGCCACGGCATGCAAATGCCTTGTGTACTTGCTGGCTGGGGTAACAAATTGCCATATCATGTGTTACAATTACTTCTTCAGTCTTGCCAGCCCATACATCTTTTCCAATGAAATGATTTGAAAGCTATGAATTATGGCCATATTTCAGTCTAAAAGAAACAAACCACTAATTGCGACGTGGCCTCTTGGTAATTTCGAAGAAGGAGCCCAGAAAGCACTCCAGAGAAGCAAGGGGGGGTGGGGGGTAGAGGGGGTCATTTAGAACTGCTTTTGCTTTATTTTGGTTTCAAATAAGACACTACTAATTTGGTATACGCTCGACCTTCGACCCCTTACCTCTCCCCGGCCGGCGACCCCCAGGGGAGCGCTCCAATCAGCCCAAAGCTCCATCCCTGCTCTGCTACCAGCCGACTAGGGAGACCGCCTTTTCCAAAATGTTTCTGCTAATTCCCATTTCCTTTATAATCACAAGCTTTTTCATGTGAGTGGCTGTCTGGACATGTGTGTGTGTATGTGGGGCCGGGGTGGGGGAGGGGCGATTGGTGATTACTCCAGGGGTCCAGGGCATTAACCCCACCAGGTGTCACTGGATGGCCTGTTTACTTCTGTGATTAATGAATGAACTAAAAGTCTTTTTACACTCCCCTCCACCTTGTTAAACAAGGAGCGTGCCACTGAATCAATTGGAAAAGCTCAGGCTACCCTGCGCCCTATCAGCACTGTGGAGGCCAAAGTGTCCGAGCTTTGCTCTCTTTGTATTAGTCTAACGGAGCGAGTGCGTGTGGGGGGGCAGTGGAGGTGGAGTTCAGCAACAAGTGCTTTGGGGTAATGTTTGCTTTAAGGGACATCTCTAACACCAAAGAAGAACCTTTCGGAATGCTTTCACACCCCTGTGGTGTGAATGTAGACACTAATTCCATTCACTGATGAAAACATGCTGAGAGAGATTTCATTCATTATTGATTATTTGTCACATACAGCTACCCAATAATCATAATATAACAATTGTCCTTGTTATAATCAATCTTATTACTGTTGTTGTATTTTATTTGCAGAGCACAGCTGGATCTCGTGAAATGTACAATTGTGCAAGTGGTAATGAAAAAACTCACTAAAGCCTGAACTTTAGCATAACACAAAAACAACAACTTCAGTGCTCAGGCCATGTAAAATTTACAACGTGCAAAACACAGCCCCTTTTTTAGCTTAGTGGCATGCACACAACGCACAATTAAATGAACATGACTGTAATGACCTCCCTAGGTACCATGGTTCAAATAATATTTGTAGCCACCATAAGGACATGCCAATTACTGCTGGCCTAATAGCTGTTTTTCCTGCCAAATGTACTCACGACGTTTAGTGACCTGGGTACAGAAAATGATCTAAGAATTGGAAAATATGTCTTCAGTCTGAGGGATTTTGCCTAATTGAAAGATACATTCATGTTAGCCTGTTGTGTACAGTGTGACTACATAGAAACCCAATGTAGAAAGGATATAGCTTTCATTCTGCAATGAATGTATGTATGTGTTATTTATTTATTATTGGATATTAAGAAGTATTAACTTAATGTTCTTGGAATGAGTGCAATGCAAATGAATTGAATCCATAATCTATAGCGGGTATACATTATAGGCTTAACTTTTTGCCATTTCCTGCGTGCAGACGTGTGTCGAATGACGAGTAGACCTCACACCCTGCTTAAAACAGTCAAATCTTAAACATCACATTGCATTCAACAGTGGTGTTAAGCCGTTTCCTACGGAAAGGCCGCCGGGCTGGGTGAAAACAAGCCGCAGTGTGTGTGTGTGTGTCATCCCTGAGTCTCTGATGGAGTGCTAGGAGAGAATGGTGAGGAAAGAGTGTGTACACAGGTGATTAGTGAATCACCCTGTCCTCCGCAAAAGAGGGGCCAACAAATGGTCACGTCAGTCAACCAACAAAAAGCTCAATGTTCCCTCATAACCACCATACTACACCAACACTTTGGCAAAAAACTAATAGAGCTCACCTAATGGAAGGCTGGCTTGAAACTGTTTTGATAGAGCGACTCATCTGAACTCAGAGCTCTCTTCAAACATTTGCTTATTACATATTTGGAGAGGATTTCATGGCAAAAAATAAATACGCCCAGACAGAACGACAAAACTGACAGCGCTGTCTTAGAGCACCACTTTGTTTTCTTGTTGGCTTGTTCCTTGTTCATATAACGCTATGTGTCAGTGCACCCGCTTTGTTAAACCAGAAGGTCGTCGAAAATCAAGGATACACAAATTTCTCCTAACCCCTCAATCAGTCTACACTGGTTTGGTTTTAAATACGTTTGCTAACAAGGGATGGACCCACCAGGTTAGAAACGTGTAAACTGTATAACTATGCTTCAAAATTCGCATGAACCAATTACATGACCCACGGAGCCACAAAACTTAAGTGTATCTCAGCTGTTTTGCATTGTTTTCCAAGTATTTACTAAATACGAAGCCTTTGGTGGTAATAAGGCAAGTGAGGTAAGTTTGTAATGCAGCTGTTAGCCATATTAGCTTTAGAGCTAAAGAAGTAAACGTTACAAATTAAATACATTTGGGTTAAGGGAAAAATTCAATTTTTGACCAAATTATCACAATTAGACAGATATGTTGACATGTTCAGCTAGTTGTGACAGGCAAAAGACTTGCAATGGTTTTGTTTAGTTGAACTGTTGCTCAAATGAAGCTTCATAAATGTCTCTACAGTCTTTTGCTCTAAACTCTTGCCCTCTCAGGAGCCCCTGAAAATCTCCACATTGTGAATGAGTGACTAAACAAACATGAAGTGGCTCTTCAGAGCCTTAAGGGCCGTGGAGATTCACTGATATGACAGATGAGTCCACATATAGTGAGGGAATTTTACCAAATGTATTTTTTTATAATTGTTATTTTGTCGTTGCTTTAAACATTTTTTTTTTTACACAAACTCTCTTTGACATTGAATTCACTAGAATATTTTGCTGCACTTGTTTTTCTCTATGAAAACCTCATTGTCGCATTTTGTTTTTACACCATTTGAAATCATGTATATAATGATGTATGCTGAATATAAACCAAGGGAAATGGTCCAAATTAGTCTCACGTAGCCAGACCTTCAGACTGATGGCTGAAGGTCTGGAATTCATAGCAGCTTTCTTTGGTCAAGACCCGCCCATAAGGCCGTTTGACCGACATGTCAAACAACCAATCACAGTTCGTTTCGTTCAGCGTCACGTTTCGGGGC
>JBBPDC010000135.1:12533946-12547275 GCA_037974485.1 Hemigrammopetersius urotaenia
ATTCCTGAAGTGTTTCCAGTTAAGTGTGCCATATGCATCAGACGTTTAGCCAACGTTCCGTGGGCGTGACGTCTGAGACTGTGTACTTCCATAACACCACTACTATTATTGTATCACTAATATTGTATCAGAATAAGCCTACATCACAAATGGAATCACAGTGGTATCCACATATGGGATCTTTGATAGGATGGGGGTCATGTTATACTGCCCTAGTAAAGAAAATACAGGGTGAGAAATCCAGTATGACAGCTGCCCTCTACATTGTGTGAACATCTCCAAAAAATGGTCAAAACTTAAATGTAAAAATCTTTTTCTCCTATTAGACCAGACTAGAAGCAATAAGCACATTTGTGTAATTTAGGGATACAAAACGACAAAGCATTTTGTACACCCAACAGGGTCCCATTTGCAAATCAAGGTTTTTTTTTTTTTTTACATGCAGTTCCTCTCCATACCAGAAGACTTTTAGCCCCATCACATGTAATGCAATACATCATTACAAAAAGTGCTGTCATTTCCCGCATGACATCCTGTCAAGTGTATTCAATGATTTTCTAAAGCTTGCATCCTCTAGGTCAGGAAACAGACTTGTTTAATAATGCTCTCTCCAGATGTGTTGCACTCCTCCAATTTCCCCGCAAAGTAATAGCAATCAGCGTCGCTACGCCGCAACACATTCCGCCAAATGAGAATGTTACCCCGAACGTCTGGAAGATTTCTGCTATTCGTATTACAAAGGGTGGTTTCATTCTATGAGGAGATGACAGTTGCATTTGGATGGTTTGGGTTTTCCAAAGGTTTACGAAAAGCTCAATGCTTTTGCCTACGGATTTAAACATAACTGTTTAGACAAAAAAAATGGACAGAAGTAACTACAGTACAAGTCAAGGCAAAGCTCCACTGTTCCCAGCATACATTCAGGGCTTCGAAAGACATACAATTACATCACTGCACACAAGACCGCAGGCCATTTAGGCACTTGCTGACAAACTGACTTGTAGCACCTATTATTTTGGAGCTCTTAATGGATCATTCGATAATTGTGCCAGTCAGTATTTCAACAGTCTTTATAAAATGGCTTTGCTTTTTTTCGTTCTCCTCCCCATCTTAACTAATGTAGCCCTACTCCCAGCAGTTGTTTTCAGGACCATATGTCAAAACAAGCAGGGACATATTGTCAGCAGGTTGGAGTGAGTTTCTGGAGGGTGGGCCATGTTGTGACTTCCACAGGTGGATAGAAGCATGAAGACTTGCAATCTACGTCCATAAAACCTGTCACTGAGGAATTTCGCTAAGAAAACTGCCTGCGTACGAGGGAAAGAGACGGAACATGCTTTTCGGGGGAAGCGGGTTTAGACTAATTTGAGATTAATGAAACACAAACACTTCATTTGTACCCAGTGTGATTGGCTCGCAGACAGCCAGGTGAGAAAGGCAGACGAGACGATAATTGTGACACTGGTGATTTGCTGTGGTGTGTCAGCTCGCGTGTTAACATGTTTATCTAACCTCGGAGCGAAGGAGGCAGAGGGGTAAACGAGAGAGGCCATGACACACTCTTAAAAGAATTTAATTAGATAGTCAAACAAGGCCCTGGAGTTGAGGATGAGGGCGAAGAGCGCTGGGAGGACAGAGAGAGTTCAAAAGCCTTTAAATGATCATTTGCAGGCCTAAGCTTATTAGGCTCCACTAAGCTTTAAGTTCCACCAGTTTCATTGCTCTTGACCAGAGTGTGAATCATACAATGGCAATCGTGGGGGAACTTTTTCTCTATGGTGTAAAAGTAGCCCAGTACAGAACAGGTGTGTGTCAAAATTGAGTCAAACTGATTTTTGTAGAAAATGATTTAAGGTATCGTTCGAGGTTTCTGACATTCTAACCAGATCTGTAATGTGTTTTTAGTAGGAAAGTTATTAAATTGATGAAGAGCATGCACAATACATGCCATTCTATCTTAGTTTAGCTAACATGCTGCTTGCTAGATAGTTCACTAACTGTTTTGCTGCCTTGGAAGGCCTGTTCAGTCAAGTTTAAGAAATGTATGGTTCACTTTAGAGATGTCTCTGAATAGTGTACAAGAATTCTCCAGACATAAATAAGGGAAATATAACTTACATTTACAATTACAGGTAAAATTGATTAATAAATGGTCTCATCTCACGCCAGCTTTTGTTTTTACCTTTTTTCGGGGAGGATCCGAGGGTAATTACCCTGCTCTTGACAATCACCTCTGCTGCAGTACTAATTGCTTGTAAAGATTTCACTCCAGTACCTTCAACCTGTCATGACTGCACACAGTTATATAGTCATATACAAAAACATCACAGCACACAAGTGTGAGCACCATGTATTCTTCTCTGTATTTAACCCATTCACCAAGTGAAGCAGCAGGCGGTCAGGGACACAACTGTACAGCTAGTATTGTTTGGTACCATGAGGAAATACTGCACTACAGTTGCTCTGCAACATGACTACACTAACTCTCTAAGAGATTTAAATAAATTAATTTCTTAAAATGTCTGTTGATGGGCTTAGCTCTTCTGCTCTTCATAAAGACGTTTTGATGAACATGAAACATGAACGTTGAAGCAAAATATACTCAAAGGATTAGCAGAAGGCTGTTTTTGCTACTGTTCTTTCGCAGTAAACCAACATTATGTACAGGTGACCCCAAACTTTTGTCAGGCTGTGTAGATTGTTTACACTACTTGTGGCTTTTCATTGCAGCAGGTGTTGCTTGCAGTATAAACCACAAGTACTCAGACGTATCATATATCTTTTCACACCTGTTGATTTTCTACAATATGTGACAAATTTAGATGTAATATCAGCACAAAAATATTAGCTTGAAAGCACAAAACCAGCAGAGTGAGAAGTTTTTTTTGACAGGGTATGCCTCATTTGCTTTAAATATCCAGTTAAATATGCTAATAAACGGACAGACGGGTTATTTTCTTACTCCAAGTGAGTGGCGAAGGGTTGTGAATGTTCATAATGTTAAGAAAGGCATTATACTAAACCATATAAACAAAGAAGTGACGCATTTTTTATGCACCATGCTCTGAATGAGTGAAGTCACACAGTTTTGGCCTTGAACCCAAATGTAGTCCATCAGTCAAGACATGTTTTGTGTCTGAAGTTTGCTTCTTTAGGTTTGCACTCAAGCTGCAAGGCAAAAGTAGCACATTAGCAATTGAGGTCTATGAGCAACAGTTTATCATCCTGCAAAACAGTGTGCCTAAATCATCATACAGGGAGAAAAATGGGAGAAAACTACATTGAACATTTAAAGGCATCAACTATTTGTGACCTGATCTGGCAAAATGAGTCAAAATGACCCAAAATTCAAAACTGAGTTTTTGGTATAAATAAGCTTTAAAATGATATCTTGGTCAAAGCTGTATCTTAAAGGGTTGTCAAGTTACAGTCGTTTGAATTATGGTAGCACAGCACCATTTTCCAACTGAAAACTGAGAAAATCGCATTTAAAGTTTTTTGATATCTTTAACAATCCATAGCATCCAATGAGAGGCACCCAGTATTCAACAACAACACTTTACTACAGGCATTTAGATACTCTGAAAAATATATTAAATCAGACAGAAGCTTAAATTAGTCCAAAACATTTATTAAATACTTTATAATTTATTAAATACTTTATTAAATACTTTATAATTTATATTTTTGTAAGATTTAAGAGCTGCAACTCAACTTAAATAGCCATTTAAGTACATTTTCACAATTATTTCCATGATGAAACTTTGGGAGATTCATTTTGAAGACCTTTTCTTTTATATAAGACCAAAAAAGATCATGATCGGCCTGCATCTAAGTAAATAGAACGCCAACGTAAGCTTTATGATAGGCATGCAGTTTCCATTACCTATTACTTGCATTAGCCTCATAGCTCCAGTGTACAAAACAAACCTTAAATACCAAACATGTCTTGACTGACTACATTTGGTATGAGGGGAAAATTGTGTAAAGTAGATTTTTTCCCCTGAATTTTTCATTTAACATATTATAATGTGTCTCAGGCAGACTTGGAATACGTGTGTGTCACGTCCTTTATTTATATAAAGGTATTTTCTTTGAAGTGTGAAATGTGCTTCCGAGTCAGTTAGTTTGTCCAGTGAAAGTTTTGGCCTTCCAACAACCTTTCACTAGTGGTTTCTGAACTTGGACCACACATCTGCTTAATATGCTTGCCATGAAGACTATCATCTTCTTTCATTTTAATATGAAAGAGTTCAGTGTCATGCACCTATTGTACAATAATTTATATTTAATCTGTTTGTCAACATCATTTAGTCTTTTTCTGTTCATCTATTTAATGATCGAGTGTGGTCCTGGAAATAAAAGCACATATTGCTTTGCTGTAATGGTTAATCATGGTCAGCACTTTGCTGAGACATTATCCCTGATTGTGAAAACATATCTTTTCATCCTATTTTTGTAGGCGGGAGCGTTAAAACTGCATGTGTTTGGAAAAATCTTTTATCGCTTGACTTTGATGAATGGTGACAAATGTTTTAGTGAAAGGTACGAAGTTTGATAAATGACGCCCAAAGAAATCCAGCTAAAGTTGATGATGCAGAACAGAACTTGAATGGGTGTGTAATAACGTGAGGCGTGATGTATTCATCCCATCTTGAATAAACATTAACAGTGAGAACAACCGAGGGAAATGAGGGTATTTCTCTCAATAGGGCAATATCGCTCTGGATTTCAATCAGGCTTTCAATTCATGTCACTTCTCTCTTTGTTTCTGTGAGTTTCTCTGAGAGCCCACCACTTTTTTTCCCCCTCTGAGATGGCGTGAGGCCTAAAAAAATCTCGCTAAATGTTCACACTTCGCTCACCGAAACGTCATGAGTGTATTTTGAGCTGCGTCAATGGCTGGGTTTCATTCCTATTACTGTTTAAAAGCTTGAATGACCAACAAAAAAACACACACACCAGCGCGGCATCCATTTTTCCATACAGTCCCTGAAAAGCCTGGCCTTAATGAGATGCTATTTGACATGAATGCAACATTTGGGCAAGCCATTTGGCATATGTGAAAATGGAGGGACCCGAGAGAGAGAGAGAGAGAGAGAGAGAGAAAAAGAGAGAGATAGAGAGAAAGAGAGAGAGATAGAGAGAGAGAGAGAGATAGAGAGAGAGAGAGAGAGAGAGAGAGAGAGAGAAGGAACAAAGAATAAATGTAGAAAATTTAGTGAGACCAAGAAAGACAGTGGATGGCAAAGAGAATACAGTGAAAGACAGAAACTAAAGGAGAGAAGATAGAGAGAGAGAGAGAGAGAGAGAGAGAGAGAGAGAAAACATAACAAAACATTACAGAGGAAGAACTAGAGAAAGTAAAGAGGGAGATAGATAGAGAGAGCTGTCATGTGAACTCTCTCTCTCTCTCTAACTGAGCCCTTGCTGCTCTGTTGCAATAATAGAGAGGAAATTGAGCATTAAATACAAATCAGCGGTTATTAATTTCAGCATGACAGCAGAAGGTTGCAGAGGTTGGGCCTTTCAGCAGCTCATACAGTCATTGCTCCTTCACCCACATGGCACTGGGAGAAAAGAGGGAAGGGGGGATATTCAGAAAGGAAGGGAGGGACAGCAATGACTCTTTTTCCAACACTCTAACGTCCTACAAGTGATATGAAGGCAGCAATAAATCTTTTATGTGTGGCCTTGGGTTGTGAAGTGGTTGGGTGCATAAATAGATAGATAGAAAAACAGACAGATTGTTAGAAAGAAAGAAGGAAATATAATTAACATGAAAATAGCTTGAATAAAACATTAATATAACAAGGGATTTTGGACTATATATATACATATATAGGTCCCATGTAAATTATTTAAGGACATTTTTTCTCAAAGCCAAAGTTGTTTTCTTTGTTAAAAAGCAGTTAAAATTGTGTGAGCTGGTGAGGAGAACACAGGTTCGGTTCCAGATTCCTCCTCAGTTCCTCCAGCTGTTGTTTGGATTTGTGAAATTCCATCAGCAGCTCCTGATTTAATTTAATGAAGGACTGATTGAGTCAGACCAGGTTTCTGACTGTAGCCATCACTAATATACTGTACATAAAATCACTATTTACTGTGTAATGTTATTTGTATTTTTCATTGTAGGTTTGTTTGATGTATTAATATGAAAACACACTCTCTGCTCATCTGTACAGTTTTTTTTAATGTATATACATTTTTTTTTTAAATCTTTGCATAGTACAATCTATATATACACACATGGATACACACACACACACATACCACCCTTTTAAATTCTACGGAAGTGCTAAGATAATTGCAGGCTACTCTTAACTAACACAGTGTTAGCCTTGATACCTCTCTTTTGTACTGATGGCAGACAGAAGAAGTCATGGATATTGATCAGTCCTGCTGATGGGAGGCCTTGACCCTTGTGACTTCATTTATAAACCTTAGAGGAAGTTGCTTGATCTTGGTGTTTTTGCGAAAGTGCAAGCAGACACGGCCCCACACCTGCAGAACGTCAACCTGTTTAGATTTGAGGCTGAAACGCTGATAGAGCCAGATGGGAGCACAAAACAGCCTGGAAATGGACGAGCGAAATGGAATGGAAGAGCTCATTTGTAACATCTGACGGTGAAAGAGCCGTGTTCTGAAAATAGGAATCCAGCGTTAGATGGCCAAATTGATGCAGAGCACTTACGGAGCCCATTCACCATCCAGCAAAAAGATACTTGTTCCGCTGTAAATATTATTTTTGGGCCTTTTTTCAACTTGTCAAAACAAAAGCTCTGCGATCGCTATTAGAATCCTTAATCTTTTGTTGATTGTCTTAAACACATCAACACATTCTTGACTCCCACTCTCAGCAAACATCTGGTAAAATACGACTACACTCCACACCAGGTGCAGCTTCAACAGAACACATTTTCTCATTTTTCCCCCTCCACTTTTTAACTATTACTTACTGCTCTGGTTCCAGTTAGATTTTTTTTTTCATTTCTGACATCTATGTACTAAAATGGTCCCACTCTGTCCCTCTTTCCAGCTACATTCTGGATTAAGGTCTGGGGAAGTTCCACTTCTTTTGTAATGAGGTGACATACTTTTTTTCCGGCGGCATTTCACTTTTGATATTTCAAGTCCTGTAATATTTGCCATTAAAAATGAGTTAAGACCTACAAGTTTAAAGGAACCTTTTGTCCTTATGGTACAAAACTTTCAGGTCTCATAGAAGATACTAAATAATTCACAGTTACTAAATAATAAAGCTCAAGATTAATTACTGAGCTGGAACAAATGCTAATGTTGTTAACAGTATATGAAACCGTATTCTCTCCAGTTAGCATTACACCATGACAAGGAAGCGAAAGGCTACTAGCTTCACTTTGTAATTAGCCATTTAGTCGATGCTCTTATCCAGAGCCACATACATCAGTAGTCTACTGTTCATACTTGTAAAGGTATACTAAAATCAGTACCTGCCAAGTTACTGCCAGCTTCTGCTATTTGAACCCCAAGTACTATGTTAACAGTTATAGATAAACATATTCTAGACTATGAACATTTGAAGCTAAATGGCATTCTATATATTGTATCTGAAACAGACATTAATATATATGTTGCCATGTGTGTTGTGCTTTTACAGTGGTTTTACTCCTTCTGTCAGTGTTGTATTAAGGACAGCCAGAAGGCTCACAGTGATTTTTTTTCACAAAATTGTTTCTATCCATTGTAAATGATTAGCTGACCCCACCGTCGCTTACAAATATGCTAGTTAATTTGACCCATTATCAGGGATTGACACGTGTTATGCAAGCCTGAATAGACGTCCATGGTACGCAAAATGCGCATCAGTTCCAGTGTTCACGGCGTAAATGCGTACCTAATTTGTGACTTCATATTTGCGCATAACCCCCCTATCCCCCCCAGAACCACGCAGAGACAAAGACCCCGGCACGGACACCCCGCATCCCCCGGTGCCCGGCGTGCACAGACCCTCCACGCCCCCCCCGGTGCCCGGCGCGCACACCCCTCCCCCCGCAACTACACGGAGAGACAGACTTCTGCAGGCACACCCCCCATCCACACACACACACACATAGAGAAAAAAATGTATTTTGGTGTGTACCTGTTAATTCATGTAGGTATGATAGAGTACTACAGCAAAAAAACAAAAAAACAACAAAAAAAAAACAAACCCTGCTCATTACTCAGCTCCTGGGGCCCAAATATGTTAAAAAAAAAAAAATCAAACGTTTTATGTTGGACATTTCAAGATTTTCAAGCCAAAACAATTAAGTAGGATTATTATATTAAATAAAAATGAACTAAACATAATAGACAGGTAGTCATTAGCACTTAACCATTAAGCGTATTGTTTGGTGAATATATCCAAAACATGCTTACATAGCTAAAGATGAATCAACACTAGTTAGTCATCATTTGTATTATGATGTTACTCAGACAGTGTTAAATGCTAATTGGTTGCTATGCAATATCCATAATTGTTAGTACCATCACATTTTGGACTGAAGTATTCCTTTGAGAACATGCCTGTTTTTTTTCAAAGCCCAACCAAGCAAACCAAGATCTACCCAGCAAATGGAAAGCAGAAAAGGTTTTCTTTCACCGCTGTCAATCTAAATTGAGCTGCCTGGTCAGCTTTGGCCCAAGCTTGTGACTTGACCCACGGGGAAAAAAGCTATAGAGTGTGAATTGTTCTGAAAAAAAAGAAAAAACCTGACAACTGTGCATGACTCTTCTGCTCAGGGCAATGCTAAGAAGGAAAGTCTTCCATCTGGCACGGCTGTGTTTGACTGGCACATACTTAAACAATGATGCAGTTTGACAAATTTTGAGCAGGGGCTTATGAAAAGTTAACATAAACACAATAGCGGCCTGGAGTAGTGGATCCACCTGTGAGCGTGGTGCCGAAGTGTGAGGTAAAGGCCAGCAGCTAATGAGGGAAGCCCCAGCTAGCCCCTGGATTAGGGCTTTTGTAATGTAAATGGCTGTCAGATAAAGAGCCTGTGTTTACGCGTACCATTAATATTTTGATCAACCTGTTTAATAGAGTCGGCTCCTTAATGCACGTGCTCCCGGCCTCCAGCCCGGCCTGCACTGTCGTCGACTCTGTTAGCATGTCATAAATCTCCTACCAGCTTCGGGCCACTGCTCTCCCTGACAAACGTTCATGTTCCCTCGACATGTTCTTTTGAGATGTTTTTGGCAAATTCCGTGTTGTTTCATTTAGATTTTTTGGAACATTAATGCCCAATTAGCTGTCGCTGAGCGACTCCCTAAAAGGAGCGGCCGTCTCATACCTGAATGAGGCTCTATGGACTGGGTGGGCTTTTTACGAAATCCTCTTAACTAGTTTTTCTCTTTTTTTTTGCTATCCAAACAACGTTTTTTCCTTTTTGTCTCGCACTTGAAAGGTGGTTTTGGTGTTTTCCTTGGAAAGAGCCTTTTTTCATTCATCGTTACCCCGGCGAATGAGGACTCGCCGTAAAGCTCAGCTGCAAACGTGAAAGCTAAAGCTAAAAAGTGGAAACTGGAGCCTCATTAATTGAATGAGACTCCTTTTCTGGCAGGTTTTCATATGTTCCCTGATTGGGGTCAGTTAAGTACCCCTTCGTAGGGTCTGCTTAACCAAAGACCTCCAGTGTTTGATTCAAAACATCTGTTTATGGGTGTAAACCAGGCCTGGCTGCCTATATTTGTCCATCGCTGTGTCATATAAACTCTTGTGATCACCCTAACAGACAGATTGATTGGCTCAGGCACTTGGCCTGGTTTCATATGGCCAGATAAGTAACGCTTAATAGTTGTCATACTCCACTGTGTGTACGTGTGTATGAGTAGTCACGAGTATGATGTATCTAATCCAGTCGATAATTTTGTAAACATGGCATTAATGTTCAGGACATTGATTGAAACAAATATTAACAGGAAATTGGATACCACATGCTAGATTGCTGGACTGACTAAATAGCCTGGTTTAATGCAGTGTAAAGATTCTGTTGTAGAGGAGGTCAGCTCTGTATAAGGCATGTCTTCAAAAGTACATTTAAACTGATTAATTATGATACTTTGTGAATTATTGCTGAATGTAGGCTGTAAACACAAGACTCCAATAATGTTACTAGGATTTTAAAAAGCAGCTGTTTTTGATCTATTAATGCACATTTGTTTGTTAATGCACCATTTTTACAGATAACAGTATGTCATACAGTATCAGACTCATCTCCACACAGTTTAATGCTGCTTTATGGAGTATGACCTTGCATTAGTAGCGACATTAGTCTCATAGATCCAGTGCAAAGCTAAAGGAGCCCATTGTGGGCACTAGACATGTCTTGACTGGTGGACTACATTTGAGGTAAGAGGAAAATTGTGTTATGCATATAAAGTAGAATACTAATTTGGACAAGGTGAACTGATTTTTCCATATGAGGAAAGAACTGAAGAAAAACCTTAGCATTTGTAGTAAGAGCCTTACTCTTTCTGATGAGACTCAAATCTACTGAATTCGATGATGCAATTTCCCTGTTGTATTTGCTCCATATGTGGCACATCTGGATACTAACAGAGGAGGTTTTTCTGTTGCCACAGAAGACTTGCAGTTTTAAGCTTGCAATTCTGTGCATGATGTGAGTTTACAACAGTGTACCCATTTTTGATATACTAACAGAACGTTTGAAAAATCAATGTCTGAAATTATATTAAAAGAAATTTAAACTGTACTCATGATATGTCTCCTTTTGAGCATCTCTCAATTTCATGAAAAACATAAAACATGAAACAACTGGACCTGAGTAACGTAATTATAGTCGAATGGAAATTCCATCAAAGTTTTAAAACGTATCTGCATAAATCAGCAACTGAAACGTAAACTAAGTAATTGAAAGATGCGTGAGGTAAAAATGGAGCATTGTACAGAAACCAAATGATTCTTACTTTCTTTTCAATGGTGGTGATAGGAAACAGGGGTAAGAATGTATAACAAAATTGTTATAATAAACAAGAAACAAAATTATTTGCTATGCATTACCATATAGTCACTTTATTTACTATCCAAGCAAACTATGTACTGTCTAATCAATGTACACATTATTTATATTTATATATATTTAATGATTAATTTATATGAAATATTTTTGGGGTATAAGCTTTTTTTTGCTTTTTCCTCTAAATATTCTCTAGAACGTTGCATTTCTCATCAAACAACTCATAATGTCTCAATTTACAATTTGGTGAATTCACAATTGTGCAATTCAAAAATGCAAAGAAATTCAATCATGTGAACATTGGTGGGATATCTCTGTATTTGCTGTTGAATTTAATAGGTTTTGACACTTTGAAGGCTGAGCTCAAAATAAAAAATAAAAAAAATAAACAAAATGATTTCTGTTTTTATTGTTGTATTCCTAATTTAATCACATAAACTGTGTAAGTCTTATTTTAAACTTTGAAGATGCTGCAGCATTTAATGTGAAACTATGTTACAATTATTTAATATAATATGTACATTATATTATTTGGTTTCTAATTTCATAATTCTGATAGGTTTGGCTAAAAACTTAATTTGCCAAATTGTGTCGGTGGTATTGCTCATGGAACTTTAAGTGATTAAATTGACAAAATAACAACAGGAGTATAATAATAATGTAATATTCAACATGCAATCTTACTTCAAAGTGAGAATAGACAGTATTTCTAAGCCTGGAATTTACGCAATTTGTTGTAGTTAAGGTGCTACTGTTATACACTCAAATGACATAACATTCATAGCCTGTTTACCACCACAGTGGTACAAAGACCTACATACAGTTTCAAAAATCAGAACAGATAATCGTTTAAAACCATTTCAAATGTGTGTACTGTTACACTTCTAAGAAACACTGCACAGCAGTGGTCACTCCAAATGCCTTACATTGTAAAAATACATTTACTACTATTTTCCAGTCCATTACTATCCCAACATTCACTACATGAAAATGAACGGAAGTCCTGAAGTCATTCCAGGATGTGAGATAGCATCTCAGAAAAGAAAACAGCAGAAACAATAATGCATTATTTCATCGTTCAACTTTAATGACTGGCAAACCCCAGTAGACTCATATATTGACCTGCGCGATCATAATGGTCCTGTCGTCTGAATGGTCCCACACTGCCTCCTTTGGAATCAAAGCCTGAAAAAAGCTCAAAGCTCAAAATTTGCTCAAAACATAGCATGATGTTAATGTAGTTTGCAAAGTCACTAGCATTGCCATGCTTCACTTTTAAAATCCAGTCATTCAAAGCAAGGCCTGAGTGATAAATCAGCACAACAATGTTTAATGCAGAAAGCTTGTAATTCGCTGTAAAAGTAGCCTTTCATTGACAATTTGTTCTTATCATTAGTGCCTCTGTGAAAAATGTAAGCGTTAGCACCAGGCTAGCTATATTGTACGACTAAACTTTATGTTAAAACCTGCTGAGACATGAGGCTTATAAATGACGTACAATTACTGTAATATATTCTTTCATTATCACACCTGCTAGCTATCAACAGATCTCCTCATTCTTCTCCAGTGAGGGCAAAATATGGTCCAGTTTTAGAAAATATAAAGTGTTAAACTGGTTAACAGAGCCTACTTCCTGCAACCAATTATGTTTAACTAGCAGTTTATTATTTTGTCACCGTTTTAAAGATACAACAATATCAACACACATTTTGATCTAACAGAATGGCCAAGAGATTTCTGATGAACAGTTTGAATACTGTGTTTGCTTTGTCTTTATTATGAAAAAAGAAAAGGTGTTGGAAATGTGTGTCCTCATCTTTGACCTGTCGGAAGCATGACAAGTATGTAGATATATAGTTGAAAACTGGCTGCCCCAACTGTAAGGTCTTCAGGTGCTTTGCAGTGTAATCACAATTATTTAGAAGAGACCTTGTAATCGACCAATCATATTTTGATTTCTGGTGGGTGGGACAATTTTTGTGAGGGAGAGCATCACTCTAGACCAGGAGTGTCAAGCTCCGGTTCTGGAGGGCCGAGGTCCGGCACAGTTTGATAGTTCTCCTCCTCAAACACATTCACTCAACCAGACAATTAACTGGAGAGGTAAACCAGTTTCTGAGCAGGGAAATTACCAAAATGTGCTGGACCATGGCCTTCCAGGACAGGAGTTTGGCACCCCTGCTCTAGACCGTCTGGAATGTCACTTTCTAGGTACATGAGCACCAGCATAACCAATGCATTTCTCCTACTTACATTTATGGCATTTATCAGACACTTTTATCCAAAGCGACTTCCATTCCCTAACTACAGGGGGCAGTCTCTCCCT
>JBBPDC010000135.1:12555287-12568258 GCA_037974485.1 Hemigrammopetersius urotaenia
AGGGTAATGTATTAAACTGAGTTCCAAATGAAACTAAAGTGATCTGGGAGAACATTTGGAGGCATATTTATGGTTTAGACTATAAAAACAGGCATTGGGATCATTTTGGGGGGGGATTAATCTCAAGATTACAATGAGATTCATCTAGATTAAAAATTTAATCTATGCCCACCTCTACTTCATATATATGAAATATGTAACTGACAACTGTGGGATTGTGAGATAATGCTGGTGTGGGTTTCCTATCATTTTTCCTGCACACGGAATTGATTTGAGACCTAAAAGCTTCCCCTTGTGGAGAAACATAGCTTCATAATAATGTATGGAGACCATGTCCTCCATTCACAGAATCTACATTTTCTGTAAAGCATGCGAGTATTATCTATATTCTACTTTCTGAGTACAGTAAATATTGGCACAGTTTTGTATTGTTTTTTTTATGATTTTGAATTGTGCCAACAGGTTTTGTTGAAGTTTTACGATTAATTGAATAATTTCCTAATTTCCTGAAAGCTGAATGTTAGGAAGGCAGCCATTTCCTCCCCTGCACACACCACATCACCTTGTAATGCTTGTAAGTAAATAACACTGAAGAGTGGTTTTGTTGACACTTGACTCTTCCTAGGTGCGGTATAAAGAGTGTAATTAACCTGCAGCGCCCAGGAGAGCATGCCAGCTGTGGTTATCCTCTGGAGCCAGAGAGCGGATTCAGCTACCGGCCTGAGGTGTTCATGGAGTCAGGGAGTGAGTTAAAGACACACACACACACACACACACACACACACACACACACACACACACACTGGCTGGTTAGGGTAATGGAATCAGAGTTATCCCCCTTGGTTTACTATAGTAGTGCTAATTGTTTCTGATTAATATTATCTCTGTGGTCCAAGTGATGGAAAAAGTTGCAAGGACTTCAGTGCAATCTGTAATCAGGCAATATGATTCACCACCTCCATTCATGTCATGAACCTTGTGCTGGCAAGTGCTAACAAGCTCTCTTGAGATAGCTGCCTTTCCCTTAAACAGAGCTGCTGGTAAATTAGTCAAGGCTTTCCGTAGACTTCAGCATGTTCATTTGTGGACAAAATGTCACTCAACCTTTGGGGGAAATCAGTGCTAATGAGATCCTGTGGTTGCTGCCAGTGTGGAACAGTGAGCAGTTTGTTTCTGTGATATGGATTCCATTTGTCATGCATTTTCTATGCAGTCACTGCAGCTGCAGGATTTAGAACGGTAAAGGTATTTTTTCCATTAATATAGCAAGTACTTTTATTCTCAAAAACCTGTTGCATATTGTCCTTTTCAGTCTATTTTTACAACTTTGGGTGGAAGGACTATGGGGTAGCGTCTCTCACTACAATCCTTGACATGGTGAAGGTGATGTCTTTTGCCATGCAGGAGGGCAAGATGGCCATCCACTGCCACGCTGGGCTTGGACGGACAGGTCAGCACTGCTTTATTACAAGAAGTAACATTCTTTTCTTTAACTACTCCTGTATTTTTTATCATTATTATTTCAGCCTTTTATATTATTCCTATTTCTCACCTATCATTTCACCACTTATGCCTTATACGTTTCTTCTATCATTTCTGTGCTGTATTATCTTATTATTTTAACTGATGCTTTTAATTTTTGTAATTATTATTTCTTTATTTGTTAACTCTCACTCGTTTTAGCCTTGACTCCCACATGTTGCTTAAGTTATGTTATTGTTATTATGTTATTAATAATGTGTATTTTTAGAACCCATCTGAAATAGTAGATTTTACTTTTAGCCACGTTTCTAACTTACATTTTTCATTGTAAATTCATTTTACAATGGATGGATGCTCAGTCGTCATTAATTAGGTTATTAACTAAGTCTTATGTTCTGGGTCATCTGACCAAAAAGTCCAATAGGAACTTTAAAACTGCCATAACAGTCAAAAAATAGAAATATAAAAATAAAAGTGAATAGAAATGCCATCATGTCTGCTTTTGTCATGTACACAGTTACACACATACACAAGAGCCATGAATTGCCCCTGAGACTTGAGTAACTTAATAAAAAACTAAATAGAAAAAGGTAAAGTAATTAATCAAGAATATAAACTATAGATACAAACCACAATGTTTTCAGTTCCTGCAAGAGAAGTACAGTAGCTAGAATTCGTTTAAACTAGTGGCCTCCATTTTTCCACACTGAAAATAAGTCACTACAGCTCTGCAGCTCTGTTAACTGTCCCACTAGTTTGTTCTGTTGAGAGTGAACAGCTTTCGCCCCTCTAATGAGTAGAAGGTGCCACCTAGTGTACTGAAGTGGCAATTATTTAAAGTTGAAGCCAGGATTACCAAAACGTTTTGTCTTGCGGGCACGCAATGTTTTTGGTGTTAAAAAAGATTAAAAATTGATTTTGTAATGTTACACATCTGGTTGAAAATGCAATTTTAAAAGGTGTACAAGAATGCAATACTTTTTTTAGTTTTTGGGTGTGGTTTGCATTTGTGTATTGTATTTCTGACCTTAGGGGTACCATGAATAGCAGAGTGAAAAGCACATTGTTACTGAATGTATTAATCTATGCTCTCTAGCTGCTTGCTCATTAACCAATGTGTCTTCCTTACAGGTGTCCTTCTGGCCTGCTACTTGGTGTTTACATCTCGAATGAGTGCAGATCAAGCCATTTTGTTTGTTCGGGCCAAACGACCCAACTCCATCCAGACCCGTGGGCAGCTGCTGTGTGTGCGGGAGTTTGCCCAATTTCTCGTACCCCTGAGGAATGTCTTTTCGAGTGTTGAGCCCAAGGCCCACGCAGTTACGCTCTCGCAGTTCCTGACACGCCAGCGCCACCTGCTGCATGGCTATGAGGCACGCCAGATGAAAAATGTGCCAAAGATTGTTCACCTGATCTGCCGGCTCCTGCTGGACATTGCGGAGAACAGGCAAACAGTAGAGGAGGAGGCACTGGAAATCCCAGACCTGGTGGCTGAAGTGGAGAAAACCGTGTCACAGCAGGCTTTGCAGCAACTGGGGAAGGAACTGAGAGGGAAAGGAATCCCAGTGCTTTCTTCTCGCTCTTCAGAACCGTCTGCCTCAATAGTTGTCAACCAGCGCTCTCCAGTGGACGACCAACTGTTCTCCGGCCAGCAGGAGTTTGAGATCTTGTGGCAGCGTCAGCATGTACCTCTTGCTGTTGGTAACGCTAACAAACCTCAGCTCTTGCTCCATTGTGGCCTGAGTGTCAGTGACTCTGCTTTGAACACACTTGACTCCAGATGGCACCAGTTAGCTTGGCCCCCAGTGCCCCTGTCAAACTTTCTGACCAACCACTGCGTATCTCAGAGCAGGTTAGTCACAGACTCTCTGGACCTTAGTTCCTGCAGACTAACACCCGAAATCTGCAGCAGCCCCAAAGCGGATCTGTCTGGGTCCTCCACCTCTCTTGAAGAACCTAAGAAAGAACCAGAGCGAGCACCTCGTTCTCCAGCTCTCAGAAGGTGTGTGCCATTGAAAGAAACAAAGCGTAGCAGGTCTGTGGGCTTTTCAGGGAGCGGTGCTACTACACTGTCTGTGTGGCAGGTGGAAGAGTGTAGAGGAGAAGCTCTACCAAACCAGTGTGATAAAAATCCCTTCAGAGATCATGGAGCTTCTGTAGAGAACAGTGATGGAACAGGAAGCGTTAGTGATGCTACGTTCATCATGCTGCAGTCTGAACTCAGGCCTGAAGTGCGCCGAGTCCTGGTGGCGAAAGCTCTTGCAATAGACACAGAAGAGGAGTATCTCAGAAATACTGTTTCAGCATGGCAGGTACGAGCAGGTTCACATCAACCTCATATCACTGTCAGATAACCTCATGTCTCTGAAACAGTAACTTAAAAGAAATGTTTTAATGTGGTTTTGTCCCAAGTTACTTCTGTTGGTCCTTGCCTTAATAAAATGTTGGAAAGTTGATGGACTCAACAATGTATAGTGCAGCTGAGGAGTTTTACAGTATGTTAAATAAATCAATGCTGGCTGCCATTTGGAAAATTCAAAGCAGAAATTTAGACTGATTGCACAGTGCAAGCTCAAAAATGTGCTTAAGTAGTTAGACCTCGCTCATTTGTTCAATCTGCAGAGGGAGCTGAACTCCAAAGAAGGTGTCTGGGAGAAGCTGTGTTTGGAGCGTGATCCGCTGGTGCTCTCGACTCTCATGTGGTCATGGCTGGAGCAGCTGAAGGAACCCATCCTCACCAAAGAGGACGTTGAGACCCTGACTGAAAATAGCCACAGTCCCCAGAATGTTCTCAATGCAATGGACAAAGTAAAGAAATAGAAAACAAAACATATCTGTTTAAGCTTTTTATTGTTTTCCCTAAGATTTGGTCCTTTTTTAGAGGATTCATTAACCCTTACATCTCTGTTCCTATGTGTTATGCAGGGCCACAGACAAACACTGTTATGTATCCTGGACTGTGCTGCACATTTGATGAAACTGCCAGAGGAAGCTGAAACTGCTGTCCTTAACCGTACAATCCAGGCTTTTACTAGGGTACGTTTTTACTGAAAGACAGATATACATGCTTTCTTCAGAGGCTGTTTGGTAACAACTAGGCTTGGTGCAAATACTGCATGATCTCCTAACCAGTTATGTGAATTGTAACAACCCAAGTGATGAAACCACAGATGAATGTAGATAAAGCAGAAAAGATTGAGACACATTTATAGATTTTACTAAAACAAAATCTTTGTCATATTTGTACATGGGGTTTGCCAACTCGGTTTCAGAGTCCAGCACTTAACACACCAGCTAAACCTGCTTATGAACTGATTTGAATCAGGTGCATTTCACTCGGAAACCCACTAAAAAACACCCTGTTCTAGCACAGAGAGCAGCCAGCGCCCTTAACAACACAGTGGAAAAACATTATAGCAGTAGTGGTAGAGTAGATAGGCCAAACAAAGTGTTATCATCTGCCTCCTTCATTTTACAAAGCCACTATGGTCAGAACAAAATGATGGCTTTATGTTTTTAAAACATGCCCAGATGGAACTGTTGATAAGAGCATTGTTTTCTGTAACAACGCATTTTCCAAAGTATCACCTCAATGCAAAACACTAAGGGGAGAACCCAGAGGTCTGAGCCAGAACAGCCTCCTGTACTAGTGTTAACAGCCTTGACAAGCCACACTTGACCATAACAGAGTCAAAATAAAATAAAAGAGGCGTTGAACTTTAAAGTCTATAATGATTCACAACATTCTGACAAAATTCTTTTGAACCGAAATATCCTTTCACCGCTAAAACGCGATTCATTTTAGATGAATTACACAGATGTCAGGTCTGAGGGGGCTAGCCCTATTCAGCCCTGCGCTTCCTCGGGGCATGGAACAGGCAGAGAAGCAAGGATCCATGCTAGTATGACTTTTATTAACAGAAAATGTGAGAACAGAAAACCTGAACTATAATCAGGACTTAACGTTTTAGAACAACAGGGCAAAACGAGGTGCAAAAAGAGGTGATGGACTGATAACCCGTGAATAACAGAATAACACAAACAGGACTTAAATAGCAACAGAAATCAGGGACAAACACAAACCAGGTGGAACTCAAAAGCAGTAAGACATGAACACAAAACAGCTGAAACCAAGACACCTGATAACAGAACCAAACAGGAATGTCAAAATAAAAGACCCCAAAACATGAGCAAAACAGAACAGAAAAACAACCGAAAAGCAGTGGCCCTCACTGGCCACTGGCCGAACCGTGACAGCAGAGCAGGTAATTAATTAGATTTATTTCTGCTTAACTGCCCTAATAATTACGTGGTGTTGGAGGGTGGAGGTGAGTGACTGTAAAAAATAGTGGTATGCAGCAAGTCTGCATGTCAATAATTATTGACTAGCCACTATACACAACATGCTAACCTTGCCTACCAGAAAGGTCAAATTAAGCAAGATAGGATTTTAACAATTAATGCTCAACCAAGCTCTGTCAAAAGGTTGCTTAAAGTATTGAAGTACTTTTCTTGTTGCACGCTGCATAATTATTGAAATTGCACTAATTCAGAACGACTTTTTCATATCGTGCAGGTCTCCGCTGATTCAGAGAACGGACAAACGATCTATAAAGCTCTTAAGGAAATTTTAATCCCAGTTTTGGACGACTTGAAAGGTAAAGCTTTGGAAGAGTCGGAGTGCCCCTGAATCAGCACTTAGGAACTCTTATCGCGCGGACTGGATACACACTGCACTAACTCCTTACTTACTCTCAAAACTTTTAACAGTGAAGTTAGGATTTCTATGTAAAGAGATGGTATAAGGTTTTTGAGAGCTGCTATGTTGTCGCTGTCTTCTTGTTCTTTTAATGATTGAGTTTTAATATGTTTCATAGTACATTCATCAGGTTGTTTTAGTTACTGTCTTTTTGTTTGTTTGTTTTTCAACACTGCCATGGGTGTGTGCCATACGTCCTGTACATTTCCCATTTGACATGATTTTTGGTATCTAATATTTATTATCAAACTCATAACTATTTATTGAGGCACATCTGTTCGAGTAGCGTTTTGCATAAGTGCGTAGAAAATTGCGTAGAATTTGTGTATGTGTCATTTTGAAAGTACCTCCTCTTTTTGACCAAATAATTTCACTGTGCAACATACTGGAATATATAATATTTTTATGCTATTAATAGTAAAGTAGGACAATGTAGGAGACTAAAGGCCAATGCAAGGTTTGCTCTTTTGATTGTAGTCTGTTAAGTAGATTCGACAGCAAATAGAAACTATTTTTTCATAATGCAAAGTCATCTATACGTACTACAACATTGCCTTGCTGACTACACTGACACTTAACATAGTATTTGTACTGGAGAATGCAAATGTTGAAGGAGGGGAATGCCTTGCCAGTGTAAAAGCCCTCGCAGAAGACTCTCTGCCTCATTTTCGTGGCATTATTCACAGCGAAACTGCTCTTTTGTAAAAGGAAGTGATGCCTGAAAGCATTGTAGCGGCATAGTTTCAACTTCAACCTCATTTTCTTACTGAAATTTCATTCATGTATGAAAAGTGTGTAAGAAAAATGTACACACATGAACGTGAGGCTCGGCTGATTATATAAAACATCTTAACTGTTCACATTATCAGTCTAAGAGAGACTACCTTGGATTTAAAGGCACTTTTTGTCTTTAATCCACTTGCAGATTAAATAAATGTTCATAATATATTTGGGTGTTTCAGTTTGTTTTTTCCATGACCGTTTGATTTGATTTGATTTAATAGTAACAGTTCATTGAAAAGCACAGTTGGATTTTTTTTCTCCTTAAACCAAATGTAATCAAGGTCTAAACGACATGCGTAAGTCTGTGCCACATTTAATGAATGGCTGGATGTGGTTTGAATGGTATGAGAGTTTTGGTGATGTACACTATATGAACATAACTATTGGGACACTCCTGTTTTCCATGGTTTGGTCTAGGCCCCTTTCTTCCAGTGAGAGGCAATCTTCATGCTTCAGAATACCAAGACATTTTAGGACGCAGTGGGTTGACTGTGCCCCAGTGCACAAAGCAAGGTCCATTAAGACATGGTTGGAAGAGTTAGGAGTGAAAGAACTTTTCCAACATTTCCAAAGGGTAGAAATTCACCCAGAACATCCAAACAACTGCACAGCTCTCTAGCTTCTGCTAAGGTCAATGTTCATGACATCATGGTTAGAAAGAAGCTTGGAAAAACGGGCATTCTCAGAAGAGCAGTGAGGCAGAAATCACTGAGAGCCAAAACGCATGAATCTCACATTCGCGAAAAAGTATCTGGGCATGCTGTAGGGCCAGTGGGTCAGACGTGTAACTTTTCAGACAACACAAGTCTCTTTATATCTACTGAAAGCAGAAACATCATATACACCAGCAGGGACTTTAATGGCATTGCAATCAAATCCACAGACTTTTAACATGGAGTTGGTCCCAATTTTGCAGATATAACAGCTTCCACTCTTCTTGGAAGGCTTTCCACAAGATTTGGAAAGTAAGTAAGTGAACTTTATTGTCATTCATACTAGGGCTGCACGATTTTAGGAAAACATGCGATATGCGATAATGTAGTCGAGTGTTGCGATTGCGATATCACATGCAATAAGTAAATAAAAACGTAGCCTTTATAGTCTTAATGTTTTTCTGCTTTGGATTTGCTGGTGATAAAGACTCCAGACACTGACTAGTCTACGCAGAAAAAAAATGAAATGCAATACTTCCATTCCAACATGTTTTTTTTTTAAAGAATTTACTTAAACAGCATTTTGATGCCTCCCATAAAAAATCTGAAAATATTTTTAAAATAATTTTAAATCTTAAATAAATGTAAACATAACAGTAGGTAATACCGCAAAAGACAGCACAGTAAAAGCAATAAATACAAATATATTAAGTTTACATTATATTTATTATTGCACTATTTAAAAATATTGTAAATATAAGACCTATTTGTGGAAGTTTCTGTGAGAATTTGTTCCCATTCATTCTGTAGAGCATTTATGAGGTGAGGTGCTGATGTGAAGGACCGACTGCAAACTCTAGTTCACCCCAAAGGTGTTGGATGGGGGTTTAAGTCAGAGATCTGTGGGGGCTAGTTCTTCCACATTCAACTCATCCAACCATGTTTTTATGGAGCTTGCTTTGTGCACTGGGGTACAGTCATGCTGGAGTAGAAACTGTTGGAAGCATGGCGTGGTCCAGAATGTCTTGTATCCTGGAGCATAAAGATTGCTTTTCGCTGGAGGTTAGACGGCCTAGACCAAGACCAGGAAAACAGGTGTGTCCCAATACTTTTGTCCATATGTTGTAGCTTTGTCAGCCTCTTTTTTACCAGCCAGCGTCCCTTTAGCTATTTGTCTTCCAGTGAGCCAATCAGATGGCTTACATTCACAGGACGCGCTCAGTACTGTCAATGTCTGCTTTATGAGTGAGCCAATCAGATACCTTACAGTCACAGCACGGGCATTCCATCAGTCAGCCAATCAGCTCGGTTACATTCACATAACAAGCCTCCTATCTGTCATCCAATCACCTCGCAGATTTTCACAGTATAGGATTTCCATTGGCTTTACGTCTTTCAGCTAGCCAGTCCAGTGAGCTAATCAGCTCGTTTGCACTCCATCCCAAGTGATGAGACAGCCAATCAGTTTCTTCATATTCGCAGCCCGAACTGAGGACTGCTCCATCGTTGGCTAAGCTAACAGACCTCTGCTGGCCACAGAAGTGAAGGTATGTTTGAAAGAGATGACAGGATTTTAGTTTTGGATGGTGGTGAATCGTAACAATAGGGTCCATTCGGTTTAAGTAACTACATGTTATGTTTACCATGTCGTTAGTTTGCACGCAGTTCTCAAGTATCTGAGGAGCTAACAGGCTAAAGCTAATGTGAGAGAGTTTGATGGGATGCTGCAGCCTGGGCTTAACACCTCGCCTGGCCTGCTTTGCGCTGGAATTGTGAGCTCTGAGACAAAATCAAATCCACGCTAATGCGAAATATTTGCAGCGCAATAGGACAATTATGTAAATACGAAATCAGGCTCATGTTGCAAGTGGTAGTCCTGGTTTAGCTAACTTTAGCCTGGTGTGTCTCTGGAAACCGCCATTTTTCCCCCCAGCAAGAGGAGGGAAATTTGAGTGAGGAGGAGAGGCTGGAAAACCCAAGTTTGCTTCATTTCTGGTAGTACAATGCCTTGCACGACGCAAGATTAACTGTTTTGGATCTCTGCTTTCTAGATAAAAGCTTTGTAGTAAAGTTGTTTTTTTCCCTGAAGTATAATCACATAGCTGGTTAGGTTTTCTGGCTCATTTGAGGAGTGGGGACCAAAACATGGTCATGTTACTTCAAAAACTCGCATAACTTTACCTACGTCTTCTAACTATCTCTGTTTAATTACATGTAATTTAATTTAATCTCGCCCAACAGCAGTGGCTAACCTCATAAATACTCTACGGAAGGAATTGACACTCCCCACAGAAGTGTACCTTTAATTTACTGCACTTTCCATACTATACTGACTTGCTACTATCAAGCAAAAGTGTTCAACCAAGCTGTAAAATAGTTTGACCTGACAGTACTGACAATCCAGTAACAGTAGTGTATTAAAGAGTTATTACACCCTCGAACGGGAGACTTGCTTTGTAATACAAAATTATCGGCATTGTTCAAAAGTTGACCTGACTGTCCGAATAACATCATGGCAAGTTCTGCATTTTCTGCACATCTGTGTTGTAGATGCACAGGACCTGGTTTAGGACTAATAGTGCATATCCACTGTTTGAATTTGTTGCCATAAATGTTGTTCCCCAGTTTTTTCAGCAGGAGAATAGTAGAACGAAAGGTGCAATGGACTAGGCGGACAGTGAAAACTACATTATAATGTTGAATTGAGCAGTCAAGAAAAGATGACCTTTCATTATTCGGGGATAAGCTTTAAATTAATAAAGCTTATATAATATACCTCATATAATGTGCAGTTATAATTGAAGAGTCCATTCTAAAAATAATTTTGAACTACACAGCCAGTATAAAGTCAGCTATATTCTTCTAATTTATATTGGTTACTCTAGTTAACTATCCTCTTGTCATCTGACTGTTAGCTAGATTTCAGTCTTTGTCAAATTTATAATAAAATTTCAGACTTTTACATTTTTACTATATTAGTGTTTGCTGAGAAAGCTGGTGTGAAGCACAGCAGAATTAGATACATCCTGCTGTACATGGGTTTTTTGGACATGCTGTGTCACACATTGTGACGGTAATGCCACAGCTGACTGTCCAGAAAAGCATAATTGCACTCATTCTCTCTTAGTGAGCCTGTCCAGTGCAGCACTAGTCAGGACAGGTGTTTCTTAGCTGACATAACAGAATTAGCAGTTAGTGGTGTTCTCTGGGCCTGTTGACCTGCCTAGTAATGTTGCATTAAAAAAAATATGCACGTCAAGTATGTTTTATTGTCTTTTAAACCATTTACACACAGAACAGTGAAATACAATGTTTCTCTCTGACCATAGTGCAACAAAAGAACAGACAGGACAAAGGGAGTGCAAGAAAAAACTGGCAAAACATAACATTTAGTACAATCAACAAGACAGTACAAGTCTAAATGAATACAGTATTATGACAGGTACTGTATTCTAGCAGCAGAGAGTTACAAGTACAAAAATGCAGAAGAGAGGTAGTCAGCAATAAAAATAGCAGCAGCAGCAGGACAGAAAATGTGAAGTGTATGAAATAGAAGGGTATTTACAGAGGTAGTCTTGAGTTGTTTGAGATGTACATACTTGACCCAGAGGAAGCATGTGTTAGCATCAACCTTCAACTCCCACTTTTGGTAGCTTTAACTTCACCACATCATCCTGATCGCCTGTGTAGCGATGCAAGCAGTTGCTGCAGTATTGCTGTTTCTCACTGAATCCGAATAACTTCTGGCTCCCTCTGTGCCTTCATGGCTAATAGATTGCATACATGTAATATGCTGTCACATTATGTAAATTGGTCAACCAGTGTTAATAGCCTTCTCACTATGCACACATCAAATATGTGTGAAACATGAGAACTAGACTGCAAGAACAGTTATACTGACTGTAACTAACTTGAAACGCTGCTGCAGCAGATCACATGGGAGTGGCATTTTTTTTATCCACCTTTGTTTACTGGCCTTTTACTTACCACTGCATTAATAATCATCATTTCTGCCTGTCTTTAGAGGATTTTTATGTCAGTGCCAGGCTAACATTACACTTTAAAGAGATTTACTGCAGCTTCCCAGCTGTACTATTCTTAAATACTTTAGACTCTCTGAAAGGGCTTTGTAGCAGGTTCCCGATAAACTGACCTCTTCTTATCTAGTACTTAACTAAAATACTAGTTAACTGCATCATCCAAAAACTCCTTTAATGGAATTGTAAAGAACATGTTTTCTCTCGGCTTACCTTCTGTATTTACTTAATAAGATCTAACTAAGCTACGTTTGATCAACCAGTCTTGCGAAACCAGCAATATAAGAACTAATTGAGTGACATAGTTGTTGCTGACCGTGTCTGGATGTCAAGATTGATGGTTGCCCCGCCTAGAAAAGCTACAAGCATGTTCCATGGGGGACCAAAGTATTAGTCCCAATACATTTGGCTTTGGGTTACATTTTTTTTTTTTATTCCTTTTCGATCGGACCGATACAGAATATCCGATCAGCGCATCTCTAGGTTATTTATTTTCCCTGTTATAATATAAAATATGTGCAATATGGAGAGGAACCAAGCAGTAATCAATATAAAGTTTTTGTATGAATGGGCCAATCTGTATCAAAGTGCATTGTACTTTATAAATGTGCTTTGGAGGAGTGGGTTGTTAACTGATCCTGTGACGCATTCTAAGACATTGAAAGCATCAGCACGTCCTTTTGTTGGCATGCATCTCCAGAATGACCTCAGATCAGTGGCTTTTCATTGGCCTTTTAAAGATGAATACGCAGCATGATCAGGAACTGCCAGAATCTGCGTTAGACTGGTCTTCCCCTGGCAACTGCCTTTGCCAAATGCCAAGTGATCTAATTTAATGGAGTACTTAGGCCTTTAGAGGTTTTTCAGTCTGCCTGTGTCTGAGAGAAAGAGATGTTTGGAACAGAAAGAACCTGGTTTTAATCCTTAGTGCAAAAATAACGCCCATGTATTTGACTGTTAGGTAGGTGTGAATCAGTAGATGCAATTACAGAAGAATTACACAGTTACATAATGACATAGTTGGGTTAGCAATAGTGGTGCAATGGATAAAAAAATTCACGGTTCGGATCGGATCATGGTATTAAGTCACGGATCAGATCACTTTTTGGATCAGCAAAGAAAAAAAAGACAAGACAAATGAAACTTTCCATTTATTTAAGTATTTTTGCCCATTAGAAACATTCAACTCAAGACAATATATGGCATAATTACAGTAAACCCCCAGTTTTACGCGGATCCGGACTCGTTCGTGACTTT
>JBBPDC010000135.1:12570852-12599429 GCA_037974485.1 Hemigrammopetersius urotaenia
AAGCCAAAATGCTCCCACACATGTGATTTAAATTATCCTGGAGGGTTCTCGAGCCCCTCCACTCCTCCACCTCCGCTACCGCTGGCCATGACTATCGCTTAACAGACTGACTACGCGCACCATTCAGCGGAACTTTTATTTTTCTTTCGGATCTTCGGACCACATGCGTGCCGAACCGTGGAGAGGGATCGGTTCGGATCCCGGATCAACAGTGATCTGTTGCACCACTAGTAAGCAATTACCTACACATTCACATTCTGTTTGTCTGGCTGTCCTAAAATGTTCCTGTTTTCATGTCAAAAAGTGACAAATACGGCAAATTGTAAAGGATGTTTTTGTTCTTCTTTCCTGAACCAAGACTGTACATCAAGTACTAGGCCTGAGTGCCCAGAGTCCAGTACAGTCTGGTGATTTCTTACACATACCTGGTTTAACTCATCTGCTAATTGTTTGTTTGGTTTATTGAATGTTTGAGTGGACACCAGCCCTCCAAGACCGAATGAGCCCTAATGTGCTCGCAACTATAACCATTTTAAAGCTTAAATCGAAGTGAGGTGTGGGTTGAAAAGTTTGTATCCGCAGTTTTATCCGAATTCTCTGCTTATATTAGTGTGCTTTTTCAAAGTAATAATTTCCAGTCCTTCTTTTGAACTGCAAGGTTCACCCATCTGTCCTTTATTTTCCACTTCTCTACTGTTAGCAGGTGCCCCTGTTTTCATATCAGTGACATCAAGCTCATTATTTCTTTGTAAATGAAGAGGCGGGGCCTTAGCACTCCTCAACGGCTCAGTGGCTTTGACCATTCATCTCTGAATGGCCAAACTGCAAGATATTGCTTTGCAGAAACGCTGAACTTGATTTGGGTATGCATTTTTAAAAAGCGTAAAGAAATGAATGCTTCTGCCATCCAGCAAGGAGATATCTGAGACATGAATGGGGGGAAAAAAGAAAGGAAAAAAGCGACGTTAAGAACACTTCGTTGTACTGTCTTTCTGCCCAGCTTGTCTGTAGCGACTGCCAACTTTAGACGGAGAGCCGAAGTGGGCCCGAGTCCGAAAACAACCGCTTTAAATCTTAAACCGAGGAGCTCACAAGCAGCCAAGTCATCAGACCCACAACGACAACATGGCTTCCTGATGCCGAGACGGAGCCAGTGCTTTGGCCAAACCTCCATTTTGCTGCATCGCTCAGTGTGTTCGATAACAGATCATGGGAGCAATCTGTAACAGATCATGGGAGCAATCTGTAATCCTGTGGATGGGTCAGTTGCAGTTGTGCAGTGCTTTGTTTGATTGATTGATTTCGATTTATTTATTTATTTATTTATATATATCTTTTCCCATTGAAAAGTGGCTTTTTTATATGGAGTGGATTTATTTTACGTTACTCAGTTTTAAACAGTAGCTCCTTTTTGAAGGATATATTGGAGTGTATTAATTACGTGACAGACTAGTAGTGCTTTTTTTTTTTTAGTCTTATTCATCTTTATTTTTCTTTCCAGCACTCTTTTCTCTACAGGCTTAGATGACGAGGCAGAGGACATGATGAAAATGAAATGAAACGAATATGAAAGGACTACTCTCCAGCGCCTGGTATTTATTTCTGAATGCCATGTTTGCTATTCATTTTACAGGTCCATATTCATTTTACAGGTCCAGTGAAGATGTATGCTGTGTTTGCACCTTGGGATGAGGTAGTAGGTTGTGTAGTTTTAGGGTCACACCCACACTGGGAGATAACTATACAGCCTACTGTCTTTCTCAAGGTGGCTGAGAGCGTCTTCGTCTGCCCTTCAGTGGAAAAGGAAACATGAACAACATCTGAATATGGGGCATAAAAGTAGTCAAGGGTGGGCTGTATGGTATTATGATGAATTATCATAACATGCTATATCATGGGTATCGTTATTATTTTAAGAGATTGAACTTCATGGTTGTAATATTAATGGTTGTAAACTGTGTATTGTAACTGTGTAAATTACATAGTAAGCAGTAACTGATTTGATGTCTACGATATGCTTTTTTTTAAAAATCCATTTTTATAGTTATTGAATTTTTAGTTTTAGTTCAAATTTAGTTGTAGCCTTTTTTGAAGTACCAGGTGCATGTTGTCCAACTTGCTCATAGTTTATTATACTGTTATTATCCCAATTATTTTTCACAAAAGTTAATGCTAAAGCAATTCCTTGTTGGTTACGAGATCAATATGCTTTCACAGTGTGAGGTAGTAGATTGTATAGTTGTGGGGTAGTGATTTTATCCTGTGTAGAAGATAACTATACAATCTATTGCCTTCCCTGAGGGGGTAAGATTCGTGTTTAGTGCACTATTCTTTTAAACAATTATGCAGAACTGTGTTTTATGTAACTACCAAACTGTACTGTGGATATTCAGGAAAATATTAAGGGCTTGTCTGTATTTGTGATAATAATAAATGTAAAAATCAACAATGAATGTGCATTACACTGTTTAAATGTAACAATATTTTAGATCAAAGGATGCCACCTTTAGATTTTTGGATGTCACTTTTCATTGTAATTTTTTGTAAGTAGTACCAGTTGTAATTGTATTGTGGAAATTCTTCCTGCTTCCTTCTTAAATGCCAGCCTTCGGCCTGGAGAGGGCGCTCTTTCATAGCATATCATGGTGCAGAACACAATTTGATGTACCCCCGAGCCAATTTCAAGTTCGTAAATGTGTGTTTATAAAATAAGTTAGCCAGTTAATGTCAGTGTTGTTTGGCAGTGTGGCCAGTATAAAACTACTTAAAGAATAAATGACCAAACTAAAAGATACCACACTTCATTAGGTTGCTTTGTTAGGTTGCTGTTGTTTAGTAGAAGAAAATGAGTGCTTTGCTGTTTAGATTATTTAATAAAGTGTTTTATGTTTACCTGTTTGTAAGCCATTATCTTTTGTCTTTTGCTTTATATTTACCCACAGATTGCCTCTATGTGTTCCTCTATGGCCATTACTGTAAATACATGTGCAACATGAAATAAAAAAATTACAAACCGATGTTTTAATTCTTTGAATTTGTTTTGTGAAGTTTGAGATGTTTAAAAGAATATTCAATCATTAAATTAACTATTCAACCAATCAGTAAACCGATGGGATGTCCATGCTTTCAGACAATAAACTGACTTTCTTCTGAATGTTTTCATGTCATTGGGTTGTGTAATGGTAATCAATTTAAGCCTTGCTGCACATACTTTATTTTTTGATTTCATATCCTGGAACCATATTTTGATTTCATATGTATATATTTAGAGCGAGTAATCACGGTATTTGTTGGCAAGAAATACTTGTCCAATAAAACATTGTTTAGGAAAACGTTGTTTAGTACAATGTTAACAATTCACCTGCACTGCTATTATTTTTTTCCAGATTTTTCATTTCTTCACTATATTGTCCTCTGAAGATGTTCACCTTGTTTTAAACTCAACTAAATATACATTCCATTTCAGGTGAACTTGATCAAGTCTGTTGCACTTAAACCTGACTCTAACCTAACACCAACATCCAAATCTGATCATATCGAATATCAAAGCCACCAGCAAGTAAGTTTGGGCAATATGACAATGTTATGATAAATTACATCCCTGTGTTTTATCCAGAGCTTAAAGAACATGTTTCATCACAGCAAAATGAATATTGTTTTACTGGAGGGCACTGTATTGGTGCTGGTGGTAGATACAAAAAGTGGCACTTTGTATTCCAACCTATCGAACCTAATATGCTATGCCTCATCTTGCTGTAGAAGTGGTTACACTTTCCACGTGAACAAAATGCCATTCTATGTGTTGCCAGAAGTAAACTGAATGACACCTTTCATATCCAGTAGATTATTTTGGTTTATGTGTGTTTACACCCCTACAGAAATCTTGGCATATGCAAGATAATTCTATCAGAAACGTGTTTGTGTATTTAATCAACGCAGACACATTGCATTGCGTTGCTTTTTTCAGCATACAGACAATTCATAGATAAAATATTGGAAATCATGATCAATGGCACACAAGCCATTGAGAACGATGAGCTATTAGGAGGGGTGGAGAGAAGGGGGGGGGGGGTTGTTGGGGGCTGGTTAGAAGGGAAGAATCAAGAAGTCTTAACTTTCTTCTCTCATGGGAGGAGCAAAGGGGTGCAGTGGAAGAGATAAAAAGCTGGTAAAGCCAGCCAAAGCTCCAGGCTCTAGGATTCACACTCCACTGGGCTATAGATTACTGCACTAGAACTCCACTGAATTAATATAACAACAGGCTGCAAAGCAACTCAACCTGTCTGCAGGTTCTTAACTCCTAACAGGCTGCTTCTCAGTCTTATGTAGGCTGGATGTTCCCCTAACAGACAGTGGCAGGTAGTGTTACACGGAAGCAGGCTGTACCTGCTCTTCCAGCACTGGAGGGGGAAAACAGCAGTTTTTAGTGGCAGATCTGCCTGGTGGTGGGCTTTCAGTCTTTACAGACCCCTTTTTTTCCTTGGATAATTGAACACCTTTGGAGAAAGACTGCTCTTCCATCTGAACACGCCCTGACACATCAGATATGGGGAACAGGGGAGACATGACTCGGTGCGTCTGGCTGAAGTGATCCACATGCTGGAGGCTTCTTCTAAAGGACATTCGAGGCTCACAAAACACCAATCTAACATCTAAAAATGAGCAGGAAAACACGACGCTGGATCTTCCACATCTTCCTCTGCCTGGGGATTATTTATCTGAAAATTGGGTGAGTCAGTCAGGTCTGTTCACCTGCTGCTAACTTTTAACTTTTAAGTTATTTAAGCTGAAGAAAACAATTTTGTGGGAAAAATATATATTGAATGCGTTAGGCATTTAAGCAAGGGTGCAGTTGCTCCAATTCGTGTTAAAAGTGCTGCTGAATGTGATAAATTAGTAATTACATGTGGTCGGTTTTCAGGCTTTTGATTTTCCTGTCTCGATTTTGCATTACTTTGAATTTGGGACCTAAGCCGTCTGCTGGTGCCGCATTAACTTGCCCTTTTAAGTGAATAAAACACCTTCAAGTACAAGTAAAATACATTCTCTGATGCTTTAGTAAGTCTTTAGAAGTGCTCCACTGTGTGATCAAACTGATCAGGTTTAGTGGGCATCAGAGCATCATGCGTGTACTACTGGACCAGATCCACCAACCACAGTTCATAAGTTACATCCCTCTTCATTTTTATAATTGCAGGGGTTTTTCGTCTGTGGTGGCCCTGGGAGCGAGCATTATCTGCAATAAAATCCCTGGTCTGGCCCCTCGACAGAGGACTATCTGCCAGAGCAGACCCGATGCCATCATAGTGATCGGAGAAGGAGCTCAGATGGGCATCAACGAGTGCCAGTTTCAATTCCGAAACGGCCGCTGGAACTGCTCCGCACTCGGGGAGAGAACTGTCTTTGGAAAAGAGCTGAAAGTGGGTATGTTACAGTATTTAAAAGTATTATTACTATTCACTGTTCTCTCTGAATTGCTGCTGCTTGATTTCTATTTTAGTGATCATTTGTTACGAGCCTCAGATTTTACTTGGATCTCACTTTAATGAAATAGAAGTTAAAGTAGCTTCCAGAAAGGAGATAAATACGAAAGTGTACGTTCCGAAAACTCTTTAAAAAGGCTCCTGCAGAGGACCGTCCTAGTAAAATTCTAAATTTCTAGACGTTTGAGCAACAGCAAAGCAGTCCAGTCTAATCACATAACAGAATGAAATTCAGTTAAATTGAGCAGTGACTCCTTGGAAATGTGTAAATGAAGAAAAATGCTTTGGTCACAAGTAGACCTGAGCAGAAGTGTTATCCATCACATTATTGTGTCTTTAGAAACACTCTGAAAAGGTTTAGTGTATATGTATATGTATAAAGAAATCAAATACAATTCAAATAAAAATAGCTTTCCAGCTTTCCACTTATTATTAATCTACTTTCTTCTTCTGTTATCCAAACTTTTGTAGTATTTCTAACTCATAAGGCATTTCAGCATTAAAACAGGCATGATCATTTTCAGTTTTCTGGCTCATGTTATTCTTCAGGTTTTCATTGGTTCCTGTGTCTAATGGGAAACTATTTACTAAAACATTCATAACTGTTAGTGTACTCACAACACTTTGGTCTCTGGCACGCCACTGTAATGTCACATCAAGTTTACTTCCCCCTGCTTTCACTGAGCAAGTATCAACGCGGCTGGATTTATGGCCTCTCTCGCAGCCAGGTCCTCTGAAAAGAAGTCTCTTTCTAGTCATTCTGTCTTATCTGTAGATTTTAATGATTTGGCAGCTAGGCTTTTCACTTTACCACGGGTATAAATTACACACAGAATAAATGAGGGGGGGGACAAAATAGTACGGAATTGTAAGGAAATTGAAGTACATGTCACTGCTGGATAAACAAAACAAAATTAACTAAGAGAAAGTTTTTTTGAGGTTGTTCTTTCTTTTCCTTGGGGTAACACAATCTATTTTCCCCAGGCAAACTTAGGCCTATTTAGTGCCATTGAGCCTGCGACACTTTGATGAATGGTTATGTGAAGGACTTTGCTTTAGTTTCAGTGCTCTGCTTGGTGGGAAAGAGTGGAATTATTGGGCCGTCTGTCTGTTGAAGATGACTGCAGGGAATATCAATGCTCGAATGACTCGAATTTCCCCTCGGAAACGAACCCCGCGGATCATATTTAACATCATTTCTCCTGTTTCCCCTTGGCCTGTGTTCGAGCGGGACTGAGACAGCGGAGGGATTGTGCGGTTGAGATTCAAAGGGGAAAAGCTTAGATCTGTAGAGACTTGTATCCATCGCTGAAGGTGTAGCTGAATTTTATCCCTCTCTGCATCAAAGACAAATGCCTCGTGAAAAAGAAAAGAGCAAAAAAAAAAGAAAAAAGAAAAGAAAAAGCAAAGGTTTTGCTGCAAGCACTTGCATTGCCTAAGAATGTCCCTCTTTTTCTTTCTTGTTCTTGAGCTGCATGTTTAACCCCTTCAAATCTAGGCTTATTATTAAAGTAATCTTAAGATTCAATCTTAAAATCTAAACAGCATGGCAACATTAACACAATCTTCTTTTTGATCATATGGTGCAGCCCTAAGAGTAGCTACTATATTTTATATGGTTATGAGAGTGGGAGTTTAAGGGTTGAAGCGCCTCAACTGATGTGATCATTGATGATATCGTTACAGCTGCTTTTGGAGTTCCATTGTAACCCCTCTTCATCCCTGCACCATGCAGCTGACAGTGACACACTGTGACAGACCTTTGTGTCCATCCCTTTAGCTGCCATTGTGGTCCAGCCCCCTCAACGAGTGTTTGCCCAGGCCGCCGTTGTCTGTGGTTAGAATAGTCAGGATAAAAGAGAGCGGGCAAGCGTTCTAACAGGATTGGTTTCAGTGGCCAGCCGTGCAGCCGTGCACACAGTAGCCTAGCGAAGCCCTGGGAGATGAAAAGCAGCGGCTAATCCTCGCAGCGCAGTTCAGAAGGAGGTGAAGTAATGCTCGCTCATACTTAGGGCCTGGTACCATACGCTCTGGTCTTGGCATCATCGCTGAGGATTCCTCCTTGTTGTGCTACTGAAAGAGGAACCACACGTTATTCCGCTGTTGTGTCTAAACTTTGTAGCAGCTCTTTTCTTTTGTTCCTTGAAATTTTGCAATCTACAGCTGTCCTTCACATTTTTGTAAATACATTTTTTGGACCAACAACAATGTCCCAGAATGACATCTTACTATAATAACATGCATTTGAAATAAAGGATGATTTTTCTTCTCCCAAAGAGTTCCTGTTTGGAAATCCTTGGCGCTGTGTACATATAAAAACCTGTGGCCATTTGTACAAAACATCTCAAGTATTTATCTCAAGTTAAATGCTTAAGGATAAACGAGAAGCTATACGTTTAAATAAAAAAACTTGTGCGACTGTCAAATATGCACATTCTAACAGTCTAAAAACCTATAATAAAGTGTATGAAGCTGTTTTTGTGCAAGTTTTCACTAACCCTCAGCCGATCTGAATGTTCATGTTGGTCAGATGTACAAAGTGTAAAAGATATAATTCATATTTTATTTTGCATTTTTTCAAGCTGAAGCCTCACTCTTTCCTCCCCCTCATTCTTTTTCTCTCACTTACGTACCCTCCGGCATGCTCAAAAAATAGTTTTCCTCCACCAGCATTGTCTCAAGTCCAGACAAGCACATTGTGTGAGGTTTATAAATTAACCTCTTGCATTTACAGTTTTTGGCAATGGGACACCTCAAGCAGAATCGGTCTGAGCCACTGATTCAGATTCTGGAAAAGTGACAAACGTAATGTCATAACACACATGTTTTATGGTGTTCTTATCAGATGTGTTTGTGTTCACAATATCTTGATTTAAGTAAACACAGTCCAAGTTATTACTTAATAACAAAGAGTCCTCTCTGCCGTGTCCTCATGACAAGACTTTTGCCTTTTGGTGAAATGTTTGGTCCCTACTAACCTTTCCATCGAATCCATCCTTTTCTCTCCCTGCATTAAGCCCAAGCAGCTCATAAAAATCTCCATATAATTGATGCCCCAAACTGGCCTTTCTTAAATTGCGTGGGCACTGCTCCAAGATGTTTATCAGCCTCAGGTCAACACATACCAATGTGTTAGTGAAGAGGCCCTGAGAAAACTCGGAGAGAGCTGTGTGAAGTTGCACTGCACTTGTTGATAGCTTATCCCTGTTTTACCCAATGCCGTGTCAGTGATACACAATTTCTTTTTCCTCTCTTTTAAAACTGCACTAAGGGAAGTTGATGCATGTGAACATCCACGTTGGTCACAGTTAATGGACCAGAATTTCGACTTTTTGCGTGAATACTTTTCTTTTTTCTGTCACAATGTAAAAGAAGCCTCATGCTGCCCTTATTGTTGGATGGACCCAAGGTGGCCATGCGCAAACATTCATTGCCTAATTCATAGTGTTCAGCCTGGACTCTTTATTAGAGTATAGACATACACAACAACCAACCAGAGTTTATGTTGTTCACATATATTAGTATTAATGGTACCATAAGAAAAACATGACATTGAACAAATGTCATGTAAAAACGAATTGCAACTGTTTTTGGTGCATAAAGGCATACAAATGCCTTAAATAGACCTCAGAGAAAAAAGTTAAAATGCAAGATGAATGTGGGAAACATTATAGCTTTAAGAGAGTAAGAGCCTTATTTGAATGTAATGGCCTTTAAACAGTCCCTGATTATGGAGTTGACATCAGAGAAGGTTACTTCACCATAACATACCAAACATCTTTAGGATTGTCTGTTCTTTGTGAGATTGATGGTATACAAGTCAAAACAGCCAGTTTTCTTAAATCACTGCAATTCTTTCTTAGTTTGAGGTGTGTAAATGATTCCTAGGAGAGTCAATATGTGATGATTCATTAATCCAGACGATGAGCTGTATACTTCCGTGATGGCTCATGTAACGCAGGACTGATCAATAGATCTTAAACTCATGACAGCTTTCTCTTTGCTAAGGAGTTTCCCAAGAATGTTGGGCTTGCGTACACTTTAAACTGGATCTGTCTGTTCAGGCTACGGCCGCTTCTTCTACATACACAGCACAGGTATCTGAGCACATGAAAACCACAGATTTTTATTTAAATATGTCAACTTTTTCGCACATGCACAGGGAAATGGTGAAATTCTTAGTCCCATTTACAGAAAAGAGTACAAAACAAACATATAAGTGCCCATAATGGGTGGTTGGCCTAGTCCAGCGGCCCCCAACCTTTTTTGTGCCACAAACCAGATACAGTACACCCGAAAAGTGTGGTTTTTTTTACACTTTTTTGCAAGCTTGTGGGCTAAATTTTTGATGTCTCATGTGATCGATTTCAAAATAAAAGATCCTTCAGACTAATCAATCAAATATTTTTATTCTGTCTTTCTGTGCGGCCCGGTATCAAATGACTTATGGACCGATACCGGTCCACGGCCTGTTGGTCCTCTAGTCTAGTCAACATTCAGTATTTATATGTTTCTATACTAGATAACATCAGATTGTTTAAATAGCTCTATAATTCTACTAATAAGAAGTTGTTTGCTAAACTGTTGGAACTACTTTTTTGGTACAAGAAATTGCCATTTCATTTGGCACTATGACTGTTGGAGAAACTATTGTAGAAAAAGCAACAGGATATTAAATTTTGTGTACTATGGTCAATAATATCACAGCTGGGGTGTCCTGCTGTGATCAAATCACAGGTGAGATTTCGGTCATGATAACACGCCACCTTGAGTATTCTATCCCTAGTAGCCTTAAGAGAACATGAGGACGTTAACGAACAAGAGAACTTTGAAATTCAGTCTCATTTGAAAGGTTAGCTCATAGAAGGAAGCCTTCTTGATTTTCAAAATGACTTTTGAAACAATCAAGCAGGGTAAACGTTTGAAGGAAGAGCCTATAACTTATGACTTACAGACACCTTACAGGAATAGTCTGAAAAAGGCCTTTCTTTAGTTTCTTTAAAGGCCATAATCTTTGCCCTGAAATCTTGTTTTTTCCCATCTGATTGAGTCATACCCCAGTGCCCTGTTTAACAATTTAAGGGAAAAGCAACTGCAGCCAAGTGGAAACAACTAATTACAGTACATTGTATGGTTAGCATAAATATTTGAATCATGTTTCTTCAAATATTCCAACCTTTGCACCAATGGATCTTTCCCCTCTCATCTACATCTACCTGAGTGAATCATGCTCTTAACCTGGAAGTGCCCTACTTAACAGGGGCAATCAATTATGTGAGTCTTTGTGGCCAGGGGCTGTTCTGCATGCCTGGGGGACTCACCTCCGCTCGGGTGGATCCTGTCTTCTGACGGAAGCTGGGACAGTGGCCAGAATCAAGTCTAAACATACCACGTGCCCCCTATCTCTACCACTCTATTGTCTGTTAAATAAACCCTCGTCCATTGTACTTGTTGAAGAGATGGGCCATTCCATTCCTTCCTTTGCTGGAATTGGTCGTGTGAGCACAATCGGAGGGTTATTTGTCTTAATGTTTCCTCCCCTTGACAAGCGAAGGACGATTATTTCGTGTCGAATAAAGACAAGGATTGTCGGTGTCAATGCCATTCGTTATCGTCCTATTGTTAGCATGTGCTCACAGTATTATCTCCACTTCTGTCTTCTCTATATTAGACTATTTTCAGTGGGTCTCGCTGTCCAGAGCATCCCACCCCATTTAACAAGGGCCACAGCATTCATCAGTGCAAAAAAAACGCATGATAAATGGATTCCTCTTGGCACAGATCAGGAGTTTTTGTTATTGCTGTTGAGCATCAAGCTATGTCAGGTATGTACTTGAGCTTGATATAGCCGCAGAACAGTGGATCCCTGATTGCACATATTCATGTTCCTAGTGTGCTGTGCACTGTATCGTATTTTTTGCAAAATGAGTTTGTGAGTCACTGTGAATGCAATTTGAACTTAGAACCTTGCCATTATCTACTACAACAAAGTAGTTGGAAATATTTGAACAAAAATTAGCGTCCGTACACATTTAATCCAATATATGTTGTAGTGCGACATCTTATCACAGCATCAACACAATATCAACTTTATCAGACATTAAAGCAGGTACAGGGGAAGGTGTTTTCAGTTGGGGGTGTGGAGGTTTTTAGCAGAGAGACAACTATACAGTATAGGGGGTCCTTGGGTTACGACAGTCTTGGCATACAGTGTTTCAAGTTTACGATGCTCACTCCCATAAAACTTACAAAAATATTAAATGTGAGTTTTAGTATACGCCATTAGGGTCGCACTTACGGACTACGTGGGCGAATATGCAGTATACAGAGTGTGTATGAGTGAGAGAGCTGGTGTTCCCCAGTACGCTTACCTACGTCAGTTGGACTGTTAAAGTGTTTTTGCCCTCTTTTTTTTTTATACATTTTTTTATGTTACTACAATACAGTATATTTATGTCCTTTTCCTTTTTCTGTGGCTTAGTTGTGTTTTTATGGTCTAGATTGTGATTTTACAAAGGTGTTATGATAGGTAAGTGACTTAGGCTAGGGTGCACCATTGTACTTTTAAGTGGTTTTAACCACTTTTAAGTGGTTTTTGGTTTAAAGTGTCTACAAACCAATAAACATAAATGTTAATTTCCTCTGGCTTGCAGGGAGTAAAGAGGCTGCTTTCACCTACGCCATCATCTCCGCCGGGGTCGCCCATGCCATCACGGCCGCCTGCACCCAGGGCACGCTGAGTGGCTGCGGCTGCGATAAGGAGAAACAGGGTTTCTATAACCAGGATGAAGGCTGGAAGTGGGGCGGTTGCTCCGCCGACATCCGCTACGGTCTCAGCTTCTCCAAGGTGTTTGTGGACGCCCGAGAGATCAAGCAGAACGCCAGGACTCTCATGAACCTCCACAACAATGAAGTGGGAAGAAAGGTACGCATATCAGGGCACGGCCTTCAAACCCAGACTTTCTGAAACATTAATTGCCTCAGTACACAGAATAGAGCATACAATGTAAAACTTCCAGCTCAAACCGCTTTGTCAGCTGTTTTCACTTATTTTTTGTGTTGCATACACCCAAGCCTTATAGTTTAACAAGCAAAGTGTAAGTAGGTATGACTCAAAATATGGAGTTGTGCCAACTTCATATTTAAATACCACCCCTCTCTCTATATATACATTATATTGATATATTGAAATCACCAGTTCTATATGCTGATATGCACACACTACTCTGGGAATAGATTGTAAGGGGACAAAGACTATTAATATAAAAGCATCACACAGCGATGTAGATGTGAATTGTTCTTCTCTCACAATACAGGATTTTCCATTAGAACGGAGCACATTAATATATATATCACTCCTAACAGTACAGTAACAGATTCCACAATACGAGTTAAGTGCTCTGCCTTTAAAAAGACTTCAGGTCTTCTGACTTCCATGTACAATTTATGTTAATAATAAGAGCTCATGTTGTTGACATTTAATTGCTGCTATGAATACATTTAACAACTATTTGCAAATAATTAAGTAATCTTAGCAATAAAGAATGTATAAAAGATGTCGGGGCTTTACTAGTAATTTATAGTTTATACATATATATATATATTAGTGCTGGGCCGTTATCGGCATTAACTTGCTGCGTTAATGTGAGACTCTTATCGCGCGATAAAAAAAAAATTGCCGTTAATCTATTCACAAAGTTGGGTTGGGAGCTGGGTCTATACTACGCAAGCTATGATGACTTTCACCTTGATATTTTAGCGCGGATTTACTCTTTCTCTGTGTCTGCTTGTCTCTCTCTCGTTTGTGACTTTTCCGGATCGCGTCCGTTTTAAACCTGTCTCGCTCTCTCTGTTTCTCTCTCTCTCTCTGTGTCTCTCTCTCTCTCTCTCTCTCTCTCGTTTGTGACTTTTCCGGAGCGTGCGGATCATCTCTCTCTCTCTCTCTGTCTCTGTATCTCTCTCTCTCTCTCTCTCTCTCTCTCTTTTACTCTCTCTCTCACTCTCCCTAACTTTTTCTGTCTGTCTCTCTTTCTGTCTCTACATATATATATATATATATATGTATATAATCTGAACACTGGAACACTGTTTGTCTAACGTAGTTTATCTATTTTTTGTGTAGCACTATAGTTATCTCAAAGCAGCTTTACAGAGTCCAACAGGAACCCATTGTAATGATTCTGCCTTTCCTAATTACATCGAGAGATGTCTTATGTCATATTCACCTTATCTTTGGAGTGTGCTTCTTTGACAGAATCTTTTTAGTGGGACATTCAATGTGATGGCTTAACAATGGTGGAAAGTAGCGATATGTGCAACCTTGGTGTTGTGATTTATATTCCCAGCACGGCTGTGCTGATAAAGTGGCGGCAGTGCGATTTAAAAAGGGCCTCTGTAATGAAATAACAGTGAAGGCTTTTAGGCTTTCAGATGTGCTTCAATCTGAGTAATCACTAAATCTCCTCACTCCTGTTCCAAGAGATAGCAAAACGTCTAATGCTTCTTGCCCTGGTTCTTCCGGAGGTATTTACTAGGCTTCCCGTACTGAGAGATGTCCCTGGATGTTACAAAAGGAGGTGTTTTAGGTTAATTCTCTTGAAATTCTCGGAGACCTTCAGCTGCCTTTTGCATTTCTGTTTATTGGGAGCAGTTTGTTGGCATTTGGGTGGCTTGGCTGATTCCAAAGTTCAAAGTAAGTCGACGCTACTTGCTGATTGGACTAATTTGACTTATGCCTCGGCTTTGAAACGTAGCTATTCTGACAATCAGTTGTCACTTAAGTTGGAGACTGTCACTTAAGTTGGATTGTGTTTCAGCACTCTGGACAGATCTTGGATCAGAATGGGATCATAACCCTATAGCACTGACAAAGGCAAATGCATAAAAACAGTAGAGCTGATATCTCACCACCTTGAGTGCATTGTTGTGATTATAGCAGTTTTAGTACTGATAATATTGCTTATTGATCGCTTATTTTTATTAATTATTATTATTTATTTATTCTTATATTTCTTCTTCTTCTTCTTTATTATTATTATTATTATTATCATTATTATTACAAAATTTTATTAATAAGAAAGTTTTTTTTACATCTCTTAAAGAAACACTGTTCCATTAAACAGCCTATATGCTACACTTTATGGACAAGTGTATTGTGACACACCTGTTTTTCAGGGTTTGGGCCCCTTACTTCTAGTGAAGGGCAATCTTAATGCCTCAGTACACCAAGACATTTTGGACGTCATGTTTCCAACTTTGTTTTTGGGGAAGAACCTTTTCAATTCCATAATGACTGTGCCCCAGTGCATCAACAAGCTCCATAAAGACGTGGTTGGATGAGTTCAAACTTGACTGGCCCGCACAGAGCCCTGACCAGATTGTGAGCCAGGGGTTGTTGTCCAGCATCAGTGCCTAAACTCATAAATGCTCTACAGAATGAATGGGCGCAAAATTCCCACAGAAACTCCAAAATCTTGTGGAAAACTTTCCTAGAAGAGTGGAAGCTATTCTAGCTGCAAAGGGGGACCAGCTCCATATTAAAGTCTATGTATTTTAATGCAATGTCTATGTATTTAAATGCAACATACAGATACTTTTGTCCATATGGTGTATATTCTGTTAAGTTACAGGTGAACAAAGTGGTGAACTATGGTTAGGCAATATTGGTACTCACAAAATGCCCCTCAGCCAATCACGCTGCAGGGCTGGAGCTAACTGTGGTCTCTGTTTGACTGTTTACCGTCTTAACTTTGACAGAGAGATCTTTGTTTTGAGAGTCAAATGGCAGTTAATCCAAAAATGAACATGACAGAATATGATTTAAGTATGGTTTTTATTCGTCACCGTGGTGGTATCTCCCCATTGTAGTCTCATACCTCATGCAGGTTGTCATAAGGATTGTCTCAGGCGCACGGATTTGACTTCAGTGTGCGGTTTTGAATGTGTTGTTTATCAGGAATCAGCGGCATGACCACACTAAGCCTGATATGCATCCCAGATCTAGCAGACAATTGTCAATGAGACTCCACAAAGTCTGAGAAGCCGAGAGGGAGGACGGAATAATAATTAAAACGCTAGGTGAGGCTTCTCCCACCCACAGAGGGGAAAAGCAGCATCATTACGTCGCAGAGAAAGAGAAAGGGAGCATTTGCCAACCACACCAAAGCTAATTCGGAGTAGAACAGGCTATTCACTGATGCAAATCATTAACAGATTCTTCCATATCTAAACAGCTTCTCTTTCACTACTGCGATTAAAATGCACATTTTCTCTGTTTTGGTTTTCACATGCTTAATAAGCTGCGGGCAATTGATAACTTCTACACCACCCACACCTGTAAAAGCTTTCTTTTGTTGCTGTTTTCTTGCATGCTTGATTGCCTATAGATATAGTCGAAAATGCTCTAAAATGTGCGCAACTGAGGAAAAGTACCTTGATATTCCTTTTAATAAAGCCTCCTCACTAGGGATGCTTGATATGGACAAAATTCCTTTAACATTGCTGCATGTTGCAATAACTTACGCCATACACTGACTAGTCACTTTATAAGGTACTTAGGGGTCAAGACCCCCAGAGGACCACCAGTGAAGCAGCACTTGGGTGATGGATCATTCTCAGCACAGAGAGTAAGCAGACACAATTTTTAAAAACTCCAACAGTGATCCACTTTGTGCAGCACGCACATACAATACAATGTGAGTGAATGCCGAGAATGATCCACCACCTAAATAATACTTACTGGTGGTCCTGTGGGGGTCCTGACCACTGATGAACAAGGTAAAGGTGGATAGTATTTTATCTGTATTTGTAATCTACAAAGTGAAACTAGATGTTAAGTAGAGCTGATAAAATGTTCAATACAGGTTACGTAAATGTAATGCATTAAAAGTACACTGTCAACTTTAAATGCTGCTTTAAAAACATAACAAATAATTCATTTTACATATATTATGGTGTTCAGAATCAAGAGTTAGTATTTTTAAGTAGTATTTGTATATGTATTTAGTATTTTTAACCAGTATTTTTGTTACATATGTGTATTGAAATTGTCATTTGTTTGAGTAAAACCTCAGTTTGTTAAAGTATTTTAAGGAAAGTACAGTAAGTACATTCATATCAGCAAAAAATAGTGGGTCTTTGATGTGTTATTTTTTTGACCAAACAATTTATATTTGCTGTATCATGACTGCAACTCATTTGCATATATTATCTTTCTGCGAGATCAGTTTTTCCAAAAGCTAATTTCAGTTATAACCCATTAAAAATGGAGACATTGCATGGCTGCACTCCTTGCCACCCTCACATGATGGGCTCACCTACTCGTGTCTACCTGGCTGGAGTGAAGGGAAGGCTCACAGGCACCTGAAACCTGACTCCTGAGCCTTGTGTGTGTACACTATACACAGGGCGACTGTTGTAGGAGTCGGCGATGATCATTCAGGAGGTGTTTGTTTATATCATACACATCCCTGATTCCACCCCACTGCTTATACAAGAGACAGAGACTCTCGGACAGCCTCCCATAACTCGGCTCGCTGAAACAATTTGTGTCGGATGTTTTGTACACAAATGAAAAGGCTTCCTAAAAGTCGAAGGGGGAACCTGTCGACACGCGGGCTGTTTTCCAGCCCTGCTCCGCAGGCAGGCAGGCAGGCATGAGGCGGATCAGGCTCTGGCACAGCGAGTTTAACAATCCTCGCATTCTTGAATAGGAATGTTTTAAAAAACCTTTGTCTCAACCTGTTTAACTATTCCAGAAATATGCTCCAAAACTACGACTGTAGGCGCAAACGCCACTGGGGAGAAATGTACGCTTCCACCAGTGGTTTCCCGCACTGTCAGGCGGCTTCTGTTTGAGAGCATATCGTTTTACTCGAAGGCTGACATTGTTTTATAGCTTCTTGCAAAAATACAAGAACACACAAACATAACCTTTTCCCTATATGTTTGTTCCTCAGCTTTGGAAATGATGTTTGCATTGAATCACTCTAGGCATCAAGCTGTCACCAGGTAGACTAACTGGATCAACCTATGAATCATCAAAGCGCTTACTCTCATAATTATCTTAGACTAAAATTATATGCCTCAGAATGCAAATCAGGGACTAAGAATCCCTCGGGGGGTAAAGTTGGGATGGAACGACGATGTCCTCTCACAATTTGAGTCACCAAATCTGTCTCAGATTTGGGGCTTTTAAAATTTGAAATGTTTGAAAGCACTTATATAAATATTGCACTTCATATAACACTAAGAGATGGAACTACAAATAAATGAAATAAATCTAAAATTAATTTTAAAAAGACTGTAATCACGTGTTCAACATAATTGATGCAGCTGGTGGCCTAGTGGTTAGGGCATTCGCCCTGTGATCACAAAGTCCGGGTTCGATTCCCAAGAACGCTAGGCACCTCTAAGGTACCCTGAGCAATGTACCGTCCCCACACACTGCTCCCCGGGCGCTGTGTTCCTGCTGCCCCCTGCTTCACTTGGTGAATGGGTTAAATGCAGAGGAAGTGTTTCGTGCTGTGGTGTATTCACGTATGACCGAATTGTCACTTTCACTAATTGTTTTAATAAAATCTGAAACAGCTTTATCATCAAAACTGCAGACCACTCGCTCCATCCCTGCTCAGGGTCTGAAATGATCTCTTGTTTCCTCCTTTCCAGATCCTGGAAAAGAACATGCGCTTGGAGTGCAAGTGTCACGGCGTCTCCGGCTCCTGCACCACCAAGACTTGCTGGACGACCCTGCCCAAGTTCAGGCAGCTTGGCTACATCCTCAAGGAAAAGTACATAAAGGCAGTTCAGGTGGAACCCGTGCGTGCGAGCCGGAACAAAAGACCCACCTTTCTGAAGATCAAAAAGCCCTATTCCTACCGCAAGCCTATGGACACCGACTTGGTTTACATCGAGAAATCGCCCAACTATTGTGAGCCGGACCCTATTACTGGCAGCATGGGGACACAGGGCAGAATCTGCAACAAGACAGCCCATCAGGCAAACAGCTGTGATTCGATGTGCTGCGACCGGGGCTACAACACACATCAGTACTCACGAGTTTGGCAGTGCAACTGCAAGTTCCTTTGGTGCTGCTACGTCAAATGCAACACATGCAGCGAGAGGACAGAGGTGTACACCTGCAAATGAGAACAGTTTTGTTGCTCTTGCATACGTATCATGCAAGTGTTAAGTGTAGAGGGTCTGAGAAGGTCAGTGTCATTACATCAACAGGGTGCATTCCCTTTGAGCACTGGGTGATGTAGATCCAAAGCTTTTTGCACAAGGTGAATTCTTGGGTCTTCATTATTGGCCAGGATCTCTTAATATTTGTTGGAGGATGGCCAGAGGAAGTGTGGGCTACGTATCCAGCTTTGCTATGGAGCTTGATCATGATCTTTGGACTTGGACACCTTGCGCATTCTGAGCAACAGAGCGAGAAAGTCCAGGAAAAGATGTCCTGTGGGCCGAGAGAAAGTTGTGAGTGGTGACCTTGGCCTGTACCGCTCTACAGGTCTGTGAGGAAAGCCCTCTCTAAGAGCTGCTTTGTGAACGGACAACCCTGTCAGACGTAATTCCAAACTGGATGTTTTGGACGGTTTGTCTTCCGATGGACGTTACGAAAGCATACTGCATATGAGGGCGACAGTGATATTTAACTTTTTATTTAGAGAAAGAAAGGCTAATATTAATTTATTTAATAATAAAACTACTGATTTTTCTTTCTTTGTGTGAGTTAAGGTCCGTTTTCACCAGTGACTCTATTGTAATTGTGGTAGAAGCAAAAATGTAACCAGGTCTCACACCTGATCCCACACACTTGTTCTTTTTGATTGATATACCGAGTGTAGTTTTTACCGTGAACGGCATGAACAAAACACATAGTGTTGGTGCAGTTGTGCTAACTGTTCTGTGGTGTTTGCACCTTGTTGATAACCACAAAATTCAGCAGTCCCTTTCTGCCTCTACTGTGTTTCGTCTTCCACCCCAGCTCCTAGCTACTATATATATATATATATATATATATATGTATATATGTATAGACAGACACATACACACAGACACTGGAAATTCCTCTTGCCGGCTACCTCTGAAGAAAATGAATTAACTGCTTGCATGCTAAATTGCAGAAAGCGACTAATCCAAACAGTACGCACAGGAAATTGATTTTTGTTCATAATAATAGATCAATTATGTTTCAAGTTATTCCCTGATTACAACAGTGCAAAAAAAATGATGAACAACCCACAGGTAACCTTAATTGCCACATAACCTTCTGCATGCAGGCTCAAGCATAGCTCTGCCTCGGCCTACGCCTGCCCAGCTGGCAGAAAAGCCAAAGCAGCGATTAATTCATTTTGGAACGAGATAGCTTGCAATCAGGAGATGCCTCCATATGCTACTGATATCGAACGCTGAGGTCACTGATACTGTTATTGCTATATAAATATTATACTTTTTTCTTTTTTTTTGCTGCTAGTCGTCTGGTAAATTCTAGGCTACAACTTGGAAACTGTATAATGCCTGTTGTTGAAACTAGTGCTTTTGAACACCATGGGCAAATAATGTGGTATCTTGGACAGGTTGTCCCCCGTGCTGACACACTTAACAGAATATATTTTGCGAGAGATTATTTTTATATGAGTGTTTTATTTATTTGTGCTGTAAAAAAGTCCTGCTCCCCAACTTCTTTTAACTTGCGTAGATAGGCAGAAATGATTAACCTAAGCTAGAAACTGCATGGGGTTGATAATGTTACGGTACCAGCTTGATCTCCTGTTAAATGTTAATGGTATCTCAAGGCTCAACTTGAAACAGATAATGGTTTAGTAATAATCAGTGATAATGGGATCTTTTGTAGTTTTCGCATTTTACTGTAGTTTTTTTTGCTGACAACGGTCTTGTATGTAGGACCAAGAAGGGAAACACTGGTACTAAGAAATAAAATCGGACACTTTTTTTCACCAAAGAACAATTCAATTTTTGAGGTGGTTCATCACTGAAATTTTTGGCTTTGATCCTATTTATGAAAAGGAATTCATGTGATGTTTTGCCAAATTGGTCATTCTGCATGCTTATATTGTCATAACTGATTTAACTGAGTTTTGCATTGTGTTTGAACAGTGTTAATAAAAGTCGCCTCAGCAGTTTGCACAGCTTGTACTTGTTTTTTTTATGGTTACAAGGGTTTTTTTGAAGCCAGAAACACGTCTGTAAAAGAGTCATCACTGCTGTGACAATCCCTCAAATTAGTAAGGTGGTAACAAGTCATCAGCCACAAAACATTTGTTGGCGTTAACTTATGGTTGGCTATCGGCTACTGACAGTTTTTACTGTGCAGATGATTGTGGGGCAGGGAAGGAGCTGAGGAAAGTGCTGGCGTGTTAATGGTAGGGCTGGTATAGAGGCTTTAATTGATGAACAGCAGTATGGAGGGTGTCCTGGCTTTGGGCGGGAGGGTTATAGGGAGGGGGGGCGGGCTAGAGGGGTGATGGATTACTCTGACATCTGCTTCATTCACTCCTCAGAGCCGTCGCCACAACAACGTGGCTGTGGCCCCCAAAAATGCTGCCCAGTCGCCCTGAGAAGCTCTGCTGCCCGTTAGCGAAATGTTAACTATGCAAAATCAAGCTAACTTCTGCTGCTATTTGGTTTGTCCTCCATCCTCCCTCCCCCCTCCGAAGAAGAGAGGGAGGGCGAAACAAAAAGAGAGGGCTTTTCAATTGTGAAGGATGATGTCAAGAGGAATTTCAAACCATGGGTTCGAAAAGATCTTAGCCTTACCCTTGAATAATTGGCACAAAAACGCCGCTTTGCAAATCGGTGGAGGAAAAAAAAAAAAACGCCTCAGTAGGCAACCTCATGAAAAGGCAGCTGGCCAAACAACCTCAGCATCAGTTCTCGGACACCATGAGCTGAATCACAATATCTTGTTTTGAAAAAACCCGCTGGGGGGCTCGCTAGCTTTGGCTCTCGGACCGTTTTCTTGCTTGTCACATTTTGAATGGTGACTCTTTTGGAGGGCTTAATGCTTGTGGCTAGAAGTGTTCGGAAAACAATTATGTGGGCACAGATTTTACATCCAGCCTCATCCTTCTTGTATGGCGTCTATGGTCCCTCCACAATTGGAGGCATTTAGTTAAGAGGCTCCCTGTGGAACAGGCTGTGTTTGTGGCAGTTTCAGCAGATCTTCATCTTCTTTTTGAAGCAGCAGTTCCCAACCCTGATGGTGGTGTGCCCTGCACAGTTTAGTTCTTTCATGGCTTCAACCGCACAAGGCCATGTCCCTCCATGCTCCACCCATAGTTTGGTTCCGTTGTTGGTTCCTAGAGTAGTTGGCTTTAAGTTGGACAAGCTTTACAGATCGTTGGTAAAAATTTTACCAACGATACTTTTACCCCATAAAGTATACATTTGCTCAGTTTTCATGAAAGACTCTAGTTTAAAGTGCAATATTTATTTCCAATTATTTTATAATTGTTAGGGCTGGTCTGAGCAGCCTTTGTTAAAGACTTTGTTTAATACAGAGTTTTTATAGTCAGCTTAGGTGGTGTACTGAAGAAGGGTCAGGTTCATATTCCACTGCTAGTATTAGTCCAAGTTCAGGTCCATTAGGAGGGACATAACTGATAGGCAATTGTAAATCTGGTTCAGAACTGCATCCAAGTTATTTTGTTTAATGCTATTTTTGTATAGATTTATGACCATTTTTGCTGCATAGAAGCAAGCTAAACTGATCAGTCAGCCTGCTGATCAATGAGTAAGTGAAGAGGATTCAGGTGCGGTCCAAAGGGATGACAAAAGGAAAAGGTAAAGCTATAGTCTTACCTTCATGAGCATTTTTGAACCGTCCTCAGAATTCCTGAATTTCTTAGCCAACACATGTGTATCACATAGAAAGTGTGGCTACGCAAGGTTTTTGTGCTAAAATGTTGCAGATTTTTTTGAAAAATGAAATTTATTGTGCGATAAAACTACATGCACATTTGTCAGAAAATGCCCATTTTTTATTCTGAAAACTGCTACAAACCATCAAAACACAGCCCAAACAATGCATTGCTGTACAAATTAAAGCAAAATCTCACCTTGTGTTTTGGACCAAAAATGCAAAAATAGGTAAGGCCGTTTTGGACCGTCCTCAGAGTTCCTGAATTTCTTAGCCAACAGGTGTGAATCACATAGAAAGTGTGGCCACTCAAGGTTTTTGTGTTAAAATATTGCAAATTTTTTGGAAAAATTCAATTTATTATGTGATAAAACCAAAATGCAAATTTTTATTCTGAAAATTGCTACAAACCATCAAAACACATCAAAACACAGCCCAAACAATGCATTGCTGTACAAATTAAAGCAAAATCTCACCTTATGTTTTGGACCAAAAAAAATTGCAAAAATAGGTAAGTCTTACCTTCATGAGCATTTTTGGACCGTCCTCAGAATTTCTGAATTTCTTAGCCAACACGTGTGAATTACATAGAAAGTGTGGCCATGCAAGGTTTTTGTGCTAAAATATTGCAGATTTATTTGAAAAATAAAAAATTGCTACATGCCATCAAAACACAGCCCAAACAATGCATTGCTGTACAAATTAAAGCAAAATCTCACCTTGTGTTTTGGACTAAAATTGCAAAAATAGGTAAGGCTATAGTCTTACCTTCATGAGCATTTTTGGACTGTCCTCAGAATTTCTGAATTTCTCAGCCAACACGTGTGAATCACGTACAAAGTGTATGTTTTCCATCGATTATGGCACATTTAAAAAAAAAAAAGAAATTTATTCTGCGATAAAACTACATGCACATTTGTCAGAAAATGTCAATTTTTTATTCTGAAAATTGCTACAAACCATCAAAACACAGCCCAAACAATGCATTACTGTACAAATTAAAGAAATATCTCACCTTACGTTTTGGACCAAAATTCCAAAAATAGGTAAGTCTTACCTTCATGAGCATTTTTGGACAGTCCTCAGAATTCCTCAATTTCTTAGCCAACACGTGTGAATCACAGAAAGTGTGGCCACACAAGTTTTTTGTTAAGGAAAGAAATACCAATGTACATACAAAGGTTCCAGTAATCGAATGTTTTGGTCAACCTTTTTCATTTCTATCTTTATATGTTATTGCAAAAAATCACACTGTTAGAAGAGCTCTTCTAAGAAACTACAGCAGTCAAGTGCAGTATTAGCGACTGTCAGTAAGTGTTGCTATGGTCAGATAGGAGAAAGTTATGTACCTTGACAAAACTGAGTTTTAGAATGGGATTTTTAACATAGCAGCAGTTGCTATGAAACGCACTAGTAGGTGGAGCTTGAATATGTCAATTAGCTGTTAAATTAAATCAGGTGTGTTAGATCAGGGGAAATGTCAAAATGTCAACATTTTCCTCTCTGTGTGATGTTCCAGTGCACTGTGTGAGTTCATTATGCAGCTGTGGTGTGCATTAGCCTCATATACAGGAGCCTCCAGCCAAGTGCTCTTCCAAGAAAGCAGAAGCTCTAGCTTCTGTTCCACTCCCTCACCCTCTGTTTGGGCTTCTGCCTTTGATTTGGCGTCTGCCAGTGACTGTAAATGCCAAAAGACCGATCACTGAAATGGCAATTAAGGTTCTCCCTGTGTTTTCCCATAAACATTGATCATTTCATTGCCAAGGCATTCGGTGTTCAACGTCAAGGCCTGTCTGGGACGGGACAGCTACGGACACGGGGTTCTCTCTCTCCCTTCCTGACATGAAGCTTTACGGCCTGTTCTGGGCGCACCTGTGCACACCTGGAATCTGACAGGAGCTGCTGATTTATGGCTGCCAGCCTGTCTCTGTCTGCTGGAGGCGTGCCTGGATCGGGCCGCTCCTCTATACTATGCTTTGCGGCCTCGCTCCTCTTACCGAAATGCATCTTCATCAACTTCAAATGGGGCTTTATGCCAACTGAGCTGCATAAAAATGGTCTTTCTGGGGTGAACTCCCTTAAGTGGACTTCAGTGGACCTTATTTTTGAAGCAGAGATTACATTCTTATACACACCTCCCTTGTCTATTCTGCTTCAGAGTTAAACAGCCATCATCATAACAATCACCGGCAGAGAACGAACAGAAGTCACTACGAAACCAAACCCCTTAATTTAACCCCTTAAAATTACCTTCATTTTGACCTTAATTTCCAGCACAGGAAATTAAGGAAAAATAAGGATTAAAATGTGATCTGTTGAAGATCTTTAGAGTCTTTAGAGCTGTACAGTGCTGGATATGACCTGATATGATGTGTACAGTTGATAAGGCTGATAAATCACACCACGTGACTTTAACCAGGTCTGGTGTTCTGACGAAACATGCACCCATCAAAAATGTGTTCCCAGACCCTTCTGAGCATGTGCACAGATTAAAGCTGATTAAGGAGTAAAACTACTGAATTTTCAAATTTGCACCTAAAACAATAGAACCTCTTGAATTAACACCTTAAATTTAAGATTAAGGGGTTTCATACCCATGCCTTAGATCTAATTTTAAGGTCAAATTAAGAGGTCGATTGCACAAATTAACAACAACTTAACTCAAATTAAGGGGGTTGGTGTATTTCAGGGGTAAATTAAGGTAGCACATTTTAAGTGCATTGTCTTTCATAGTTATTTTCTTAGGCAAACGCACTTAATTGCACTCATTTGTTAATTACTAGGATTTAATGGGCATGTTTGAGTAGGGGACACCAGCCTTCCAGAGTAAACCAAAAGAAATAAAATGTGTTCATCCATCAATTCTAAGCCATTTTCCTAGTTTATATGACATGGCTCTGCCCTGGATAAGTTGGTGAGAAGAAAAAAAACAACTTTTTTTCACTGGTCTCATTGTATGTTGTCTGAATTTTTACGGCACAGTTGCCTTATTTTATTCTATTAATCATTAGGTCGTCATTATAATACATTTTATAATCTCACATGTATTTTAGCGATCACATGCAATGCCCAAACAATTTGACATTACTCTTATATGCTCTTCGCTTGTTTCCCCACACTAATCTAGACCAGATAAGCACATATGTACGTAATAAGAATCAACTGTAGATGAATGAAACTGCTCCTTCAGACAGGTTTAGTCACCCTGGTTTAGTCGACAGGTGGGTGCCGCTGCCCGTCTGAGCTTCCATTTTTTCCTCAAGATGGGACATGTTTAATAACCATCATTATTTTCGCTGTCCTATTACGAGACTTAATTAAGTAATACATGGAGCAATACGTTTCTAAGAAATGACATCATGTTGTGAGCACGCACCGAATGTCTAGCAGAGGATGTGGTGTGGAATTTTCAAGGGCATGATGCTAGAGTTGCTTTTTTTTATGTTTCTCAATTATCAGACATAAATCAGACCTTTATAGCTCCTAATTTTTCTCAGAGGGCAAAGGCACACTAAATCTTCCCTGTACAACGGCTGTCTTCTCCCTAATAATATTGTTTGTGTGCCAAGTGCTGGGCAACCTGATAATGACTTAAACATCTTTGACTGAAGTCAGACAGCCAGCCAGACAGCCAGCCAGCCAGCCAGTGATGATAACTTTCTAGCTCTCTGTGTGAAGACTTGTGATTTATAGGTGGAAGATCATTTTGGAGAGTATAGAAAACGACTGTCCATTGGATTTTTTAATGATTTGTTTGATCTGGAGGCAACTTGTAATATAATGTAACTGACAAGCTATTGAAATTGATAGAGCAGCTTATTGTTTTTCATCCAATCCTCAAAAATTCTGCCAAAGATAATGAATAAATGGCACTGTAATAAAATGTCAAGCTTTCATTCATTTTAAATTTAATAACCTGTTTTTTTGTTGCATCTCCATAAACTATCGCTATTTTACACCACTGCACTTCTAGCTCGTCTTGCCTGGTTTTGCCTTGCATTGTTTTGTTCAAAGAGTTTACGTGAGTTTAATGAAACCAGTTAAACTGCTTGTTATATAAAAGTAGGTTCTTTAGATTGAACTGACAAATCATTTTTACAGTGTCAAACACACACCTCTTGGTATTTAGAACACAATACAAAGCATTAGCAGACAATGGACATGAACGCATGGCAATGCATGACATTTATGCTCTATGGCCATCTGGGAAAAACACTTGCCAAAACGTCTTTGGATAGAATGTATCTATTATAACCCGGCTCACATGATCTGGTCTATAAATACTGTATATATAGCTTTACAGTTTGATTGCATGGCTCTGGATGTATCGTCTTTAGAGCTGTACAGCGCTGGATATGACCTGATATGATGTGTACAGTTGATAAGGCTGATAAATCACACCACGTGACATTAACCAGGTCTGGTGTTCTGACGAAACATGCTACCCATCAAAAATGTGCTACCGGGCCCTTCTGCGCATGTGCAGCTCCACAGTCTTGGAATTCAGTGCCACGCTCATAAATCTGTGCTACCTTTGGACACCTGTATGAATTTCAAGGGAGCATCTTTCCACAGAGCAGCATGAATTGATAGTGAGACCCCAAATAAATAAATAAATAGGGCACATTAACGTATTATTATTGTGCTAATGCATTATTTACTTAACACTGACTATTTTATTTCATGTTAATGCATGCTTTTTATCGTTTTATTTTGAAAGTTCATTGCTTTTTTGGGTTCGTGTGTGCACACAGCATACAGCACTCTACTCTTCATGGGGATCAGACATCCCGTTACTTTTGTCCATATCGTAGTCCATATAATAGTTATGGACAACAGTATTGGGATGCCTGACCATTACACCAGCAGAGACTTTCATAGAGATATTCAGTATATACACACACATAGACATATATATGTGTGTGTGTGTGTGTGTGTATGTCAGAAGAATGGGGGTTTGCATCTAAAGACTGCTGAGGTTCCCTTGAGCAAGGTACAGTGCCCACTGTTGGTGGCAGCCCACTGCTTCACTTGGTGAATGGATTAAATGGGTTAAATGCAGGTCACTTTACTTTCCTTTATGTGTGTATTTGTCAGGCATTAAAGCCAGGCCAGAATATGTATATAGGACTTGTTGAAGCACAAAAAGTGGCCCCTAAATCTGTCTTATCGTCTAAGTTCATAACTGATGAATATATTTCACCCTTGTGGCCCTCTATGTTACGCGGAACAGTCTAGGGAGCCATAGTCAAGTGCTAGTGCATATTAACCCATTTTAATTTTCCTGCATGCATTTTACTCCCTAGACCTCCCTAACACACAATATGTTTGAAGTTATGATTTCACCTATTTTGACCTATTTGACCTATTTACACCCACTATGTGGTACATGTGTAGGGAAAGGGTAGGGAACCCCTAGAACCTCTGCGACCACTCACACGGCACAGGGCCCCCTGGTGGAGGGCCATCCATGCACTGAAAAGATCCAAGACCCCAAGGCCCGTCCCTCAGCAGGGCGGATCCTACCGCAGCGACCCAGCTGGTCACCCACCTGACGGGAGTCCGCCCTCCCCACCAAGATCTCATGCAGCACCCCCTGGTCTGACCTCTGATAGTCTTAAGTTGGCCTGACTCTGATAGTTAAAAAACCTTTGACAGGTAGTATAACTAGCACTATGACTATGTGTTATACTAGCGGTAACAATTGTTGCCGTGCTTACATTTACTCTTCTAACGATGAAAAGATGCATGCAGGCATATAATTCTCATTAGATAATAGTAGTAGACCCTTTAGAAAATATGTGTTCAAAATATTTTAGCAATATCTGTTATGGTATTTTACGAACTTCCTCTTGAACAAGTTTGAGGAAGATGTCTCTTTCCAGAGGTGCAGGCTGGATGTAAAGGGGCATGGTCATGTCTCCATTCACCAGTCACATGACATTGATACAATTTAGGGGAGATAACCTCTTTTTATTTTTTTTACATTTACATTTACGGCATTTAGCTGACGCTCTTATCCAGAGCGACGTACATCAGGGCTTAAGAATTCCACGGCTGTTTCTTACCTGAAAAACAGCTTAAATCTGAGTCAACTATTTAACCAAGATACCGCAGTCAGAGCATCTATACAAGAACTGTCCAAATAATAACTAGCCAATGCCTAACCCAACAATACATAAGCCCTAGAGAAGAACATAAGTCAAGGAATT
>JBBPDC010000135.1:12601966-12615366 GCA_037974485.1 Hemigrammopetersius urotaenia
TACAATGATATGAAGTTTAGACGGGTGTGTTACAGTAACAGAGTGGAATTCAAAGCATGAAACATTGAGTTGGGAAACTCAAACTTGAGAAGCAACCCTGTACCCCCTCCTCTGCCTGTAGTGCGAGGAGTGTGGGAGAAGGAGAAGGCAGAGGAAAGGGCTGTTGGAGTGTCCTCTGGTGTGATCCAGGTCCCAGTGAGGGCCAGAAAGTGGAACGCATGGAGGGACGCCAATCCAGAGATGAAGTCGGCCTTCCTGACACAGAATTGGCAGTTCCACAGACCACCATGAACCACCGTAGGAGGCTGTGGGGAAAATAGTAGCTGGGAGAGGTTACTAAGATTTCTACTGCGACGACGGGGGAAATATCTTCTTGGGCCAGAGGATATGTGAACAGGAATAGGTGTTATGCACATTATTTGTTACAGAGTTCGGAGGAAGGAAGGAAAGGACACTTAGCCGAGAGTAGTTAGATGAAAGAGAAGTCCTTCTTGAAAGTTGTAAACTGCAGGCCTTTTTTAACAAATCAGGGAGAGCAGAAGCCACTCCCACCACTTGCCACCTAATTGATACCAGCTGAGCCTTTGTCTAACTAGATGCAGTGGAACTAGCTAACACCTCAGAGTATAAGCACTCAGACAGCCTAAATGCACAAGCTGGCAGTAGAGTTAAAAATACAGACAAAAATTTAAAGCTAGCTTACCAGGAAGACACAGCAGCAGGTAGATGCAAGTTAACTTGCATTAGCTGCCCAAAGCCAAAACAACACCTTTAGAGCTTCCAAAATAAAATAAAAAAAAAAAAACGGCAATTGTTGCCATTGGGATTAAATGGGTTAACTAATTAGAGGCATTTTTTTCTGTGACAAACTAGATAAAATGTGAATGTCCTGAAGTAGCAAATAGCTTTGGTTTTATACTTGATTTGATTACATTACATTATGCACTGCTGGAGAAGGCAAAGAAAGTTAGAAGGTTAGAGTGAGAAAGGGCATGTATTCCATGACATTTGTGTCAAGTAACCGTTGGAAGGTCTGCTTTTAGTTTCTTCTGTGAAAAACAACAACTCTCAGCAATTTGTTTGCAAATCAATTAATCAATTCTTTTTTTGACAGATGCCAAATTGTTCTTAATTACTTTTTTCAGTCATTCAATCTTAACTTACAAAATCGAATATTTCAGTAGCAACATGTGCAACTGTGATGGTGAGGGGGGTTGCTTGCTAGCCTAGTTAATATCATGGTCATTTAGACTGCTTTTCTAATCTTGAACCAATAATTATGTCTTGATAGCCAGCCTTGTTGGCCAAGAAGACTGAAAAAGGTCAAATGGAGATTTGATTGCATTTAAGTGGGTGAAATGTCTTATAGGTGGTCATCCTGGAAATAACATAAAATCGATTGCTATACGTGTCCAGATTTGGACAAACACACAAACTTCATCAAAAAAGATCAAAAACAGGATGAATCCAAGTTGCTAAAGACACTACAAGCTAAAGACATTACAATAGATGAATCTTCTCATTCAGTGTCTTATCTCAGTGTGTGTCTTGATAAGACAAGTGCTTTGGTGAAGGATTAGCTGCTCACTGTACTGACTTCCTCAATGTAGTGGAATGCAAACTTACGTGTTTGCTGGTGTGCGTCTCCTGAGTAATAAAGCTTGTTTGAGCGAGGGTATGGTGGTCCCTCATGCTCATGCCTCCATCCAAATAACCTGAACCAAAGAAGACAGTAATCCAGCACACCTCTTTTGGTATCCCAACGCAAAGTAAGTACTTCAGATTCTGACCACCTTTGCACACAATAATAAAATCTGTATGGACTCTTCTGTGATGGTTCTTTTTTGATTAATCCTTTTTGCCAAAGTTCAAGAAAACATTTCTCACAACATACAAAGCCTTATTCAGTACTCCTGGCAATGCTGTTTAGATTATGATGAGTTTAGTTGTTTTGGCCTTTGCATTTGTTAACATAACAATGCTCCTATGCCTGGCTTATAACATCATCATATGTTTTACTTCCAAACACGGTAATGTTCTCCATTTACAAAAAGACTTGTTTACCCTTCCCAGTGACTTTATACCAGCAAAATGGTATGTAAAATGAAACTGGGAATCAAAATAAAACTGCGAATAAAGATAAAATAGCCAAGAAGTATTCCTGCCAGGAAGTAATGGCAATGGAAGACCAGCGGCCACGGATCAGTTTAATGTAAAACAATATTTTCACGGGCCGGTATAGACACAACTAAAAACAAAGTGTGTTTGTTTTTTTACCAATTTTTACGAGCTTGTGGGCTAAATTTCTGATGTACCGTATCACGTAACTGAGATGGCACGGTACCAAATGACAATACCGGTCCATGGCCCAGTGGCTGGGGAACTCTGGGCAAGAGGGTTATAAGCCCCCAACACTGGGGTGTGGAGAGGTGGAACTATGTTCTCTGGACTGATGGCACTCCATCCAGTACCGTTGGGGTGTGATTTGTGATCCAGAGAACCATCAAACAACATTGGTTCTAATGCTCATGTGGTTGAGTGCAATCATATTCTCACAGCAATGTTAGCATAGCCTCCCCTGAAGAGTAGAGACTGTTACTGCACTATTAATACCCTTGATTTCTGAGGAAACATAGAATGAACGTGTGTCTACAGACATTTGGCCAAGCATAATTTTGAAAAGGTTGGACCTTTATTGTGGTTAAAGTAATTATTCTACTATTTTGACTCTTTGACATCTGGCAGTCTATGCTGGGTGTGAAAGCGAACAAGAACAAGCTAAGGCCAAGTACACTCACTCAACAGCTTTCACTGTTCACTCTCATCTCTTCTTTACTGATGGAGATAACCTGCAGACACTGTACGCCTCATTTATGAACCCAGGAAGAGGGCTTCAATTAATTAGGCTACACCGCTTTAATGCAAAGCAGTTACTCTGCAGTTTTCACTCAGAGGCATAGCTTAGAGCAACAGACAACAGAACACAGAGGAACATGTGTAATTTCTTCAGCTATTCATTGCTTTCCCAAAACCCTTAATTTTCTTAGTTATTCATCAGCTGACCTTGGAGTTAAGTTTACTTTTATGGGCTTTGAATTATGTTCATAAAATATGCTATTTCTAAAAAGGGGCCCTAACTAAAACTTTTATTTTGGGGGAGCTTAGGGGTATCATTTAGTCTCACATGCATTCCTGCCCGCTTTGCTGACAGCTACAACCTTGAAAAAAAACGAACAAAACGCAGTGCTACTCAGGAGGTCTTACACACCCTCCTGTTTTCTGCTTTTTTGCCCACCGTGACTGACAACGAAGCGGATCCTTTACGTAGCCATAGGAAATATCATCAAACCACTTTTAATTATACAGCTCCCTGGATGCTGGCCTCTCCTCCTCAATGTGTGGCATGTGTCTAAAATTACACTCTGCATAGAAAGCTCTAAAAAGCGTGCGCCAGCTTGCAGCCTGGCCCCAATTTGTGGAATATGGAAGAACAATATTGCGGGATAATTAAAGGTGGTGGTAAATACGAGGGGTTCCTTGCAAAAGGCCTGACATTAGAGGCCCAGAAAGCAAGCAGTTCTCCCCTTCATCCCTTCAGAAGGGTGAGGAATGCGCTAATGACAGTTAAAAACGTCCTGTTGATGCCAAAGGTACGTCAGCCTGCTAACTTTTCTCACTTAATTCGGTGAAAACTGTAATTGTTCATAGAAAAGATCAAAATAACAGTGGGATTATGGCAGTAAATGTGTTTGCTCTGAATACCCTGATTCCTAAACAAGGCGATTGTTTGTTGGGATGCTGTTGATTTTGTCTGGGACTTCACTCTCTCAAATGATGGAATGTTTGTCTTTTTTTTCCCTGACTTTTATTGGGTTAAATAGGTGTCAAAGCTTCTTTACAAACTAATTGGACATAATTAACCCTTGGAATCAACAGAAATAATGGTCATGTTTTTATTATCTATGAATGCCAAATTATAGAATAAATATAGATAGTAAGTAAGAGTATTCTGACTCTTACACTAACAGGGACTTTAATGATATTACTTTCAAATACATAAACTTTAATATGGAGTTGATCCTCCTTTGCAACTAGAACAGTTTCCGCTCTTCTTTGAAGATTCTCCACAAGATTTTGGAGTTTTTGTGGGAATTTTCTGCAGAGGTCAGACACTAAAGTTGAACGAGAAGGTCTGATTCGCAATCTCTTTTCCAGTTTACCCCAAAGGTGTTGGATGGGGGTGAGGTCTGTATGGACCACACCAAATTCCTCCAACCACATCTTTCTGGAGCTTGCTTTGTGCTCTGGGACACAGTCATGCTGGAATAGAGAACGTTCTTCCCCAAACTGTGTCCACAAAGTTGGAAGCATTGTGTTGTCCAGAATGTCTTGGTCTGCTGAAGCATTAAGATTGTCCTTCAGTGGAAAGAAAGAGGACCACCTGAATTATATTTAGTCTATTTAGTGTATTTTATTCTGATTTAGATTAAAAGTTATGGCTGTGTGTACAGCATATTTTTTAATGAAAATAATTGGGAAACCCAGATTCAGAATGTAATATATAATTCTTTATATAACCATGACATTATGTAATTATGACAGTTAAAGATTGTTTTGGTTAACGACCCTAAGCACAGCGGAGACACTCAGTACTGCTATGGTAGTGGTTGATGGTAATGCAAGTTACTTGAGTTTTTACACAATCAGTATCACTGCTGGACTGTAGAACCTCTGTGGTGATAAACTGGGCAGGACTAGAGGATGACTGTGCTTTAACACATGAGCTACATTCTCTAACATAGTCTTCTTACTCTGGCTAACGAATACAAAGAATATGAACATAAATACTTGGGTTGACTGATAAAAATCTATCAGAAGTGGAATGCCACTTCATCAGTGAGCTATTCATTTTAACACTAATAATACTACACTCATTTCAGTGGTTACACCAGTGGCACGTTCTAAGAAGACGCACCTCTGCTCCCAGTCTGCTATTACAGTGAAGATGAGTCAGTAAAATCTAATTCACCAGTCATGAACTATTGAGCAGAAAAGTAGAGATAAACAATGGAGGCCAAAAGTTTGAGACCACTAGTGAAAATCCTTCTATTTTTTTATTTTCTCCATGTTTTTCATCACAAACTATATTATTAGACAATATATCCAGCAAATAATAAACTTTCTGGAAAGTAGAGTCTTTTCAGGTTTTTTTTTCTTGTTTGCTTTAATGACAGTGTGCACTCGAACCCCACAAGTTTGTCTAGAAGCCTCTGATGAGCAGATCAGAATCACAGTTCAAAATCTTAAATAGTTCTGGGTTTTCCTCACTATAACTTTTTTTTTTTCCCAAAAAATGGCATTTTTTCTAAGGACGATTTAATAATTATGTATATTTTTAAAGGTTCTAAAGGTTCAAATTAAAATCTAACTTCTTTTTTTACTTTAACAAACCCACTTTTAATTAGTCACCTACACTATATGGACAAAAGTGCTTAATTAATGAATTCAGGTGGCACCTTACTTCCAGTGTAGGACAATCTTAATGCTTCAGCAGACCAAGACACTTTGGACAACATGCTTCCAAATTTGTGGACACAGTTTGGAAAAGAAGCTTTTCTGTTCCAGCATGACAGTGTGCCAGTGTGGAGTAGCATATTAATTAATAAATGTGATCTAACATAGGTAAAGGGCAAATATTAACTATATATGCTGTTCCTATGGCTTGTAATTGGGATGAAGTAAGCATCTGTTGAGTATTTTAACAAAATTGTTTGATGAGTTTGATGTGGAAGAACATGACTGGACCACACAGAGTCCTGACCTCAACACCATGCAACACCTTTGGAATGAACTGGAATGGAGATTGTGAGCCAGGCCTTCTCATCCAACATCAGTGCATAACCTCATAAATGCTTTACAGAGCATTTTTGGTTCTTTAATGCACATTTCATTGACTGGTTCTTTGGAGAACCAGCTTTGCAAATGAGATTGATAAACATAAACCTTAACTGTAAAGAGCTGCTGGATAACTGGCAAAGAAGCTTTACATAAAGTGAAGGTTCTTTGGACCTTTAAAAACATTTTCATATGCACAAATCTCTTTATTAAACTTGATTCTTTAGGGGATCATTTAAAAACTAAGATTTTTTAATGTATATCAAAACAAATGCACAGCAAAAACTTGACTTAAAATTAGTTAAAATTTTTCAACTTTGTATAAACAAAGGCATGAGTAATGGTTTGAGATGACAGTGCTTTGTCACCAGCAGAATATGCCTACATGAGTGCAGAATATTAATACGCTTGTCTTTTTCATCACCTCCAGCGAAACGCAGCGGAAAGAAGGAATGTGGTGGATCATCTCTGATGGTCTCCTTGAAAGAAGAAATAAAAACATTTCTGCTGCTGTGACAGACCTAAAGGAAGGTAAGGCTGAATCCAGGACTACTCGACGACAGATGAACTCCACATTGCTTCAATTAAAACAATTGAGAAAGAGGCAAGTCATAAACTGATGATGAATGACTTTTATATGGATTATCTACATCATCGTTATTCTTTGCAAGAATGTGACTGTTCCAAATAAGACCTTCACCTGCCTTACAGCTCATCTATCTCTGTATAGGTGCACAGTAACAGTAAAGTAAAGTGGCTCCTTATAGACACACCACAGTACAGCACACAGTGTGAACAATGTGAAATTCTTTCTCTGCATTTAACCCATTCACCAAGTGAAGCACAGGCTGACATCAACGAGGAGCGCCCGGGGAGCAGTGTGCGCGGACGGTACCTTGCTCAAGATGACACTAGCAGTGTTGGGGTTTGAACCCACAACCATCTGATTGCAGGGGCAATGCCTTAACCACCAGGACACCAGGTGTCCCAAATTCTCCTTGCCAGGAGTGGTACACACCCATGAGGACATTTGTCCATTGGACCTTAAGTCCAACGCCTCAACCACTCAGCCATCCATAACCAATCTGTTGCTGCCCAATTAATATGCCCTCCTCGAGCCAAATTCAACAGTGGACAGTTTCTGATGTTGGTGTTGACTGCAATATGTTAAAATCTAAAAGACCCAAACAGTTGTTGTTGCTTCTAACTTCTTATTTTTGTCTGTGCTTTGGACCCCTTTACCTGTCCGGGCCAAATGTGTGTGCAAAAACCGGTCAAGGCTATCTACACAACAATCTAATTGAGCGGAATATGTAATCACCCACATTTTCAATGCAAATGCAGTAGGAAAGATGCCCATATGCATGGAGACAAGTGTGTTTTGTGTTTTTACACACACAGGGCACACGCCTGTGGATAGAATGAATGCAATTTGTGCCTAATACAGTTTTTTAAGAAAACTTCCTCACAAAAGCATTTACCCTAAAAGTTTAAAAGAATACAAAGTGAGGGTGCAGGTGATCCACTTAATCTATTGTTTCTAATTTGCTTATAATGAAGATAATGGTGCAAAATTAATCAGCTAAATGAATCCTCTATGTAAGGGTCATAAGGATATTGACATATATGTACCTGAAGATGATCCTCATGACATGACGGTGCCCTAACAAACTCCAGTGATAATTAGAGTTCAGTCTAGTTCAAGGCTGAGTGTTTGATTTCAGCGCCACAGGCAGCAGGCCTGTGACAGGTAGTTCAGCTGCCCAGCCAAGACTTCCACATAGCCAGAGGCTCTCAGGGGCCCCTAGTTGGCCCCGCTCACACAGCCGCGCTACCGCCAATACCTCAGAGATTTAAGAGCACATAGGAAACCTGAGTGTTGTTTTCCTCTCTGAGGTAGGTGTGTGTCCTTCCTGGCTCTGTCTAACACAGGCAATATGTCTCAAATGTTGTCTACCACAATGCAGTAACGGTTCAGGAGGGCCAAGCAGGGTCTTGTCAAGAACGATTACCTCCGGGGTGTAGAGTACTTGCCATGTTCTATAACTTTTATATCATGTAGATCTCTTTCTAGAGAATCAGCAAGTTGCCTGTTTAAAATAATAGGTAATATATAATTCATACAATTTTCCTTTAAATCCTATATAGTTTATCTGCCAAAAATGTTCAATCTTTGGAAGACGGCTCTTTGCTTTTGGACTAACGTAGCTATCAAGTAATGGACATTACATTTATGGCATTTATACATAAGTGCTGTAAAGCTCTAAAGCTATAACAACCTGTAAAGCTATACTGTAAAGTTATAACATCCACTGTTCAACCAAGTTACTGCCAGCGAAGTACATCTAAACAATTCTTGTCAAAAAAAAAAGTCAGAGGTTAAGGCAAAAGTAAGACAGACATGGAGATAACTATTTTAAGCGAAAATGGGGAAGAATAAGCAGAAACAATAGTCCTCAAGGTGCTCCTTGAAGAGGTGAGTCTTTAGATGATGCTTTAAGGCAGTGAGGGACTCCACTGTGGGGCCAAGACTGAGAAGAGTCTTGACGTATGTCTTCTTTTTATTTTGAGCAACAGAGGTTCAACACGAGCAGTGCTTGAAGCTTTAAGAGGATGAAAAGCGACACGCTGCTTGATCAGTGCTGATATGTGTGGGGGTGCAAATCCGTTCTTGGCCTTAAAAGCAAGTGTTAAGGATTTGAACTTAATTTGGGCTGCCACAGGGAGCCAGTGAAGGCTCCATAGTAGAGGCGTGGTGTGTGAGAATTTATGAACACTGAAGACTAATGTCACAGCTGCATTCCAAATCAGCTGACGTGGTCCTGTTACCTTCAGCTGTAGTCCAGCCAGTAGATTTGCAGTAGTCCAGTTTGGAGATAACCAGAGACTGGACAAGTAACTGCATTGCTTTTGCAGTGGGAAAAGTTTGGATTCTTCTGATGTTGTAACAAAGGTATCTGCATGTTCTGAAGCTCAACCTGTGGTGAGACAGATCTACATCTAGCATAACACCAAGATTTTTTACCAACATAAACGATGAGGTCATGGCTTGGTGATGGACTCCCTTTGATGAAGAGGAGCTCGGTCTTGCAGGGATTTAGCTGGAGGTGGTGGGCCGCCATCAAAGAGATCTTCACCAGATATTCTGAGATGCGGGTTGAGACCTGGTTGTCACTGGAAGGGAAAGAGAGAATAATTTGCATGTCATCAGCATAAAAGTTGTAGGAAAAAAACATGTGATGCTATGACATCCCCAAAAGAACCAGTATACACAAAAAAGAGAAGCGGTCCAATGACTGAACCCTGTGGAACACCAGTGGATAATCTTCGTGGAGCAGACTGAGTGCCTTGCCATGCTACCTGATACCTCCGGGCATCAAGATAGCAAACCATTGCTGAGGTGCCCAAAGTTGCAGAGAGTGGCCAGGAGGATCTGATGGTTGACTGTGTCAAGGGCTGCAAAAAAGAGCCAGAGCAGAAGACAGGTTGGCTGATCTAGCTGCATGAACTTCTTTTTTAGATGGAAAGTAGATCAGTTTCAGTAGTGTGTGCCGTCTTGAACCTGGTGAATGTCCTGAAGCCTGTTTTGAAAAAGAAACAAGTTGAGTTATAAACTGCCACTGCCACAAAGTTGCATGTACTCAATAAAATTTCTTTTGCTTATAACGGTTAGTCAAGATTAAAAAAGTAAAGTGGCCTTTATAGTCACATGTGAACACATCACGGCACACAGTGTGAAAAGTGTGAAGTTCTTTCTCTGCATTTAACTCATTCACTAAGTGAAGCAGGGGGCTGCCACCAAGGAGGGGTGCCTGGAGGGGAAGTGTGTGGGGAGAGTACTTTGCTCAAGGGTGCCTTACTGATGACACAAGCAATTGTGGGATTTGAACCCACAACCTTATGATTGCAGGGGCAACACCCTAACCACTAGGCCACCCAGGTGTTTATAAAAAATAAACACTAAGATTACCTCACTTTTATATTTAATTCTTTCCTTTATTAATGAGGTAATCTCAAAAAAGACTTGTTTATGTGGCTGCTGACACTGTATGACACACTGCTGTCCATAAAATGATACAACATGTCATACAATAGACTGTCACGCAGTGTCAGAGCCCACATAAATCTGTTTGAGATTACTTAACATCTTGACATGGTTTGAGGAGAGTGTGTGAAGATTTAGGCATGTAGTTGCATAATACTTCCACCACAAACCTTGGACACCAGCTTTAGACACCAAGCACGTCTTGGTTGATCTCCATTTGAGATGATGGGGAAACTTATGTAAATGCGATTTTGTTGTTGAACAGCCACTGAGGCTGTCTACTGATCATCAGAGTCAGACTCGTTCAGGAGTTTTACACATCGCAAAACCTCTTCAAATGTGTCTCGTCATGCATGTCTAGGAACAAGCAGTACACAGGAGACACTCTGCAAGATTGCATAACAAACATTTCTTAGCGACTTCTGCAGAGTTCCAGACAGATCTTTCCATCCGAGGAACAAATGCATTCATATTCATTTTATTCACATTCACATTTTCCATGCATGGTGCCATAGAACAGGCTCAGAAATGAATTGTTGAAAGAAAGGGAGAAAAAGCAGAGGGAAGTATAGGGTGAAGTATAAGGTGTACACACTTTCGTCGGGAGGATGTGTGTGCTTAACTTGCTTGTTTGTGTCAGTGTAATGGCAGTTCAGTGCAAGGTCATGTCAAAGTGACGGCCCAATAAAAGCTTTGGAAGGTGAATAGAATAATAACCCCTGCTTACGTGGCTTAGTCACATGAACTGGAAACACCAGCTGAGGACTGTTGCAGTGAACTCAGGGATCTGCCGAGATCCTTCCAGAAAACAAGTTCCAACAAGCGACAAGACATGGATTCTTCAAGGAAAAGGACCTCTGCTCGATTTGGTGCAAGGAGACTCCTTTACAGAGGCCATACATACAATTTAATTCACATTTAATCAGAGGCCAGGGGATGAACAGCTTTTCAAAATGCTTTTAATACAGCATGCTTTTAATTCCTTTGTTGGTTTGCAGTAGCATTTTTAAATCAAGTTTTATGTAGAGGAAAATAATATTAGATGTATATGTTTGTGGCAGCAGTTTAATGGGAATGATCCATTTATATGCACTCATCAGCATATCAATCTTTGAGCCAAACTGTTGTTGGTGAGCGTTTTTAAAAGAATAACCGAATTTTTACTAGATCCAGAGGTAGATCCAGAGGTACAAGGCTGATGTTACTAACAAACATACCCAAATAATTTCCATGAACACCTCAGACTACATTCAGCTCTTCATTAATATACTACAGACACACTGATGTGGTTTATGACACAGTAGAACTTCAGTCATTTTGCAGTCAAAGGTCATTTTGCAACAAACTGCTTCAAGAGTAGCAGTGCTAATCTAGAATCAGTTTTGTGGCAACAACCATCATGGACCAATCTGATCTAAAATCTGTCCTTACCAGCCCCTGTGTTGTCTTTATGTCATACTGTGCACTAAACCAAGTCTGCACCACTTAAATGAAGAGCTGGTTGTGGTTTGAGCAAGGTAAGAAAAATCTTACTCAGAGAAACAATTTGGGTGACTTTTGACTTCTGTGATGATGTCATCCTTGTAACCAAGCAAAATTGGAACATGTCCTGTGGGCAGTCATGTAAATTTGATTTTCCCTAACAGTTTCTTTGACAGTGGCTTGCAAAAGAAAACTGTTCGAATATCTCATTTTCATTACACAAATGATGATACTTTAAACAAAATATTTCCAAAGTATTAGCAAACAATTGTTTTGTGCATTATGCTTTGTAATTAAAAAGCATCAGTAAGAAAAATCTAATTTCACAACAGGGCAAGGTTTACACAAGCATTTGACATAGAACACTGTAACACTCTGTACATGTATTATATCTACAAGGTGGATGTTACTCTAACAGAGAAAGTCCTTTCATAGGAGGCAGAACAATGCTAATGCCTGAGTAGATGGTTTGGGTGATGGGCTTGGCAGTGACCTTTCATCTTGTGTGTGTGTGTGTGCACACATCTAATGTTCTGACAACTCTGGCAGAGCAAGAAAGAGAGCAAAGGAGATCAAACCCATGTTCTGAAGAGTTTGAACTCAATTATACTGTGCCACTTTGCTCATATTGCAGTGGGGCACGGCTCCATCGATGAAGGAGAAAGAGAAAATGCACTGCATGACAGATCACCTACAATTATGGCCCAGGTTCAGATGCCAGCAATGAATGGACTGGTATTCGGCTAAATGAAATATGGGGCAAAATCTCATCTATGCCTGAATTTTCTATAATCTATAATAATGGATAACGAATAATGAAACCACTGAACGCACTTTGTTTTGTCACAAATTTTTAAACCCTTCACAATCACACTCAATTAGGTGGCTATGCACAGTTTTTGTAATTATGAGTGTGTGTTGTGACGGAAGCCATATTACTGCTACTTTTATTGTTGGGTCCTGCAATCTATGGAGCAACTTGCCTTAAATGTGGTCATTGGTGAAACAACACTTTCTGCTTATCATGGCAGCTCTGATCTCTGATAAGTCAAGGACTCATATATTGACTAAGATGGAGGGAATCGTGGGAATTGTAGTGTTGAATGTGACTCTCCATGGTGACAGCAGCTGACTGGTAGAGCTCTGCACCTGGCAGTCCTGCAAGTTTAAGCAAACAGATGTGGGAAGCAAGTTCATATTTCTACGCCAAAGCAAAGCAAAGCAAAATAAGGCCATTTCCCACTCTACCCCTATTCAGAGTTGCGCATTCTCCTTTCCCAGGCTTGCTTCATGTTGCTTGTTGCTATCCCCCACTACCATTGTTTGGACAGCTTGAAGCTTCTTCAAGAATGGAAAGTTGATATTTTGGATTGAGGCTTCTGCATTGACCGTTAGCAGGAATAGCCTTGCTTTCCCTCCTACACTTTTAAAACTGTAATTTTGCTAAAAGCTGCCGTTATCTTAGTCATCATATGTTACATATGTATGGCAATATTCTCACTTCGAAATAAATGTTCATTATAAGTAAATATCCATTTTCAATAGAGCACGCTCTTGTAAATCCATGTTTTTTTAAATTTAGTTCAATTTTATTGAATTTACTTTTGCATTGATAGTAAATGTGCATGTCAGTCTAATACATGGGTTTATTGTGCACTCTTCGGGTTGATCCGTGACTCTGGTGTGACCGACGTTTGGAGATGTACTGGGTTTACGTCCATGTAAAAGTCATACTGTGTGTGTCTCAGCTCATCCCTCACACATGAGAATTATTGAGAAGACTTCATGTCACCCCACTGTCTACTCCTCCAGTTCAGCGCTGGGTCAGAGGTTTGAGTCCATGTCAACTTCTTCTCAGAAAAACACAGCTGGGCTGTCCATGAGAGAGAGAGAGAGAGGGAGAGAGAGAGAGAGAGAGAGAGAGGGAGAGAGAGAGAGATAGAGAGATAGAGAGGGAGAGAGAGAGAGAGAGAGAGAG
>JBBPDC010000135.1:12649978-12669500 GCA_037974485.1 Hemigrammopetersius urotaenia
GGTGTGCTGAAGGTAGGATTCGAACCCATGACCTCTTGGTCTAGAGGCAAGTATCCTACCCACTACGCCACCACCCCATCACAGTAGGTATACATCCACGCTAAAATATCAAGGTGAAATTCATCATCGCTTGTGTAGTATAGACCCAACTCCCAACCCAACTTTGTGAATAGATTAACGGCGATATTTTTTTATTGGCCGATAAAAGTCTCACATTAATGCAGCACGTTAATGCAGAGAACGGCCCACCACTAATAAAAATTATTTTTTTCTTACAAACGTAATAGTAATGTTTATTTCAACATAATTAACAATATTTCTAAACCCTAAGAAAACATATCTAACCTCTTTCTCACCTTATAAATGAATTCTACCCTCTTGGTCTTCTAGGGATTTTTTTCCAGGGATTTCATTAGTGCTCAGCTTGGCTGGGTGGTGGTGGGGATCGCTAGTAAGCAGTCAAGCTAAAAAGCTAATGCCTCTCCTTCTGTGCACTCGTTGATGAATAATAAAATATAAAATAAAAATATAAATTTTAATAATAAAATAAATATTAGTAAATAATGTGTTACGAATTTTGTTGTGTATGAATCTTCAGTCTCACACTCAAGGTCAGTGCTCAGTACATAAAAGCGAACAAAGTGAAAACAAAGGCGGTGATTGGCCACAGTGTTATGTCAGTCATTTTGAAGTGAGAACTTGTTTCACTGCAATTCTCTGTTTCACCGCGGTTCGGGGTGGCGCTGTTTCGCGTTTTTTGATCAGAGCCATATACAACGGTAACCATATGGAGGAGCGCAACCTTATTTTTAAGACTAGCAATGAAGAGAGTGTGTGTACAACCGCCACTGGCACACACTCTTTCCATCACTAATTTAGCTCTATTTGGGAATTGCTTATCTGGAAACATTTTTGTTTTATATACACTGCATGTTTAAAAGTTGTAAATCTCTCTAGATGTCTGCTCATCTAGTCATTCTTCTGCTTATCTCACCATTCCATTGAAATCAGTGGTATTAAACTGGGAGTTTAACCCTCTTTAAAATAGAGACAGCCTCTACTCCACAAATGCCACTTGAATGGTCACTTTAGAGAATACAGTTGAACTGCTCCACAGACTAAGACAACCCTTGGCATGCTGTTTCTGCATCTCATTCTTTTGACTTTATACAAGCTACAAGAGTGTAACTGAATGTCTGTGGCACCTTAATACAGCAGTTGAATTCACAAGTAACAGTATTTATTTTAAATCTTAAACTATCACAATGTGGCCTTTTCCTCATATCATTCATCCCTAATCAGAACGAAGTAAGCTCTTAGATTGGATTGTGATTGATAAGCGGGAACGGGTGAGTAAGCTGGAATGCTCTCTGTTGATGCCTTTACTGCCCGAAGGCTGCAGTTTAGAAGGCGGATTCCTGCTTTTTTACCAGTGAAGACAAGACCCAGGTGGAATTCCTGGGCTGCATTGTGCAGGATTGTTAAGACTTCAGTAAAAACAGAGTGCGAGTGTGTGTCCCTGCTGAGGTATCTCCCAAGCACGCATGCACACATGCACACACACACACACGGTGCAGTGTAAAGTGGTCATGCATCCCGACGGATCTGTCACCAGCTGCTTAGTGAGTCCCTCAGCTGTTGATGGCTACCATCGCAATGCTTTGTGTTCCCACCTACCGCCATACCCACAGGCCTCATTTCAACTCTCCCCCAGCAAAAACAGAAACACTCTCCCTTCCCATAAACACAAGCATGTGCTCACTACCGTGCAACACTGAATCCCATACTGAAAGTGGACAGTAGACTAGCATGCACCCAACAATGTGTTTTAAACAACATAGAACTATACAGAAATTAATAAAATGAAAATATGACCATCCAAACACCCAGAGGAAGGCATGAGAGTCCTCCAGTCACCTTAATGGTGCTGGGTCCATCCGTCTGATGAGACGTGTTGAAGCACAGTCTACAGCTGAATGGAGATCCCACCTAACAGGAGAAAAATGCCTTTTGTAATAACAAACGCTTGGAGTCGACTCAGCGCTCGAGCCATATTGTTTCTTTCAAGGGCAAGCCCTGACTCTTCTGCGTCATTATAGAACTGGCGCTCCCATTGCTGTAGCAGTGGAGAATTTATTGCCCCCAAATCCATTTTCAGACCAACAACATGCATTCCACAGCTGATTTGTGGGCTGGGTTTTTCAGGAATGCTTCTATGGGCTGAGGAGAGATATGAAGAGAGTGGTGGGAGAGGACATGCTTGGTGGAGGTTGAAAAAATCAGATCTACGGAGGTCTGTGACCAAGTTGGAGCTGTTTATAAGATGTAACCACATTTGTGAAAACAGTGCCAGGTGTTCTGGAATGATGCTCGAGGAAAGTCTCTGGTTCCCTAAAGAACCTTACAGCTGAGGAGTTTTAATCGTGAAGCATCCCTTTAAATGTTCTTTTGAAAAAGAATCCTGTTATATAGGATCTATCCAAAGAAGTCTTTTTGGCTGCTTTATTTCTAAGGTTTCAAGGGTTGACTGAAACCTGAATTTGTTACTCATGTCCATCACTGGGAAATTGCAGGGCGAACTGCTTGTATCTATAATCACAGTAATTCTAAGAAGAAACTATCGCAATTTTCAGATGCAAATTGAAATAAAGAAGCCAAAAAATCATTTTCACAAAACCATTTATAATATTGAAATCCGTGCTATGAAGAAGATTGCATAAAGGCATTTCCACCTAGATGTTTTACCCACAATTGTGTCTCAGCCTCTTCAGTATAAAAGAATCTCTAATTTTGATCTATATCAGAATCTATAAATAACTTTTTTTGTGTTTTAGTCCATCAGGGTTTTTTCATTTCCCCTGTTTTTTTGCCATCAGTTTATTTTACAAGCAGTTATGTTGTCTGGTTATAAAAGTATAATTTTATACCTGTATAAGTTAAATCGGCATCAAAATAACTGTACATGGAGTGAAGGCAGCCTCAAGCCAAAGAATCTGTCTTGGCTTCAGTAATCGCAGCCGCATGTATCTCTTCCTGGAGCACCACTGACACATCAAACAAACTCTCCACCACCCAGATCCTCTCTGTGGGCTGCGTCTGACGGGGCTAGAGTCCATAAAACAGTCCGGGTGGACACGCCACACAGAGAGAGCACAGCACCGTCCATCAGCACCACCATTATCCTTTGTTGTAGCCAGACTCACCTAAGTCAGGTGATGAAAGTTTGGGTTAAAGTGCACTCGCCAGAGCCAGTGCGCTCTGCTCTCCGATTTCTTAATCCTCAAATTAATTCCCTTTTATAAAGGCACCGCGCAAGCAAAGGATATTTTTGTATCGATTACAAAGCTACGTGTTTTTGCTTAAACAATTGCCTTGCCAGTGACCTTGAGACAGAAACGACTCAAAGTGAGTCAGCAGAGAAATAGGTTTCAGGCATCATATCCCCCCCCCCCCCCCTCCCCTTTCAAAAGAGAGAGAGAAAGAAAGAGCACTGAGCCACAATAAGGGCCTGTAGACACATGAGAGGCTTTACACTCTTGACATTTGAAAGCAATTCATTAGAGCTGTAATCTTGCTTGTGTTTTGAATACTGGCCTACCACAAAGAGGTATGAATAACAGTAAAGAATCAAAGATCTTTAACAGCACTCCCCAGCCGTTTTATTGGGAAACCCTTTCCTTGTGGCTTCACCATGCTGGTGTACAGTTAGACACTTTTGCCAGTCTGTTGATGGACAGCTTGTGTTAGCCGTCCTCCCATTAGGCACCATGCCAGCTCTGCACATCCCCTGGGAATTCTTAACCTGTGGTTTAGCTTGCTCTCCAAAAATCATATGAAATGACGTTGTTATGCAAAATTTAAAACACATTCGACTGCTATATGAACAAAAGATGAGCAGGATTATTGCAGTATGGTGACACAATTTACAATTCAATGTGCATTATAAAGGACTATCAAATGATTAATAAACTGCGATTAATCACATTATGTAAATTCAAATGCTATTTATAAAAAATGGCTCATTTGCTCAGCTTTGGTGTAGAAATTCACTATTTAGAAAGTGGTGCCCTTTGTTATATGTACAAAACTATGAGTGGACAAAATAAGTGACAGACAGTATTAAATAGGATGTGATTTCCATGCAATGAACCTGACCTTATTATAACTAAATAGTTATAGCTATGGCTCAACTCATGCAGCTCAGGCTCAAATAAACAAATATTACTCACTGCTGACCTCTAATGGTGTTTTGGAACCCACTACAAGTTAGAATTTTTGTTTGCAGAGATCATAATGTGTCTCCGTACATACAGTGTCTGCTTTCTTTTATTTATGTAGCTGAAATAAAAACAAATCTAATTGTCAAACCTAAGTATTTAGTAACTATGATGCAGAAACTGTACTCCGTTCCTAAGGAATTCATGAGACTGCATCAGCAGATTCTATCAGATGGCAGTCGTGTCAATTTCCCTCCCCTACACTAGCGAAGCTTTTGAAAGAGTGTATTTCCTTGTAAATGGTCACAGTCAACTGAGCAACCATAAAGGCTTAATTTCTCTCCAAGCATATTAACCGCAGGCTCGCAGAAGGCCACCCACAAATATGGCTTTCATAACAGTTCCCATCTCTACTGATAAGGCACGAGCCAAGGTAAATATGAACACGCTTCTCCGCCTGGCCCAAACCTCCAGTGTAAATAGTGCAAACGCGCGCAAAGCGGTTGGTCAACACATCTCCTTTCCTATGTCTTTCTCCGTTAAGCTGGGCATCGTGCTTGCTGGGATTAGTTGCTGTGTCTCCTGACACCATTGACAATGAATGAAAGGGGTGAGGTTTGCTGTCAGTAACTTTATATTGTTATAATTCAACCTAACACATGAGTTTACTGTGGTAATGATAGTCCCATACAGAAAGTCATACTTAAAATGTGTCCTCCTCTAAGTCCATATCAGCATTTTACTTCTGGTAATTTTTATTTAATACTATTATTTCTTTTTCAGATGAGGCAACCCATATATTCAAGACTCTCTACATATGTATTCACCACATGTTCATTCATTTGGGTGCCCATGGTCACATGACACACTTTCACACACTTAATACATAATTATTGTTTATTTGTTGAATTTAAACCAATGAAAAACCAAGGCATGTGCAATATTTTCAAACACATCTTTCATTTTTGTTTTCCACTATGATTCCTTCAGACATTGCTCATAATATCCAAGTTTATTCCCAGTAGAGGATATTTTATTCTCACTTCAAAATGAACAAAAGTGCAATTTTACTGTAGATATTCAAATGTTTGTATGCGACTGTATATACTGCATACATTAGCTCCTTCCCTGCTGGGTTGTGGTTCATTCATTCAGTATCTCTTGGTCTCTCACAGTGTTTTCTCTGTTTCAGGCGTAAATGACCTGTCCAACTCCAGAAAGGGCAGTCGCTCCCAAAGTGATGACGGCTCTGACATGAAATACATTCTTTAACGCCTGCTGTGACTTTATTAAACAGCGGAACAGACGCCTGCCACTCATGCCTTAAAGGGGAAAACCCTCAGACGTCCCTTTAAAGAAGCAAAAGCAGCCGTAGAACTTCTGAGGTCGTGTCGAAAGAAGGCCGCTGGAACGGAAGCGGTGTCTGGTTTGCTTGGCTGGTCGGGTGTCACCCAGCCATTCAATTCGGCACTGACCTCTTCTAAGCAATAACCTTGACTTACACTTTGACTTTTGAAGTTTTTGGTTAGAGGAAAGGCTCATCAAAAAAACAATTCTCCCACTTAATCCAAAGGCAGCCAAAACATTTTCAACTACAGATTTTTCTTTAGTGTTGTACTGGATCTCCCAACATTCCTAACAACAACTAGAACTCAACAGCCATCCATATCTTTTAACTTGATCAAATTAAAATGGCGTCATTGACTGTCAAAAACAAGGAGGACTCTGATGCTAAATCAGTCTTGGTGTTGTCTAAAATATTTTTTCTTAATAGCTCTTAGTAATGTGTCCTAAACCAAAGCTCCAGTTTCCCCTAAAGAAGCAACATTTTCACATTTTTCAGCCAAACTATCCTAGTTCTGATGAAAATACTGATAATATTCAATTTTGCTATCAAAAATTAAACTTGTGTGTTGTCCAAAATTTCAGCAGTACCAAGCATCCTGGTGAACTGACGTAAATTAGATGATCATTACATAATGGATATGATGCTGAATTACAGTAATGATCACACTAGATTGCAATAACACACAAGAGATTTAGTAGTGAATTGACAGAATTGCTAGATTATTAACGTAGTATTTTTAGGACTTTTTTGTCAAAAAAAAAAGTCTTAAGCTGGCTCTGTTAAACGTAGACATGCTCAGAAACTAAAACCTGCATGACCTGTCGCAGGAAAAGATGGATGCAAGGTATGCATTGTGCAATTGAACACCTGTGCAATGGGTGCACTTTAAAGAAGGGGTGGTGTAAATTATTCTTAAGTTTATTATACTGGATGATAATGGAAATGATACTTGTGTGCATCTATAACCATTTAACAGTTCTTTTCAAGTCAGTTTCATTCAACACTGCACTGCTTTGAATTGGTTTTTATTGCAATATTATTCAGGAGCTGACAAGTTGACACCATACAGGAAATTATTTTTTCTTACAGTTTTACAGTTAGCGGTGTTTGACTTGGGGGGGGAAATGGAGGCCTAATCGGCTGAGCTGTGGAAACCAAAGGACTCCTGATCCATCACAGATATGCATCTCCCGCCCGTAACCATGGTGATGGCCGGGCGGTCAGCCGTCCGTCTGGCTGTGTTACACACACCGACTGCGCGGGAGGCGCATGGCACAGTTCCCATCATGCAGTAAACACTGTGATGAACTCACAGCAGAGTCATCCATCACTATAACAGTTTTGCAACTTTTGCATGTGCCTACGCTTGTATATATATATATAGGGGAGATTAATGTTTACGTTTCTTTTTTATTCTAATAACCATCTCCTCCCCATAGATAAGACACACTTACGTCAGCACTGCTTTACACTTTACTGGAAACTTTGAGAAATTCCTCCTTTATAAGCTGACTCTGTGGTATGCAGTGGTTCATGTGTTCATGCATAGTTTGTTTTAGCACTTAATGAGTGGCCAGTTTCTGACCACAGAGTTGCTCTAGACTAGATATTTTTGGATAGTAGCAGTGACACGGAGGTAAAAAAAAAAACTAAACAAAAATCAAAAAATCCATAGGTCAGAAACAGACCTATGGCTGGTGAATTGCTAACATAGCAAAAGCTGGGTTAGTATCTATAATTGTGCAAATTGACTGATCTATAAGGTAGGAGGACTCAGACAGAGGACCCAAAACACTACTGAACATATATTAAAGAAAAGTTGCTTACTGTCAACATTACAGCACCCTGTGCAAACATGTCTGTAAGATTTAGCCTGTGCTTAACTTGCTCTGACACATTCATGCAAATGAAGCCATCTGAATGCTAGCAGTGGTAAACATATCATTAGCTGCGCGCAGTAATCAGTTCAGGTAGGTTCACTGCTGCTTGGACAGGCCCCATGTCACTGTGGTAGAGCTTATCCACACAATGTGCTCTTTCAGCCCGAGCCAAGTTGGTAATTCGGAGGTGAGCAGCTACTGAGCAGTACTGGGTTCAACCCGCTCCTTCCATTAGTGCCGTCTGGACCTAGCGTGCATCGGAGAAGGAGGAAACTCAATCTTTACCATTAGCTTCCCCTGAGTGAGGGCCTTTCAAAAACAAAATTCCAATCTGTGCATCAATGACTGTGTAATAGCACAACACATTCACTTCTGTGGCGATTCATTAAGTAGTTCTGCGTTATTGGAGCTTGAAGACGCAAGAATCAATGGCCTGTGCATGAGGCGCAATGAATAAAAGCACTCTAGTGTGATGTTCAACGAAACCATGCAGCTGCCTGAAAACACACACAACCTGAATGGGTATGAAACTATGCTGTATGTGAGAAGCACTTCAGCTAACTAAGCCATGCACACAGAGAGATGGCTCGATGAAATTAGTGAAGGTCCATAAAGTATGTGAAATAATCAGCTGTCAGAACCTTTTGCTTTGAGTTCGTCTCAATGTGCTGGATGAACTCATTCATAAACTGTGAAGATTTTGTTACATAAAAGCAATAACCTGGCAAACATCTTTGCGTAATCGTAGAAATAGAGGTTGGATAAGTGGGTTGGATCTCATGTTTCGATTTATGTACATTAAAGCAGCCACATAAGACTGGCAGATTAATATGGAAGTATGCATAAACAAAGCCCAGTTGTCCTGGACAATATATAAACCTATGGCGTGAATGCATAAGCACACAGTGGCTTCTATTGTGACTATAAACACATTCAGGCAAAGTTGAACAGCTGGAGATTCTTGGATTGCTGTGAGGACATTTCAAAACCATAGTTATGTGAGGATGATACGAGTAAAGGTGTGGTCACTAAGGAACTCAGGGTAACTTCAGAGTAACTAAAGGACTCTTATAGGCTAAAGTTAATGAGTCCATCATCAGGGGAACAGTGAACAATAAGGATCCGCATGGCAGGGCTGCAACAAGAAATCCACCATTCCCCAAAATGAACATTGCTGCCTGTCTACAGTTTGCTAAAGATCACATGGACAAACCAGAAGGCTACTGGAAAAATGTTTTGAACAATTCATTCTGAATACAGTCTGCGAATTCCAAAACCAGGACATCTGTCTGTGAACTGAGCTAAAACGACAGTGAGTCATACAGCAAGACTCGCACACAAATCTTTCTAAAAAAATACTTAAAGAAGAATAAAGTTACTGTTTCAGAACTGCCATTTAAAGAGGAATGGAAACAGCCCTAAAACCGAATGCCAACGTTGTAGGAGGACCAGAAGTGAGCAATTCATGTGAGGAAACCCACCAACATGCCAGAGTCTAGTCTGTTTTGTACAGGCAAAGTGATGTAAAAGCATAAGATTAAAGGTCATCAGGTTTTCGTTCAAATAGATTCATGAACAAGTGCTGTGTGATGTTGGGTTAAACATGAAATAAGGTGATAAACAACTGGAAATGTGACTGATTACCCAAAGCAACAAGAGCTGTGTTTAAATGTCTTCAGCAGGTTAACCAACTGGCATAGCAGAGACAATAGTCAAATATTAATCTATATCATTACCTAAAATTAACTACACCATATGGACAAAAGTACTGGGACACCTCTTGCTTCCCGTGAAGAGAAATTTTAATGCTTCAGACATTTTGGATGACGTCATGCTTCCAACTTCTCCAATACAGTTTGGGGAAGAACCTTTTCTATTCCAGCATGACTGTAACCCAGTGTACAAAGCAAGCTCCATAACGACATGGCTGGGTGAGTTCGTGTGATAGAACTTGACTGGCCCACACAGAGCCCTGACACCTTTGGGATGAACTGGAACAGAAATTGTGATCCAGACCTTCTCACCCAACATCTGTGCCTGACCTCAAATGCTCTACAGAATAAATGGGCCACAAATTCCTACAGAAACACTCCAAGGACTTTCAAGAAGAGTGGAAGCTGAGCTGGAAAGCAAAGGGGATCAACTCTATATTAAACTCTATGTATTTGAATGCTATGTCAACAGTCCCTGTTGGTTTAATTGCCAGGCATCCCAATACTTTAGACCATATAGAGTATTTATAACCAATAACTCACATAGGGTAATGCCTAGAAGTGCTGCAAGTCACAAAACCAATAAAAGGTCTGACACAGTTTCCATTCTTGTAAGACAGGAGAGATTGGGTGTTTTGGTGCTAATCTGGCTAAGGCCTAGCTAGCTACTTTAACCCATGATTCTCAATGGTGTATTTTTAAAACATGTAGCTGAGCCACAAGGTTTAACAGCAAGATTAGACAGGTTAAGGTTAACTATAAGACAACTTACAGACAGTAGTTCATCCAGGGCACATCCAAACAGGAGCAAGGTGCCCTTCCAATTGTTTATATATTGAAGGGAGATACCATGTGTCCAGTAAATGCAGGGGGATAGTGGAAAATTGGGTGTTTGCACAATGGTTTTGTTTGTATTGTATTGTTGTAGTGTGTATTTAAGGTTACTATTATTATTTTGGGGGATTTGTTGATTATTATTTTGGAGTTTTATTTTCAAAGATGGTTGTACTGCTTAAGGTGCAGGGGCTTCATTGTCTTAAGAAGTTCTAGAGCTTAGGTTAGAGTTTAGACTCCTCATGCCTTGAGTTGTTATCCCATTCTTTAGTTTATTTCTTTCACAATGTAAATTTTCAAGTAAAATAATGCTTCACAGGACACTGCATGAGATTTGACTGCCTCCGGCTTTCTTTCTGCATCCACCCTCAGCCTTCCTGTTACAAGATCAAGGTTTCTGCTGAACATATTAGCCACTATTAGTGTTTGCCACTTGATTTTGGATGCAATATCACTTAGCAGGTTGGAACAAAACATACTCCACTGTTTACATCTCATAATGAATTTCAATTGCGTTTTGGCTAACACCTTTTACTAAGGGTCACAAATGAAAGATTCATTATGGAAAGTCACTGATTACTCATTTATTAATTTTATTAAGCATTAGTTTATTAAGCATGAGTTTTCCCTCAGTAGCTGATACAGTTCTTAGGGTTTAGTCATTGCGTACAGTGGGCATTATTTTTTACTTTGTCATAAGTCAGGTAGGTCAAGTAGGGTTTATTGTGATTTCAGCCATCTACACACAGTACACAGTGAAACCCAACAATGTGCCTCCAGAGCCATCGTGCAACACAAGAACTGAGACAGAACACCAGAAGACCACAAGTCAGGACGAAAGAGAATGTCAGGACAAAAAAGGAGTGCAGAAAAAAACACAAGAATAACAAAACAAACAAACAAGATGACACTTACTACAATCAGCAAAAGCTCCAGTACATGTACAATTCCAGCAGCAGAGAGTTACATGTGAAACAATGCAATAGAGGCAACAATGAATGTAAGTGTGTCTATAATGTCAGGTGTAGGAGAGGGAAGTTCAGGGGAGGACTATGTTGGTGGGGAGGGGTGTGTTATTTTTTTGTATAATAATAGTACTTATGCAATAGTCTTGCTTATGCAACATGCTACATTTCACCGTCACTTTCTACTATATAGGGATGATCTTCACCTTTATTATACTACACCCATTGTTAAGTAATCACTTAAATTGTAATGGATTTCTACTCATTTGTATACCCTCAAATACCATTGTAAATGTATATACATTCTGAATGATAATGCTTATTAAAAATTACTCTACATGATAAATTGAACAAGATTCAAGTTGAATAATGAAGGAAGCATGTAGTACGAAGTCACTACATTCATAAGTAATATGCTTAATGAACAAATGATTAATACAATGGGAAATTCCTCTTAATTATTGAATTCTGGTGTGTTAATCAGACCCATTGCCACAGGTGTATAAAATAAGGATACCAAGACCGTGTGTACAACACCATGCTTCCAAATTTGAGAACACTGTTTGGGGAAGACCTCATAATACTCATAAATGCTCTTGGCTTCCAACAAGAGTGCAAAGTGGGATCAGCTCCATATTAAAGTCTCTGTATTTGAATGCAATGTCGTTAAAGTCCCTGTTTGTGTAATGAGCAGGTGTCCCAATACCTTTGTCCATCTACTGTAGATAAATCTTGAGGATTAAATGAAACAGTAACATATAATGCATATTTAATTGGCGTTCATTAATGTATGGTGTTCTCATATTTTGTCAGCCAGGCTGATGGTTTGTCCACTGATGGTTTGTCCTGTGTAATCACCTCCCAAAGCTTCATTCTTCAGCACAAAGCCTTGTGCCGGTGTGCTCTCACTTCAAACATTTCCCACTTTCTTTTTTTCCCCCCACTGTACATAACACGCCTTGGGCGAGAAGTTAGACAACACACGAGGCATGCTTGATCAGACGGAGGCAAATACGTAAAACCATGAGCGAATCGTTCATGTGGAAATTCCCTCGGCGGGTTCTGCTGAACTCTCGTTACTGCCTGCAAATGAAGGCGCGCTAATTAGAGTATTAAGAGATGAAAGGGCGTGAGGGGCTTTCACACCCGGCTGAATGAGCCAATCAGCCCGAACAGCTCTAATCAATCATCATTAAGAAACATTCAGGTGTTGCCTATGTGTACTGAAGGTGCGGTTTATGGGACTTTCACTACTGGAGGCGATTTGAACTTAAAATGCAACTTAAACCACAAAAGGATGAGGCTGAGGTTCAACAGCACCTTGTCAGTGTGTTCTCTTTGTCTCACTTTTTACAACGCATTCAGCAAATTAAATTACATTTACCCCAAGTTCTGACTTGAAGGTTAGGGTGCCTAGTATAACTCTTTTATCTTATTCGTACACTAAACCCATCTCTAACCTCTACAACTCTTTAATCGTAACTATAAGGCCAAATGTGGTGTGAACCATAAAGCTGTTGTTGATGTGATTGTTCAGTATAAATTACAATGAAATAGTTTGCTTTATGCTGCTTGGTGGGATATACAGTTCTATTTTTGATTAACTGCATTCATCTAGTAGATCCAGTGATCAAGATCAAAACTGAAGAAGAAAACTTCAGCCCCCAAACCATGGCTTGGCTGACGGACCTCAATTTGAAGGAGGTAAATCATGTAAAGTTATTTTTTTAGCCAGCACCACAGAACCTTTTCTATTCCAGCATGACTGTGCTCCTGTGCACAAAGCAAGACATGGTTAGATTTCAGTGTGGAAGAACTCCACTTGCCCACACAGAGCCCTGACCTCAACCCCATCCAACACCTTTGGAATGAACTGGAACAGAGATTTAAAACCAGGCCTTCTCATTCAGCATCAGTGTAATGTCAATAAAGTTGGTGTACCGGTCAAGCATCCCAATCCTTTTGTCCATGTAGTGTATATGCAGCCACAGAATGGTTAAATGTTTATATAACTGATGTGGGCTTTACATATTCAAACCCAATCCAAAAAGGCAATGCTACCACCTTAGACAGAGGAAGTTTTGGATCGCTCCAGCGATCCTTAGGACTTTTTACTCTAGTGCTGTAGAAAGTGTCCTGACTCCTCCTGGAAACAGCTCTATAGAGGACACTGAGGGACAACAGCGAGTGTCCAGGGCGGCGGAACCCTGCACCAGATCAGCTCTACAGTCTCTGCAGGACATATATATCAGGAGTTGCAGGACCACAGCAGTTAGTATCATTAATGACTCATCTCACCGCAATGGGGCAGCTGGTTGCCTGGTGGTTAGGGAGTTGCTCCTGTGATCGAAAGGTTGTAGGTTTGAATCCCAGGACAGTCACTGAGGTAACCTTGAGAAAGGTACTGTCCCCAAACACTGCTTCCCAGGTGCCATGCCATCGCTGGATTCACTTGGTGAATGGGTTAAGTGCAGAGAAAGAATTTCACACTGTTCACACTGCGCTGTGGTGTGTTCAGGGGAGACTATAACTTTGCTTTACTGTTTGACCTGCTGAAATCAGACAGATGCTTCAGAAGTATTATGGTCAAAACAGAGAGACTCAAGAGAAGCTTTTATCCTGAGGCCATAAGATTTAACCAGGACAAGCCATCATTACTTTTTAACTGCCCATTCAGCAAATCAGCACACTGTGTTTTACAGCATGGACACTCTATTCTGTTACATTTCGCACACAGTACAGATCTTGTTTCTCTACATAATAATTGTAATATTTTTTTAGTTGGAGAATACTTTTACCTGTATATTTTTAATTAGTTCAGAGTACCCAAATTTCTCTGATTTAATTTCAATTGTTTGATAATCTTATTGCAAGGGGTGCCTCAGCGGCACATTTCCCTACATGTTTTTTTTTTTTGTATAATAATGCATGTGACAAATAAAGAACCTTTAATCTTGAATGTAGCTGGTACACAGTTTGATTTTTCTAATTAAAGCTGGTTAAATTTTGAACTCTTCATTTCTATATTTACAAAATGCAATTTGCATACAAGAAATCACCCTTGTAGAAGCACGCACGCACACTGTTACAAGATTAATGATTCATAACATCTACAGTGTATAATGCAGCAATGGGGTTGTCTTGTACTTCAAAAAAGAGTGTACAGCTCCACAAAACTCCATTTCTACACACCTGCCAAACAAACATCTCTTTTATCTAAAGTCGTCTAAAATTTCAGACCCTCATCATCTTCAAAACACACAATTTAAGAAATAATAGTTATTAGAGGATGCTTTTTCAACAGGAAAGACTGCCACATTTGAATGTTATCAGTCAACAGCATGTAACACAATCCTGCTTGATCTTCCATAGCTGGTGTTTGTAAATGTGTTTTTCTTTTGATGATCTGCTCTGCACACACACCACACACACACACACACACACACACACACACACACACACACATACACACACACACCACACACCACATACACACACACACGTCAGGACTTGAAGGTTTTTGCTTTGGGAAATGCATCAGTGAAATTTTGCCATCTTTCACACAGATGCCCATGAGAAAAGTGTGTGAGTGTGTGTGTGGAAGACAAAAGGACCTCCATGATGATGCACTGTTTTTCTCCGCTTCTGGCCAGGATGGATGAGCTTGAGGACTGACGGACTACAAAAACCTGAATGCCGTCTCGCTCAGTCATGGTGTGTTTTCAGACTGCAGTAGGTAAGACAAATGAAAGCAAATAAACCCATTAATGAATGCAATTAAAGTCAGCAGTGGACAAAGTACACAGATACTCATGGAAATCATATTTTCAGCTGCGTTCTCTCTCTAAATGGCTTCTAACAGGTGTCACTAGTTTTCATTGGTTTACCGAACACCTCTGTCTAATGATGAACCCACTTTGTTTCTGTATACATTTTTCACAATTTACTATTAATTAATTCTTTTGGCTAAAGTTTTGGTCTGTTTGTCTTTCTCTTTGAGTTTTTTCTGTCCCATCTTTACTCACTTACTTCAGACTTCAACCTGGATTTCTGTAAAGAGGCTCTGTGACAAAAAGAGCTAGACTAATTTAATTTCATAAACATTTGTTCACTATTGTATTAGTTATGACAATTATATATATATATATATATATTAGTGGTAGGCCGTTATCAGCGTTAACGTGTTGCGTTAACGTGAGACTCTTATTGGGCGATAAAAAAAATCATCGTTAATCTATTCACAGAGTTGGGTTGGGAGCTGGGTCTATACTAAGCAAGCGATGATGACTTTCACCTTGATATTTAGCGGGGATGTATACCTAGCCAAATTGCACTGGATGGAAAGACAAGGGGACTTAGCCCCCAGGGCTGTAGGAAGGAATTAGTGTGTATAGAGGGCTGAAAACATTTCACCAACCCTTTCCTTTCACTTAAGGAAACAAGTAAAGTTAAGCAGTGAACAATTATGGACACTCCGTGATGTGAAGGGGAGGGGGTGAGGGGCACCCTTGCCCATCACCATAGCTACTGGTGGGTCTTCTTGGGGGGTATAAAAAGGAAGGGGGGTTGTTTTGGTGGTTGGTTGGGTAGTAGGAGAGTGTAGGTGGTGTATTGTGGTTTCAGTCCTGGGAAGCAGACCCAAGCCCCCCTCGTATCAGAGAGTAGCTGTGGCGGAAGCAGAGATGGAGAAAGCCCCGAAGCAAGCTGACGAGCGTTGTGGCTGGAACAAGACAACCCAAGTGTTTCCGTTGCGACCAAGAGGGGCACATCGCTCGCTACTGCCCAGAGCCGCAGCCGAAGGAAAAAGACCAGAGGCCGCGGGGAAACGCTCAGTGGACGGAGCAAGGAGGGCTGCGCAGTCCGCTTTCCCCCAAGCCCCTCTAGAGCGAAAAGAACAGCGTGTGGGTCGGCTGGGGGACACCGAAGGGCTCCGCGTCGAGTGCGTGGTCGAGGGGGCCCGCTGTCGAGCCCTGGTGGACACCGGCTCCACCATCACTCTCATCCGCCCCGGAGTCCTGCCGTGGACGCAAGGGCCGAGCCCGCCTGGCTGGGAAAGGACCACGGTGACGAGCGACAAAGCGGTGATGAAGGGGAAGCGACAACTAACGCTCGCAGTGCAGGGGGTCGTGATCGAGCACGAGGTGTGGCTGGCTGAGGTGGTGGAGGAATGCATCCTCGGCATGGATGCGCTGGCCAAGCTCAGAGCCACAGTGGACGCCGGGGCTGGCCAACTGTACGTGGCCACTCCCAGTGGGGCTGCACCGCCTTGCAGCAGCAGTAACGCTGACGCTGAGGTGAGAGCGGCTACAAGGGCATCACGACCGTCCGACGAGACATGCCAGGCGGTGAGGAGGCTGCAAGAGAGAGACAGCGAGGGGCTGGACACAGAGCAGCACGCAGAACTGAGGCGGCTCCTCGAGCAGAACGAGGACCTGTTCACAGCGAGGGATGAGGAGTGCATGCGGACCGGGCTTGTGCAGCACCACATTGTGACAGGCAGCGCTGCACTGATTCATCTGCGACCGCACCGGCTCTCCCTCGACAAGCAACAGGCAGCGGAAGAAAAGGTCAAAGAAATGGCAGCGGCTGGCGGGATTGAGCCGTCGGACAGTCCGTGGGCGGCCCCAGCTGTGCTGGTGAAAAAGAAGGATGGCAACTGGCGTTTTTGTGTGGATTACTGGCGCCTGAACCAGGTAACAGTAAGGGATTACAACCCTTTGCCGCGCATCGATGATGCCTTAGATGCAATAGCGGGGTCTAGTTGGTTCACCTCCCTGGATTTTCGGAGCGGGTACTGGCAGGTCGAATTAGCCACGGACGCAAAGCTGAAGATGGTATTCACCATTGGGCATGGCCTATGGCAGTTTCGGGTGATGCCGTTTGGACTTTGTAACAGTCCGACCACATTTGAACGGCTGATGGAGAGCGTCCTAAGGCGAGTACCACGCACAAAATGCGTGGTGTATCTCGATGACCTGCTGGTGCACGCTCGCACGTTCAGGGAGGCGGTAGAAAATGTGACCGAGGTGCTTAGGGCTATTCGCGCAGCGGGATTGAGGCTTAACCCGGGGAAGTGTGCGTTTTTCCGCCGACGAGTGTCTTTTCTGGGGCATGTGGTTAGCGGAGAAGGGCTGGCGACGGACCTGGAGAAGGTCGCGGCGGTGCACAATTGACCGGCACCGAGGAATGTAAAGGAGGTGCGGAGCTTTCTAGGGCTCGCCTCTTACTACCGGCGTTTCGTGCGCGATTTCGCCACCATTGCGCGGCCCTTACATTGGTTAACGGAGAAGGGAGTGGTGTTCCGGTGGACCGAGGAGTGTGAGAAAGCATTCGTGCAGTTGCGGGAGGCATTAGGGCGGGCGCCAGTGCTTACGAGTCCCGATCTAAACAGACCGTTTGTGGTGGACATGGATGCGAGCAACGAGGGCATCGGGGCAGTGCTGTCGCAGGTGACAGACACGGGGGAGCGCGTCGTGGCGTACTTCAGTTGCACCTTGAGCCGAGCGGAAAGAAACTACTGCGTGACGCGGAGGGAATTACTCGCAGTGGTCAAAAGTCTACGCCACTTTAGGCCCTACCTGGGTGGACGGCGGTTTCTGCTCCACACCGACCACGCATCGCTGACTTGGCTGCTCGGGTTTCGAAACCCAGAGGGCCAACTCGCACGCTGGCTCGAGGCGCTTCAGGAGTACGACTTTGACGCACAACACCGGCCGGCGCGACAGCACTGCAACGCCGACGCGCTCTCACGGCGGCCATGCGAGGCGGCGGAGTGCCGATATTGTGCGCGAGTCGAGGAGAAAGGGCGAGGGGAGGAGCAGGGTTACGCGTTACTACTGGTGGGTCTTCTTGGGGGGTATAAAAAGGAAGGGGGGTTGTTTTGGTGGTTGGTTGGGTAGTAGGAGAGTGTAGGTGGTGTATTGTGGTTTCAGTCCTGGGAAGCAGACCCAAGCCCCCCTCGTATCAGAGAGTAGCTGTGGCGGAAGCAGAGATGGAGAAAGCCCCGAAGCAAGCTGACGAGCGTTGTGGCTGGAACAAGACAGGAGGAGCAGGGTTACGCGGCAGCCGTCCAGTTAGGGGGGGAAGAAGACGCGGACCGGTTGCAGCGGGAACAAGAGCGCGACCCCATTATTGGACAGGTCCGGGGGTGGCTCGAGGGGGGCAGCGGCCGGCGTGGGAAGAGCTAACCGCCACTGAGACCGAACTAAAGGCGTATCGGTCCCAGTGGGAAAATTTGGTTCTAAGCGGCGGTCTCTGCTATCGGCGTTGGTGGCACCCCGATGGGCAGTGTGAGTGGTGGCAGCTGTTGGTGCCCCGTGGGCTGCCCCAGGAGGTCCTGCGTTCAGTCCACGGGGCCACCGGGGTGGGACACTTCGGCGTCGCAAAAACATTGAGGCTTAACCTGGGGAAGTGTGAGTTTTTCTGCCGACGAGTGTCTTTTCTGGGGCATGTGGTTAGCGGAGAAGGGCTGGCGACGGACCTGGAGAAGGTCGCGGCGGTGCACGATTGGCCGGCACCGAGGAATGTAAAGGAGGTGCGGAGCTTTCTAGGGCTCGCCTCTTACTACCGGCGTTTCGTGCGCGAGCGGTTCTATTGGCCAGGTTGCAGCGTGTGGGGGAGGTCGTCTACCGAGTGCGGGTGGACGGTCGCCGGAAGGCGGTGGTAGTCCATCGTGACCGACTGGCCCCATACCACCCAAAGGACTTTGGGGGGCGGGGCCCTGGGGAACAGGACTGTGAGGGGGTTGGTGGACTTGCCCAGGTGGGCGAACCGGGGGAAAACACGGACACTGGGGGCGGCTGTGGGTCGCCAGGGGGTTCTGGGAGGACCCAGAGAAGGTGCAGGCCACCAGCTCATCTGCGAGAATTTTTGGTGGGTACAGTAGTGGCCGAGGACGGCTCATGACTTAGCGGGGGGCTGTGTGATGAGCTGGCCCTGTAAGTCTGAACTTGGGGGTTCATGTGGGGACACTGGGGTGGCATGATGTGAAGGGGAGGGAGTGAGGGGCACCCTTGCCCATCACCATAGCTACTGGCGAGTTTTCTTGGGGGGTATAAAAAGGAAGGGGGGGTGTTTTGGTGGTTGGTTGGGTAGTAGGAGAGTGTAGGTGGTGTATTGTGGTTTCATTGATAATAAAAGAATAAACAAAATATGAGTTTCTCTGTCCCCGTGTCCCCTGACTCCACCGTTCGTCACAGTATTGTTCTGTTGAACTAAGTACAAACGGCGCTACCTACAGCAGCTTCAACAGCCAGTACATAATTTTAATTCAATAATGATAGCTAGACTTATTAATTTTCATTGCAAATCATAGTCTTGTTTCTATTTGTAAAGTGCGTATCTGTGCTCAGTGACATCTTGTATGAAATGTTTGGATATATAATTTAAAAATAGTAGAATAATGGCTACATATTTAGGGTGGCTTGGGATCATATTGGGGGGCTTCAGACCCCCCAAATAGACCTAACGATGCCCATGCTGTGAAACTCGTTCTCAAAGACTTACTTTTAGTCATTATTTGGGTAGCACACATATTCTGAATGGCTTCAGCAGAATTCAAATGAGC
>JBBPDC010000135.1:12669600-12683973 GCA_037974485.1 Hemigrammopetersius urotaenia
CCGGACCGTGACACATCCATGTATGAAAGAACCTGTAATTCAATTTTAACTAATAAAAATAGCAAAAATAACTAATTTTAAATCAATGATTCAAACATATAAAAGTTACTTAAGATCTTCTATTGAGATTTCTTCCTCATTGTAAATTATCTCATAAAATCGTTAAAAGTATTGTATAAATGACACTAAATGTGATAAGGTTTATTGCTTTTTGTGATTCTCATCTTAGAATCCTTCCCCAATAAAAAAGTAATAATAATTAAATCATTAAAAATGTTATGCAGAACTTTAAGATGTATAAAATGTTAAGGATATTTACAGAAACCTCCCAATGTTTTTTTATAGGGCCACAGCACTGAGAAAGGAACAGTGATGCTGCTGTTAAGGTCAGAGAGGCTTTTCAAACAAGCCTGTGATTTCAGTAGAATTGAATATAGTGCTATTAAGCTGACATATCACACTATCACTCATTCCATTTAGTAAAGCTGCAGTCGGAGGTTATCTGCGGCGCTGTGTGGAACCCACATGGCTCCTCCGCTGGCTTTGAATGCTGCACACCCTTTTCCGATACCTACACAATGGGAGGGAGGGATGAGTGGCCTTTAGGGTGGACCGAAATGCGATAGCGCAGGGTCTGATCAGGACTTCAGTGGGAGGTGAGAGGAGAGGGCCTACTTCGTTTGTAAGCTAAAAACAGATGCTTTTCCACTGTGCCTGCAATAAGATAAGCTTGACCTTCAGGAGGGGTCAGCTGTGAAAGTACCCCAAACGGGAGTTGAAACCATTAAAATTCACTCTGTACTCAAAAACACAATTTATAAACGGTGACTCTCTTCTTTATTAAGTATTTTGGCATTTGGGAAAAAAATATATAATTACAGTACTGATTTATACTGAATCCCATACTTTCGAAGTATTTCTGTATAAAAGAACTGATAAGGTGCTATAAATGACCTCAGTGTTACACTACATAGACTACAGCAGTTCAATAAACTTCATTAATAAAAAAAAAGATGCCAGAAAGTTTCACAATGCTATAGGAGAACCATTTGTTTCCGTCAGAAAGCTTCAAAGTATCTTATAGGTAAACATTGTTAATGTACCCTTCACTGTCCAGTTCATTCAGTCTACAAAAAGTAAGCAGAAGCAGCAAAAACACATTCACTGTTTTTGGAATCCACTAACAGATGAAGCAAAAAACATAGATCATATCATTACTGTGGCACCTGTCAAGGGATGGGAGAGACAGGATGGCCAGTTCTTGACGCTGATGTGTTGTAAGCAAGTAAAATGGGCCCAGTTGTGATGGCTATTTGACTGGGTAAGAGCATCACCACATAGCAGATCTTGTGCGGTGTTCCTGGTATTCAGTAGTTACGACATATCAAAAGGAGTCCAAGGAAGTGCGACAGGTAAACCAGTGCCAGGGTCATGGGTGCCCAAGGCTACCAATTCATGTGTTGAACAAAAGCAAGCCCATCCAGTCTGTTCCCACATAAGAACTAATTTTTTTTCTGGCAATCAGAACACACAGCTTGCTCTGCATGAGGATGTGTAGCTATAGACCGGTCAGAGTGCCCATGCTGACAAATGCCCAATACCTGCAAGGGGCATATGATAATCAGATTTAGACAGTGGAAGAAGCTGGTCCGGTCTGGTGAACTGTTTTCACGTGGGTGGCTGGATGCATGTGCACTTGTCTTCTGCCCATAGTTCATCCTGGTACCATCTCTTTTTCAGGGCCTTGGTGTTCTTGTAGATGTTACTTCGACATGTACCACCTGCCCAAAGTACACCCCTTCATTTCCTCTAATGGCAATGGCCTCGTTCAGCTGGACAATGCACCCTGCCACTCTATGGAAACGGTTAAGGATTGGTTTGAAGAACACACAGCACGCCTTCAGAGGTCTTGCGGTGTCCATGCCTTGACAGATCAGAGCCATTTTGGTGGCATGAAGAAGACATACTTAATGTTATTAATGTATCTATTCACCCAACCACACCAATTCATTCAGTATAATATGAACCACTGCATAAAATCACAAAAAGTGGACCTCAGGTGGAAAAACAGGCATGAGCTCTTAAATCAATTTAGAACTTTTACATAATGTGAAGCTTCCTTAAGCCTTTCTCACACTCATGAATTTATTTCACTTAATAATGGTTATTCTATGCCAAGAGTCCTTAGAATAGACCTCATTTTTGCTCCAAACCAACTCGTAAAGCATAGGGATGCATTGTAGTTACACACTGGCCATAAAAAATACATTCGGAAATATTTAAACCTGTTGAATTTAAAAAGACGTGTTAATAATAAGACAATGACTCCCAGGAGAAAAGAGAAAAACACTACAAATAGCACATTTTGAGCAGAAACCTGAAAATGAAGTTTTGTTATTCACCACCAGGGGGTGCTCTAAATCTGTTTCAGAGAAACGAGCTTTCCAAAGCCTGTACTGAGTAGCTTTTCAAAATCTACAAATGACTCCAGCACTATAGATTCTCAGTTGTTTTTATTGATGCAGTGATGATTTGTGTTATTAACCCAGTACATCAGTTTATTCTTTTAAACAGTTCAGATGAAGTCTTGTCTCCTAACTCATGCGAGGCGTAAGAGATGATCTAATATTTTTCACCCTGAGAGATATAGATGATATATATATAAACAGGTACATACACGTTCATACAAATATCCTGAAGACCACTGAACATCCTCAGTGCTGTATTGGAGCTCACACATACAGTGTGAATGTCAAATGCAAGTGGTTTGGCACTGAAAGACACTAGCGAAGCAAGCGACTTACAAAATGTGACAAAAAATATACATCCTTTTGAATGCAAAACATTCATCACAGTGAATACAAAAGACGTTTGGCACTGTTACCCTTTATCGACTTGAAAAAAGAAGTGCTGTCAATGATGCTCATTAGAATTGTACATAATGATGCAACTTTTTTTTTTAATACAGTGAGTAGGCAATTGATTTCAAATGAGCTGGAAAACACGCAGAGGCTGGAATGAAGAAACAGCACCATGAGAGTTAGAAGAGAGGACCGAAGAATTAATGAGATGTTACAAAAAGCAAAAGTTTTCAGCAACAGAGATAAATTGGTACAGTATAAATAACATCTGGCGGAGGATATTTCTTTATACTTGAGAGTAGGAAATGTGTGGTCTCTCCGGTCCCACATTCCCTGTTTGTCCCCTAGTTCTGACAGAACACAAGCTGTTACATCCCTCTAGGTAAAAGAGTCTAAACCCTTTAGTGAGATTCCTTCAAAACAAAATCTGGTCAGCAAACAGAGACTCCTACAAACTAAACAGTAATTGAGTGACTCTCACTCTCCAGCATAGCACCATTAATCAGTGGTTCTTAGCTCCAGTCATGGGGACCCACTGCCCTGTGCTGCCCCAACACACAATATACGGCCTTCGGCTAGGTGTGCTGGAACCAGCTTCTCCTTCATGTGTTATCAGAACACTCATAAATATGAGTTCTTAATCTAATCGTTGCACATGAATGTGTCTTCCAGTCATAATTATAAGAGGAAACCTTGCAAACAATTTTGATGCTTGAGTTTCGGACCTTTAACCTTTCACTAACACAAACAAAAAACTGTTTTTCTGAAATCTGCAAAGGATTTGCAACCGCTGAATGCATTATGTTTTATAACGTTGTTTTATAATGGGGATGGTATTGAATGGTATTGATGATGATGAAGTTCAAAAGCACCCAGACAGCCCTTCTGATTAGTGAATTTACATTTTTCTCCATAGAAACTCACTTAAAATAGAATGGGACAGTCTGGAGCTGCTGCACATGAGCCTAAAGTGACCAGGCTCAAAGAGGATAAATCCCCCCAGCATTCGACTGAAAAGCAGTGGAACTTCATCCTTTGAAGTAATGGAGCTCCGTCAAATATCCCGAGAATGAGCTGGCATGGTGTTTGTGACATCTCTACCAAACTCACTGAACGGTTGAATGCAATATATTTAGAGTATGTAAAGACTTTCTGTAAGAGTAGAGCTTGGTGCTGGAGCAAAATGGGGACAGCCTCCATTTTAGTAACCTTAATTTCAAAGGATGTATACTAATTACCCAAAAGACTTTACTTGGAAAACAACAAGTATAAGCATTTTTGTATTCCAAGATCCCAGATTGTACCCTCAAAGGCACTCTTAGGGTCTGTTTGTGTCCCTTAAATACGTTAAATGTACACATTTTCTTAAGGGGAAGTATTTTACACAGAAAAATAAAAAATGCCGGAATGAAGATAGGATGTTCGGAGTCAACTTAAAAAAATTATTACACTAAAAAAATACGGTGCTAGTAGGGCACTGGTTCCAAAATTGGAGCCGGCACGGGAACCAATGCAGTGGAAAAGGGGTATAAGTTCCCACATCTAACGATACGGAAGACCCTGAAATATACAGTCAAATGACTAGTGCAGAGCAGTAGGTGCCCAGGGCTACAGTTAAGAACCACAGACAAAAATCATGTAGTGTGACTAGAAAAATAAGAATGGACTTCACATGGAATGTGCGGTGATGAAGACGTAGATACGTGCGAGGAAGGTGGTGAAGGTGCCCTGGCGCAGGAGCTTCATCTCCACATCGATGAGGAAGTCCCGTGGGCCCTGGATCTGCCGCTGCAGGTACACCGCCCCAGTGAAGCTGTTGAGGCGGCGGGTGCTGAAGTAGCCCTCCTCATTCCCCCGCGGGATGCTGATGATGATGTTATCGCCTGAGTACGCCGGGGATGGGCCGATACGGAAGATTTGTGCCGGGATGACGATGTTGGTCTGAAAGCTGAGTTGATAGTAGGTGATCCGCAGAGGCATTGTCTGACACTCCTGGAAACTGGGGCAGTTCATTCGCTCACAGCGTCTAAAACACACAGATGTAAGAACACTCGATGATGCTGAGTAAGATGCCTTGCAATACCTTGAATGGGCTCTATGAGAAAAATGAAAAAGGTAACACTATTTCATTTCATGGCTACATAGAAATATTAATAATAATAAAACATGGTTTAAAAATGATCCCATTTGCCTCTTACACTAGTGCCAAAATAATCTTGAGATTATATCGTTTAAAGACGATATGTATCTTGGATGTTGGAGGAAATTTTGAAAGTTTAAAACTGCTTTTGTTGTTTTTGTTATTTTAAGCAGAAAGAAACACCGAGAGCTAAAATTCCTACTGGGAAGCTAAATATCAAAACTGTGTTTATTAACTTTTACATCAGTTCATTTCTTTATCACCATGGTAGGAGGGGACATTTGGGGAAGTGACAGCTGATCTTATCGTCCTCTAGTGAGGGCAGGGATCCAGTTATATAGTTCAGTATACTTTATAGGCATAGCATTTGATTTTAAGCCTATTCAATGACGTTTTATGCAGTGAGAGGCAAACATTTGAAAAAGTATTTTCCTTTTTTTTAAGCACCTTCCACATTTTTATAGGCACCTTAAATATATTATTTCAGTTATTATACACTGCAGAATATTGAGTATTTTAACATTAAAAGCAGTTTAATTAAGCTTTAGTTAAACTTCAAACACACCATATTATTGTGCTGTTCATTTACTATTAAAGACTCAGACATTAAAGCCATTAAAATAACACTTGGAATTATACACTGATCAAACAAATCCAAACTTTCAGTCTCTTCAAAGAAACCCCCCAACCTTGCTGTCATGATGTTGCTAGATTCTCTTAATTAGTCTCTTGTCAAGAAATCTATCTTGTACCTGCACTAATTGGTCACTTTATCATCTACACAAATCCCATAGGTGCCCTTTGAAAGTTTGTTCAATTCATCCATTGCACAGTTGTACACTTTATTAAGCTATATTCTACCTCGTCAATCAAAGGGAGTTACCACGACAGGACCACCGCTGTCCGGGTATTGTGTGTGATTGCGTGGCATATTAAATCTATCTACAATGTCATCCACCTTAACAGAAATGTGATTGGCCACCCCCTTAAGTTTGCAGACCTGGATAGCTGGGTATTGTCGGTGGTATAATTCTTCTGGCAATAGCCCATTTTAATTCTCTGCATACATGACATTTGCAACATGCAGTACAAACTGAATTAAATGTAGGACTACACTCACTGGAAAAAGGCTTATGATTTAGCCTGTCAATGTAAAACTTAAAAGTAAAGTAGCTCCTTATAGTCACACGTGAACACACCACAGTACAGCACACTGTGTGAAGAGTGTGAAATTCTTTCTTTGCATTTAATCCATTCAGTGAAGCAATAAGCTGCCACCATCTCAAATGAACATTGAAATTCTGTTTATTACTGCTATTTATTCATTCATAACCCCGCCTGGACACTGTGAGACCCCGGTACTGCCCTTCGGCCTGTGCAATAGTCCCACATTGTTCCAACAGAACTGTCTGATCGACTCCTCCTGTAGTCTTTCAATGGGATATCATCCTCAGACTAATGGTCAGACAGATCGGGCCAACCAACAACTGGAGCACTTCTTGAGATACTTTGTTGCTAATCTGCCGCACTCCTGGGCCTGCTACCTCATCTGGGCTGTGCTATCTCACAACCTTCAGATCCCCTCCGCCACTGGGCTCAGTACGTTTGAGGTATGCTACGGTTTCCAAGCTCCGATGTTGGACCATCAAGAACCGGAGGTTGATGTACCGTTGGTCCAATAGTTGGTATGCCCTTCCCGGGACAGGTAATGGACAGGCCTGCCTGCAGTCCTGACCTGTACCCAGTGGAAAATTTCAAAACCAAAAATGCCACAATGACAACCCCGTACTGTACACCTTACAGGAAGAATGGGTTAAAATAACACCTGAAACATGCTTGGAATCCTCCGTGCCCAAATGTTGCATGAACTAATGGCAAAGTCGTAAATGCTCTGCCGCACCAACTTTTTTTGGGTTGTGCTGCAAGTAATTAATGTATATTTATAAACTGATGTTGACCAAACAAAACATTACATATCTTGAGTTCATATTGCCTGCAAAAGTCAAAGCAAATTTAAGATTTTTTGCATTGTCCATACTGTCACAACTTTTTTATTGGTCCTAGTTTTCACCTCTGTCTGCTGTAGGTATATCTGAGCTATGCATGTGTGTGTGTGTGTGTGTGTGTTTTCTCATGAGATTGCATAGGCATGTGTAGCAAAGGCCCCATTTGATCAGAACCAGTTGCCTTCATCTCTCAGTCTAATGAAAACCGTGCTCCAACCGAGCCAAGCTCAATAACCCTGCCACAGGTACGGATTTCCTTACTTAACAAGGCCACTGCTAAAACAAGAGGGTCATATCTCACACGCACAGTCACACAAAACAGTATCACATGTAAATATCTGTGGTAATATTTGTGCTGGTGGTAGCCAAAAGTCCACACATTTTAAATTCTCATCAGCACTTAAACCTTTCATGTGTTTAAACCAGAGGCCAGAAATGCAGAAAAAATCTAATCGGTTCAGAGGACTAAGCAGGACTAACATGTTTTGTGTTCCAACTCCAACAGAACATCCTAGATCAGTTAAAACAAAATGAAAAAACAGTAACGTCCATTCCTTTTAGAAGGCTACAGGAAGACCTCATTTAATAAAAAAGGACTGTTAAGTTATTAGATAGATGTTGAAATATTGCAGTAATACATAGTTTGGAATTTATGTTCACAATATAATAGTAGTGCGCAATTGTATGTTAATGTTATTTGCCTTCTTCAGTCATTTACAGTCAGTTCTCATATTGGTGCTGGATAGAAAAGCATCCACTCCTCTTGGAAGGCTTTGCACAAGATATTGGAGTTCTGTGGGAATTCTGGAGTGTTGCCAATCCTTCTGTACATGTAGTGTAATTGTATTTCACTAAGGCCTACTGTGTCTGGAAGAGTGTAGATCTGTAAACCTGATACTTGTCAGGTTTTGGGTTTAGTACATTTAATGAATTTTTGTAACTTTTTGTAAAGTTAACCAAAATTGCCTTCTCTATAAACTGAAGCAGAGCATACTTGTTTGCATTAAGACATTCAGGCCTGAACTGAAAAAACAAATCCAGGATTCTTTCACTTGTAGAAGGATCTTCCTTGTATTCCTGGTGTCCAGCTCCATGAGTGTGTGTGTGTGTGTGTGTGTGTGTGGGGTGTGTGTGTGTGTGAAGATAACTGACCATAAATAAAAGGGTCACTCACGTGTCCGAGACTTTCCTGTAGTTTTCGGGGCATGAAAACGAAAGACAGCGGAAACTGCCCTGTATGTTGTAGCATGTCTGAGTGCTCGAACAGTTGTGTGCTCCAGTAGCACACTCATCAATATCTGGAGCAACATACAAAATGCAAAGTTAGACGCTATTATTTCAATTATAGAAAACCTTTCTTGCAGCTTGGTTTGCTCCTCAAAGGGGTAACTTTTGAATCTAAAACAAGTTTACAAAAGGAACTGTATTTTGTTAACTGTAAGGTCTAGTTCTGGACTGACACTACCAGAGAATCCTCTCAGGACAACCACCCCAGAGTTTACACAGCCCCAGAACAAAGTAATAATTTTGGTGCTTTGTTTATTATTTTTTTTGTTTGGCATCTGCTTCAAGCCAGTTTTACTTATTTTACAAACAAGCTAAAGAATTGCTGCCAGGTTTCGATTTGCAGAAGACCTGGATCCAGTGAAGCTGCCCCAATAGTCTAGACCAGTGTTGTCAGGAAAGATCACATATCTTCCCTCAAACCATCAGATTGATAGTGTGAGAGACAGAGAGATAGAGAGAGGGAGAGAGGTAGACTGGAACTCCCAGAGGTTCCTAGAGGGCTCCCTGAATGAATTAGATTGCAGATTGAAGCTGGCAAGCCATATCAAGATCTGTGCATCTGAGGGATGAGATGCATAATTAATTGCGGGTGAAGGCAAAGCTGCTGATTCTTCAAGACTGAAGCTCAGAACATGGCCAGCCCTCTTATCATATTGTCAATTTGCTGTCAATATCCAGCCCTACACAGATCAGTTGAATTCTATATTGACGTGATTGTTAAGGTATTCCCTACCATTGTGCTGTTCTTGGAACATCCTTGATTGTTAGATTACTTGACAGGTATAAGCTAGGAACTACACTGCTTGGCCAAAAAATATTTATTTTACTTGATTTTGCTTGTATTCGTTTTACTAATACCATTTAACAACTACAGGTGGTCCTAGAGTTACGACACAGATCCGAAACCAAATGCCTTAATTTTACACCTTAAAATTACTTTAATTTTGACCTTAATGTCCCAGACAGGAAATGAAGGAAAATTAATGGAAAAAATGCATAGATTAAGGCGGATTAGGGGGTAAATTTGCACCTTAAATAATAGAACCCCCTTGAATTAACACCTTAAATTTTGAGTTACTGGGATTCACACTCATGCCTTGAATCTAATTTTGAGGTGAGACATGTCCACTTAATTCAAATGAAGGGGGGTGGATGTATTTTCAGGGGTAAATTACATTTTAAGGGAGGGTAAAGTACATTTTAAGTACACAGCGTTTCGTAGTGGTATGTAAGCATTCTGAGGTACGCCTACTCCCTCACTCATTCGCTGCGTATACTGCGTATTCTTCCACCGCGTGCAACCAAACTAGTTATGGGAGTCAGGGTCCTAAACTCAAACTGCTGAATGTCAAGACTGTTGTAGCCCGAGGACACCTGCTGTCTTTTCAATTATACTTTATTTTTAGTGATCTTCAGTGTAATGTACCTTAAGTTCTTTCAGTTGTAAAATGACATGTAAAGTAGCAGTATTAATAATAATCCTAACAATAATAATAATAAAAAGACATTTGTTTTATTATACTTTATACAACACAAAGGGCCCATAATCACCTTTTTCTTATTTTTTATCCCTGAATATCACTTACAGCCGGAATAGAAAAGAATCACCCCCTTCAAAATATTCCCACTTTGATATTCACAATCCTAAGTGGATGATATGGTTGCAACAGATCAGAAACAAATTTTAAAAATTACAAATCGAAAAAATAAAACAATCACTGATATGGATAAATATGGTGATCATTTTCCAATCTTCGTATCGCTTAAAAATTATGTTTTAAAATGTTAACAATTGTCATTATTTATAATACTTCAAACTCAGCAAGGAAAGGTATTTTTTTTTTTTTTGCAACTGGCCCTTTAAAGGGTAAATCTGAAACATCTCCGGACTGCCAATACCTCGACAGGTACGTCCATTGGGGGACACGGAGTATCCCTGGGGGGGGCAGGCGCACTGGTAGCTGCCCGGGACGTTTACGCATTGGAAGGCACAGAGGTTTCCAATGCTCTGGGAACATTCGTCGATATCTACAGCCAAACAAGAGAATGACATTTTGTCAGGCCCACAGGGACAGGAGACGATAAAAGCTAACAGCATATCGACACAGAGCTGTGTGTATTTACCAGGGAGGGGCTGGACAAAGTCTGTGAGTGTGTGTGTGTGTGTGTGTGTGTGTGTGTGTGTGTGTGTGTGTGTGTGTGTGTGTGTGCTTTAGCTCTTTGTGCAAAGCCTGTGCTGTATAATGAGGATGAACAGTTTGACGTTGTGGGGACATATGCCCGCTTCCCAATTAAAAAAAACAAAAAAAAACTAAAAGGGCAAATTTCATTGTGTCAGTAAAAGAAAAAGAGGCCAAGGCTGATATTAAGGTACTGTATCACGATAGCAATAAGAGCAATAAGATCCTACAATAGAGATTGTGTGTGTGTGTGTGCAGGTGTGTGTCTTTGTCTCGTTGTCTTCATATCATTACACACAAGACAAAATCAATCCTGTCATGCATGATTCTATCGACCTGCTTTGTCTCCAATCTGTAATTTAGGGAAACCCTGAATCATTGCTTTACATAACATCAATACATAACAAATCACTGCCTGTGCACCTCCTGTTCCTGTTCAGGTCTTTTCCCTTGGAAACAACACAACTGGAAGCCTTGTATTTCAAGGATATTAAAACTATAATATGTCACTTGCATTGATTTATTCATGTACAGTCTGTCGGTTTTCCATTTTTCTTTATGATAGTAGTGACTACCTGTTTGTGTGTGTATGTGTGTGTATGTGTGTGTGTGTTTGTGTGTATGTGTGTGTGTACATCAGTAAAACTAACCTTCGCAGGTGTGTCCATCCTCTTTCAGGTAATACCCCAGACGGCAGTAACATTGATAGGAGCCGTAAACGTTGGCACACTCTTGGCTGCAGGGGTTATTGTCACATTCGTTAAGATCTGTGAAAGAATATATTTTAAAGAATATAAAAACAAAAGAATCACGTTTCACTACTTTACTACCATAGGAGATCGCTAAGACTAAAATTTTTTTTTAAATTATCATAATTTTAAGGAAATAGAATTGGCCTGTTTAGTGTAGGGTAATGAAAGGTACTAGTTTAATGAACGGTAATTGGGGCAGCAGGTGGCCTAGTGGTTAGGGCATTCGCCCTGCAATCAGAAAGTCCGGGTTCGATTCCTAAGACCACTAGGCACCTCTGAGGTAACCTGAGCAAGGTACCGCCCCACACACTGCTCCCCGGGCACTGTGTTCCTGGCTGCCCCCTGCTTTACTTGGTGAATGGGTTAAAGTATTTTGTGCTGTGATGTGTTCACTTTGGAAGTACTGTTTTAGTCAGAAGTAATTGAAGGTACTGCTTTAATCAGATGTAATTGAAGGTTTCAGTTTAATCGGAGGTAATGAGAGGTATTACTTTAATGAGAGGTATTTGGAAACTACTGGTTTAATGAGGAATAATTCGATGGTCCCAGTATAATGAAAGGTAAAAGAAGGAACTAGTTTAATGAAGGTAATGGAAGGTACCAGGTTAATAAGAGGTAATGCAAGGTTCTAATTTAATTAGTAGTAATGGAGGTTTAAAAAAGCGCTAAGAGAAAGTACCATTTTAATGACAGGTAATGGAAGGTACTGGTTTACAGTTACTGAGTTAACTTTAATAATAAGTTCATGTTAATGAAAGGTAATTGAAGTGCCAGTTTAATATCAGGCAACAGATGAGACCTTCACAGTTCTTCCCATCGAATGCGAGGGAGAAGCCAGTGGTGCAGGAGCACTGATAGGATCCCGGAGTGTTCTCACAAGACTGAGCGCACAAACGGCCTGGAAAGCGCCAACACTCATTCACATCTACACAGAGAGTAAGACAGAGACAGAGAGAGAAAACAAGAGAGACAGAGTATGAAAGAGATCATGTTTTTATACAGCACAGCTACAAATACACTATATGGTAAAAAGTATTGGGACAGACCTGTTTTTCAGGGTTTGGGCTAGACCTCTTCCTCCCAGTGAAGGGCAATCTTAACATGTCAGCACACTTTTTGGACAACACCATGCTTCCTTTATGGATGCAGTTTGGGGAAGAACCTTTTATATTCCAGAGCCTAAAGCAAGCTCCATAAAGACATGAACTTGGATGAACTTGACTACAGAGCCCTGACCTCAACCCCATCCAACACCTTTGGAATGAACTGGAATGGAAATTGAGAGCCAGGCCTTTTCGTCCATCATCAGTGCCTGAGCTCATAAATGCTCTACAGTATAAGCGGGCAAACACTTCAAAACTGTTCTAGCTGCAAATGGGAACCAACTCCATATTAAAGTCTATGTATTTCAATGCAATGTCATTAAATATCTGGTAGTGTAATGGTCGGTCCCAATACTTTTGTCCATATAGTGTACTTCATGTAAAGTATTACTGCACAGCTTGAGATATGGGTGGGCAACAAGAAAAAAACATAATAAATTCTCTAAAATACTGTTTTTCTAAGGTTTGATAAGCTGGAACAGTGAACAAGAATACAATGATTAAAGGACCAAAGAAATGGTGAAATTTTCCTGGTGAAAAACAAGTACTGGATCCATAAACTCAGAGTTTGTTTGTTTTGTTCTTAGTTTAGGCTTTATTTCATGCCCTTAAACAGCAGCTCATTAACAAGCATTTTGTGAGATTAAGTGGGTGTTTTAGTGCAGTAAAACACAAATATGTTGGTGCTGTTGTAATAATTTGCATATCTGAACACGTTAAAAGCGTTTTTGAGTTATAATAATGTATTTAATTACAAAATTTACTCCCGGATTTACTCCTCTTCTGCGAGTTCCATTAACTGAAGTGTATCGTCATTGACTACACAGGGCGGAGGTGGAGAACTGCAGGCCTTCATAATGCAAAACGCTTAACCATAAGATTTCCTCACTCAGAATCAAGGAGGTGTCAATTTAAGTTGAGATCTTCAAATCTTCAGCTAAAGAACTTAACACCTTTTTGCTTCAGTCACTGAGATGTAAATTAAGTCATTCAGAGAGGTTTGACTCGTAGAGATTTTCTTTACAGCGGCAGCGATAGGAAGCAGGGATCACAACCACTGGTAGGGAGTTGCCCCTACAATCAGAAGGCTGTGGGTTCAAATCCCGAAACTACTAGTTACACCACTGACGTACCTTAGAGCAAGGCACCGTCCCAACACACTGTGTTCCTGGTTGCCCACTGCTTCACTTGGTGAATGGGTTAAATGCAAAGAACTAATGCAAAGTACCTGTCTGGAATTCCCATTTAATGCTGGCTTTCTGTGTAGTAAGACGTACCCACGCAGGTCTTGCGGAAGGAGTCAAACTGGTATCCAGTCGTGCAGTCGCAGCGGAAGCTGCCCGGAGTGTTGTGGCAAACCTGTCCCTCCCCGCAGTGGTGTGTTCCCATCACACACTCATCCACGTCTGCACACACAGCGGGACACATTCAAACACAGCCAAACACCTACATACACTAACTTAATTGTGATGGTTCACTGAATGTTTTAACTAGCAGTCAAATTAAAAAAGCAAACCTTACACTTTCTACAACTCCACCTTTAAGAAGTTTAGAGAAATCGTTGATTATACTATGGAAATTATAACAATCTTTAATAATTTAGTACTTTTGAGAAAAAATTAAGTTCTCTGTCTGTCAAATGAAAAGATAAATTACATCAGAAAATCCAACTGAATCAAAAGGTCTAAATGATTGAATTTAAATGTGGTAATATTTGAGATTGATGCACTGAATCCCTTCTATGAGAATCACAATTTAATTTAACCTCAGTGGGGTATTTACACACCGCATGAGTGTGTATGTGCGCGTGTGTGTGTGTTCTCACCCACACAGCGTGCTCCATCAGGGCTGGATTGAAATCCTGAACTGCATGTCATGATCTTGCGCTGGCACGTGTATGAGCCCACTGTGTTTATACAGTTAAAGCCTGGAGTACACGGCTCTGTTAGCACACTGCACTCATCTACATCTGTGAGAGAGAGAGAGAGAGAGAGAGAGAGAGAGAGAGAGAGAGAGAGAGAGAGAGAGAGAGAGAGAGAGAGAG